>CM071569.1:109805258-110001568 GCA_036426205.1 Ascaphus truei
CAATATACATATAGTACAATATACACTTTATATATATATATATTTATCAGAGAGATATATGTATATATATATATATAGATACACACGTATTTAAACTCATGCAGACAGGGAGTTAACCAGACTTTCAAATACACACAGAAATGTATGCGGGAAAGAAACATTTCATTTTGCAGGTGTGTGTATTTACTGATATGGCTGTCTAAGCACTATTTTCACACAGTGCTCTTTGTTATTTTGCAAGAAAACTCAATGTTACTTAATTACAAGTGTAGGAATGTTTTCAGAAACGAGATAAAAAAAAGGATACATGTTTGTCCCACAAGTGGCTATCAGAAACCACAAATGTTCAACCAATTAAAACAACACATCCAATTGGCGTTTGAAATGAGGAGTAAAAGTTTATACTTTTGTTGACCTTGAAAAGGAAACACAGAAATTTGTTAGCCATTGAGCAGTTTCATTTTTTGAGCAAAGGACAGATACCTGCACACATCTTTTGTGCTAATCTGCAATGGCTGAAGAATTCGTTAAAAATCAAAATCCGCAGTTAGGGTATAAATACATGGTATCAGAAGCAATTTTATCAACTTGCGGACACAAAGCAAGCACACGCCAAATCTATGATTTGATTCGAGCAAAATATCCTTATTACCAAGACCGTGGGCATGCGCGCAATTTTAATTCCTCAGTAAGATTCACTTTATCAACTAATGACTGTTTTGAACGTGTGCAGGATAAGCTAGAAGACAAGTATGGTTTCTGGAAGATTGCGAAGGAAAAACATTTCACCGTCAAAGAGGGCACACATATTGTGCTTAAAGGCATATTTATTCCTAATGCCAATAGCAATGGATCCGCTACTACTGTTCCGTGTGAATCGATACCTGCTGCAATATCTGCACCCTCCATTCCTGAAACCCACATTGTACAAGAACAAAACTACTATGATTATGTAGCAAGCCTTTCAGCAGAAAAAGCATTGGAATGGGTACCCGAAGAAATGAACCTACCTCCGGACCAATTGTTTGAAGAAAGCAGTGGCGATTCCTATGAGCGCTTCATGGAGGAGATGTGTGACATACTGGATTCAGCGTTTGGGTCAAGCGTGGATGAAAATGCCTTGCATTTCTGGAGCGACCAGTTGCAGGCAGACGAAGAGTTAATTCTAGAAGAATGGTAAATATAACAATCGTTATGCGTTGACTCTGCGTTTAAACTTTTTTTTTTTTTTTAACCACCATTTTCACTTTCAATGCGTGGATACAGCGTAACATTGCAGACTGCATAACATGTAGCGATCACAAAGAAATTGTTTCCTAATACAATATAGTAGAACGTGAAAGAGTAGTACACATTGCTGACGGAATAAATATACGTACTTTCCTATCCCTTAAAACATATTAGCAACATTTTACCATAACTCTAACACATACCTGTTTTGTTATCATGCAACATCTACAACATTTAAAACCGGGTCCACCACGTATGACGTGGGACTCTTGTCATGGGCCAAGGCGTCCTTAAAAAGGATTACGGATGTAAGTCCCACCCCCAAGCGACGTGCGCGCCTCAAAGCCTATTGGCTGTCATGTTTTGTTATAGTAACGGTAACTGCAGTGTGTCATGCGTGCGGCTCAGTGTTTGTAGGCGTCAACTGGGCGTTAGCCGAATGTTAATTGAGTGGGAGGAGTGTTAGTGTGCGTTTCACGCTGGTTTAACATGACGTCACACGTATTGCATTTGCGCATTGTGTTATCGGCCGTCCTTTCTGTCCAAACACGTCTGTTTAAAAAGAATACAGATGTACTAGTTTAGAACGAATGTAGTTTCATCTTCATTGTATTTGAAATAAAGATTTTCTGTTTACTGGTATTTTCAACATGTATTGAACGCACAACGTACGCTTTGTTTTGCGCATGCGCTAACAGTTAGTGGAGCCAAGCGTGAAGTGCGTGCGCACACTAAGATGTGCGCGCACATTTTTCAGTATACAGGCAACGTTCACTTCATATACATAGTTATGCCTGCTACAAATGTAAAGAAAAATTACATACTGATGTACACTTGTAGTTCTAACATATAAGTGAGTGACGTGTGTATGTACACAATCATATAGAGCTGTGTAACGCGTTGTCACGGATACATATATAGTAAGGTGCCATATTTGACCATCATGTGTTTGCTGTATTTCAGAGATGTCGGGGAAGATACAATCGGATCAATGTATGATTTCAGAAGAGTCTACCTTTATATGAGATGATTGTGAGGAGGAGCCACCGACTACTATACTACATATGGAACTAATTTTATATTGCTTGGAGCGCTTATTAACAAACAATTAAAAATGTGATACCCTTATGCCTATATTGCATAAGCACTTAATTAACATAATGATGTTGCAAAAGAGTGCCTCATGAATTTTTATTGAGTGTTCTTTAATGACTACTATCATTTTATGGCATGGTGTGTTTTATATATAACAACCATTCCCACTCTGCTAACACATTTGTGTATTCTATTGTGTAATGGAACGTATGACTGTCGAAACTATGTAACAATAATAATAATAATAATAATAATAATTATAATATGAGCATGTTCATGTATAGCGCTGCTAGTTGTACACAGCGCTTTACAGACACATTTTTCAGGCTGAGGTCCCTGGCCCGTGGAACTTACAATTTATTTTTTGCCGCCTGAGGCACAGGGAGATAAAGTGACTTGCCCAAGGTCACAAGGAGCCGACACCGGGAATTGAACCAGACTCCCCTGCTTCAAACTCTCAGTGCCAGTGTGTGTCTTTACTCACTGAGCCACTCCTTCTCCCAATGTAAAGGACACTTACAACCAATTAGCCATTTATTGTTAAAAATCTCTTGTTACATGGGTATGTTGATAAAATGGTTTGGGACTGTAGCAAATAATGTTATTGGCCAGATGTTGTGGTCCCCTACAATGCATGATGTTCTGAATATTACATCAACATCATGTAATGAAGTACGTTTCTGTGTATATTTCATTAACCTAACTAACTATAGTTTACTGTGTTTATTAAACGTTCTAAAAATACATAGTATAGTCAATATGATGATATAAGCTACCATAATAAAGCTGGTGTTATCATTTGTCGGTGTTATACATGGATCCTACACAAATTGATACAGACACAAACAGTTGTCTTAAAAAGTGTGTCTATGCTAATGTGCACGTGATTGACGTTACAATTGTGAGAATACTTGATAATTATCATCATGATAATGATGAAGTGACGTGATTTATATTCCAAAAATATTACCAACATTGTCATATTGGTAAATTAGAAATGCTAAATGACAGTAACATTTGCGACAAAATTGTCTTTTCTGTTAACAGTTTTACACTTGGTACATGTAGGACACATCCACACACGTGTGACTTATACATACACATGTCACAAATTAAAATTAATGTTGACTATTAATTCCTAGCATTAAAAAACACCTACATTGCTAAATATAAGATGTAGTACGCATTGTTGTGATTACAGGCATTCATGCATGGAGTGTTATGATCAGTCAATTTCATCCGTGATGAATGAGCTCCCGTAAGTAAACAAATAAGTACAGTTATCCCCTTGTCTCCAAACACCTCTATATTACATTAATGGAATTTATAAGGAAACATACATAAAATGTGATGAAATGGGAGTAATCATTTTCTAATACAATGCACATGAAAGCTCAAGAGTAGCTAAATGCATATACATGATACAGAAAGTACATATATGTTACATTTGTGTTTAAACCAATATGTTGGGTTTTGACTTCAAATAATTATAGGAAGATTGATGTAGTCACATCTTATGAGAGATGTCAGCAAATATACATACCATGATCAGTCATACTGGAGATATACCTATAATGCAAAGGAACAATATATAACTTGCAAACATTGACATGCCATCTTCAGTACCGTAAACAACACAGCAAAGTGTGTATTTGGTGTTAAATGTGCAACACCATGTATATTTAATGACATTCAAAATGTAAATCAGCCTGGTGTACACATCATATGGATGTACATGTTACACTGCACCAATAACATTGTATGTAAGCATACTAGAAGCATGAATGAGTATGGGCATAATATGTGTATTGTGTTAGCATAAGGAACAACACAATGCTAAAATATTAGTGCTTTGTTACCCCAGTTGTATTCACATACACACAACTAAAGTACAATTGAAGAGGGATTATATAACCTGTGCAACAATAACATACCGGTGCCACATCCCTTTGTGCACACAGCAGAGAAAAGAAAGGTGTGCAACCCATATTCATCTGTGTCCTACCAGAAGGGTATATAAAAAAACATTATTGTTAAGATAACATAATGTAACTATAAAAGTAGAACTTGGAACATATATGTTTTTACTTACAAGAAAAAAATGAATTGATGAGATTCTGGCGTGTCTGGCCACCACTGGCTGTTTGTTCATTTTCAGCAGCTACATGGGTGGGATGCTCGTCTACCAAAGGCTCAGCTAGGTCTGATTGTACATTGTGCCTGAGTGCAACATTGTGCAAAATGCAACAGGCAAGGATAATATCAGACACTTTTTGAGGCTTGTATAGAAGAGCCCCACCAGTTCTGTCCAGACACCTAAATCTGGTCTTGAGTAGGCCAAATGTCCTCTCTATAACAGATCTTGTAGATATATGGGCTGCATTGTACCTCTCCTCTGCTTCAGTTTGAGGGTTTAGCACCGGAGTCAAGAGCCACGGCCTAATTCCGTATCCTGAGTCACCTATAATGAATGGAGCACACATAAGCTGACATTAGTGATCAAATTCTACAATGCCAACATTCCTAAATAAAAATGTGTTTTGTGTTAGAACATGTAAATCTGTACTCACCCAGCAGCCAACCATGTTCAAAATGTCCCTCTTCGAACGCATGGAAGACTGAAGAGTTCCTCAGGATAGAGGAATCGTGACTGGAAACAGGGAATTTGGGTACCACATGCATTATCCTCATCGTCGCATCACATACCACCTGTACATTGAGTGAATGGTAGTGCTTACGATTGCGGTACACATGCTCACTCTGACTAGGTGCAATCAAAGCTACATGTGTGCAATCGATTGCACCCAGCACACATGGTATCCCTGCTATATTATAAAAGCCAGTCCTGACTTCCAGCCACTCTGTCGCCTCTGTAGGAAAATGAATATAATTCCTAGCGCGTCTATTGAGTGCATAGAGAAACTGGATCAAGGCCCGCGAGAATGTAGATTGCGAGACCCCGCCCACTATGCCCACAGTTGTCTGGTATGACGCGGAAGCAAGATAATGTAATGAGCACAGCATTTTAACAAGCCCAGGGACTGCACGACCTCTGGCTGTGAAAAAATCTAAATCTCCCCTTATCTCCTCATAAAGAGCTAAGATTGCTGCTGAACTCAAACGATAGCGACTTACAATCTCCTCCTCACTCATCCCATCTAACAGGGTTCTCTCCCTGTACACACGCGGACGAGGCACAACTTGTCTCCTCTGTCTTCTCCTCTGATCTCCTGTCCCTCTACCTGTCCCTCGGCCTGTCCCTCTCCCTGTCCCTGTCGTATCCGCGTGACTGTCCCTGTCACTGTCCCTCGGTGTGTCCCTCCCTTGCCCTATATCATTCTCTTGATCATCAAGCATGTCATAGAAAAGAATGTTCCTCCGTCTCCTAAACAATCTCAACATTTTGAAATGAGTAGCTGTGAATGAGCAGGTAATGGGCGTCCTTTAAATAGGTATGTGATGATGTCAGGTGACATAGTAAAATGCAAGGTGTTACATTAACATAATAAAGTACTTCTGTGGCAAGCTGTGTGCAGTTGTTCTTAGAAGTATTTGTTGTGTGTATTCTGCAGGGAATGATGATATTTGCCAATGATGTGACGTGAAGCTTTGTACAAAGATTGCTTGAAAATAAA
This sequence comes from Ascaphus truei, assembly GCA_036426205.1. Classification (NCBI taxonomy): domain Eukaryota; kingdom Metazoa; phylum Chordata; class Amphibia; order Anura; family Ascaphidae; genus Ascaphus; species Ascaphus truei. Next base: position 109,811,219 of record CM071569.1, read on the forward strand.
TAGTGTAATGTGCAATGCATGTAACACTTGTGAACGCAACAGTCAGTCATGTAATTAGACAAAAAGGCTGAGATTGACGTGGGAAAAGTTTGGTGTAACATGTGTAATTAGGCATGTTATTGTCACATGTTGACAACAATGAATAGTCGTGTGCATATGCATGCATTTCTGTAAGGAAGATAGTTGCTATAGAATGAGTTTACAAGGTGTCCCAATGATGAATTACTGTACATGTGTGTATAAGTTAGGTTGAAGTGCTTGTAATGCAACGGTTATAATGTAAACATGCAATGTGATTGCACGTCCAATAAGTGACGTCATGAAAATAGGGAGGACCAAACCTAGATGTAAACATGAGAAGAAAGATGTACATGAACGTTTAAAGATGCGTGACACATTACAAGCATTGTGTAATGTAAAGGAACATGAATATACGGTGTATGTGTGACATGTGTGACATGTGTAACATCATGTAAATAATTGTCGCTCAGTTCAGTAAAATGTGTGATATGATGTGAGGTTCTCCTTTAAGAGTTGAGTATAGTATTTTCCCTTGACACATCATCACATGATGAGTAATGTGACTCGCAAATGCTGAAAACATGTAAAAGTAGAATGTTATGCAAATAATACACGTCAGCTGTGACACAATGCAGGGAATGCCCCCCACACTGTAATGCAAATGACGTTTGTATTGTGAGCAATGAAACGTAAACAGTACTATATACTGTTATACGTCCCCGCTCCATTGACTCCATTGATGTACAGAAGTTTTTTTTTTTCTAAGTGCCGTTCCGGCAGCCTTAGCGATCGTTCTCCCCTCCAAACTGCCAACTTTAGTTGGCGGGAGAAATTGGCCATAACATCTCAATTTCGTAGTGCCGATCAGCCCCGATAAGCTGATTTTTTGTTGTTGAATCCAGCCGATTTAAAAAAGTGGCGATCAGTGGCGAAAACAGGCTTATCGGCAGCCGACTGGCCATAACAAAATTATCGGCTCCGAAACCTGGCGAAATCAAGCACTTATCGGCGCTTACTGAATCTCAAACCCAATTTTGGCTATAAAATGGCGATAATTCCCTTATCAACGCATACTGCATGAGGCCCCTGGTCTTTTTTTCTTGTCTCTCGTTCCGAATTTTAATACAAACTAACCTCTATTAGGTCCATGATGACACCGCTGTGGGGGAACACAGAATTCATCCCAGGTTTATCCAAATAGGCGGTCATGTATTGGTCAGGAGCAAGAATATTTATTGTATATTAGTAGACCTGAGCCAGTATCTAAGCCGTAAAGTTAGACAATTCGAACACTTCACTACAGAGAAAAGTATCCCCACAAGTGAGTTATTTCACTATTTACAACTAAGAGCATTTTTCTCACAGACAAATCATAGTGTCTCCCTCACAGGGTTTGAGAGGCTTTGAGTAGAAGGAGAGGGTCAGAAAAAGCTAATCTCTCAACTACTTGTAACGGAGTTTCCCTGGCCCAATCTCATATTGACCCCCTCCTGTGGAAACTGACCAATGTTACATGTGGTGTAGTATGGTAGTATGGTGCACCTGCTGGCTTACAGGACTCCTGAGTCTCCCGCGATTTTATGGGGGATATCATCAGGACTGGCTCTCCAGGTATAGCTGAGTCATACTCACTATTGGTACAGCGCCTCCATCTCTTCCAGACCCCCAGTGTTGTAGGGAGGAGTTTCTGAAAGAGAACCTCTATGTGCATCTTCTCCCTGAATGACTCCACTATCAGGCAAGAAGGTTTCTTTGGCAACAGCATACTTTATTTCTTCAGACAATGGCAGACTGCCCATCATTGCAGCCAGTCTTCAGCCACACATAGTAGGTTGCCAACCCAAAGGAAGTCCCTGGACACCACTCCTAGTCAGGGCTCTAGAAGCTGTCCTTGCTCTTCCCTTACTCCCTGATGGAGTAAGGGGAATAGTCGCCCACACCTCTCCCCTAAGGGAAGGCCACAAAACCTGCCAGCGCCCTGGCAGTTTGCTGGGTTCGACTAGTCTCACTCATGAGGTGTGAGACACTCTCTAAATACAGGACGTTCTGTGCACTAAATAGCTCCAATAGGCACCACCCCTGTGTCACTGTAGAACGTGATGACACTACCTTCACTGGATACTACACAGCACAGGAGTGTGAGGGAAAACCCCATGATTACTTCTGGCAAAACCTGCCCTTACCAGGGATTATTGCACAGGAGGAGATAGACATATAACCCCAAAACTACACAGGGTTACATACTGTATATATATTGTCAAAGTGCCCGTTGACACGAAATTCGTCAGCGTCCTCCTCGAGGTACCTGTGGCGTTCAATGAATTGCAGATTCCAATAATCATTATTTTTAACTGACCCAGCAGCATAAGTTTCTCCTTGGCACTTCAATGTATGCAGTGCATGGCCACGTCCTCCTTGGCGGAAGAAATTACTTTACTGTCTTCATTGAAGCTGTGGCACGCCCATCCAGGACAATATTAGTGAGTACCTATTATTATTCAAGCTGTCTCACTTACCAGCTCTAGGGTTTTATTCACCGGCTACTTTGGGGGTTAAGTTGATCCCGTGGAGTTCCTCTCAGACATCCCCATGTCTTATGGTTGGTTGGCTAACCCTATATCAGAGCATAATAGGATCAAGACCTTTACACCTTGGATGAATTTAAACTGGATTGGTTACACTTACTTTTTGATGTCTATCTTCATATCTACCTATTCGTGTCTACTCTCATGCTCTTGAGTTCTGTTTTTGGGAGGTTTCCTCCACTTGTATTTACTATTGACTATCCTAGTCGCCCTAATTTTCTGTGAAAAGGGTAGCATTTTCTTAAGAGGATCTGGGTGAAAACTTGATGCATGCAATGTTGAATTCCTATCCGTGGGCTTACGGTAGAGGTCTGTGTGCAGATGTTGTCCGTCAAAAGAGACAAGTACATCCAAAAATGCAATTTGTGTATCGCTCCAGTTTTTCGTGAAGCATACTGGCGTGGGAAGTAATTCCAGGTAAGTAAAAAAAACTGACCAGCTCTTCATCCATCCCATCCCAGATGAAGAACAGGTCGTCGATGTAACGACAGTAGAAGATCATCTTTTTATAGTACACAGCGTTATAAATGTTCTGGTCCTCATAGCTGGACATGTATAAGTTTGCATAAGCTGGGGCGACATTGCTGCCCATGGCAGTACACATGTCTGTAGATAAAAATTGTTCTCAAATTTAAAATAATTTTTATGCAAGATAAAATGTAGCAGCAATATTATATAGTTAACAGGAGGTATTGTAGTGTGCTCTTTCTCCAGATATGCCTTAACAACATCTATAGCTTCATCATGAGGAATAATCGTGTACAGGCTGGTGACATCCATGGTCACCAGAAGAGGCTTCTTATTATGAAATGACAGGGATCTAATTTTGGCAAGAAAATCAAATGTGTCTCTGATATTTGAACGGGCCTTGACCACTATAGGTTGTAAAAATGATCCACAAAGCTGTTAAGGGCTGATTGATGGAATTTGTGGCAGAAATAATAGGCCTACCAGGGGGGTTATGATGACTTTTGTGGACTTTAGGCAGTAAGTAAAGAACCGGGCGCCTGGGGTTAATCATAATAAGAAAATCCATCTCTGTCTTTGTAATGCAGGAGTTGCCCAACCCTAACGTGAGGATCTTATTGATCTCTTGTTGGTACGGATAGTGGGATCCCGACTGAGTAAAGTGTAACAATTTACATCTCCCAGTTGCCTCATGGCCTCTGCTTTGTAACGTACATAATTCTGCAGAACCAGAGCTCTCCCTTTACCAGCTTTTTTAACAATGATATTAGGATTCTCCACTAGTTTTTCCAAACATTTTTTCTCTTCAAGAGTGAGGTTAAAGTATGTTTTATGTCTTACTTAAAAAAATTATTGACATCAGACTTGACCAAATTCATAAAAACCTGGACTGAAGATTTTTTTTTGTTACTTAAATGTTTTATTGCTCTTTTTTTCAAAAGTAAGAAAAGGGGTACAAAAAGATAAAAGGAAGGGAAAATACAATGTTGCAAGTAATCTGATGATTACACATTAGGAAGGGAAGGGAGGGGGATTAGGGGTGGAGGGAAGGGGACTGAACTGAAGAATTTTAAAACATCTGCCCTGTTGAAAAAGAAAAAGAAGGATTTCAAGTTTAGCTTTCTTTCTAACTTGAATAATTCTACCTCCACGTCAAATCTCCTAGGGACAGTAGTGGGTACAAAGGAGGAGCCCATGGAAAGAACTTTCAACTCCATATCTGAAACAGAATGATCAGAAACTGGTCAGTTTTTTTTATTTACCTGGAATTACTTCCCACGCCAGTATGCTTCACGAAAAACTAGAGCTATACACAAATTGCCTTTTTGGATGTGCTTGTCTCTTTTGACGGACAACATCTGCACACAGACATCTACCGTAAGCCCATGGATAGGAATTCAACATTGCATGTGTAGCCTTGTTTCCCCCTCCCCCAACCCCCCACAAGTGATATCTGGGGGTAGGATGTAATTATGCTCTGGTGCTGCCCTTTACCTGTTGGCTCACAGGAGTCTAAGCCTCTGCCACGGAGAGCCTGGGGTGAATCGCTTACAATATGGTGCAGCGCGCTCCACCTGGGTGGGATTCTAGCAGAGTTGAAGCAGCCTCACAGGATACAATCAAATGAACACATACAATGGTTAAAAATAGAAAGGGCTTTACTGGAATATACTCACCAATATAACAGTTACTGTATATGCAACACAGACAATAACATTAGCAACAGGTCACTCTGTACCCTAATAGTATAACTACCTGGTCGCCTCACAGGGCCTTCACCCCACACCTTATTCTCCCACACGTGTACCAGTGTCCCAAGCCGTACCACCCCACCCTAGGTGATGGATCAGCGATCTAGATGATGAGTATAGTGGTGCACTTGGTGGTATAATACCTGCCCGGGCTCCTGACACACAGGACCACAGCAGAACCACAGGAAGAGGATCCGTCTGCGTCCAACACCAAGCCTCAGTAATGGTGTCCTTCTCCTGATAGGATATCTTCCTCGAATAATATCCACCATACAGACAGTTCCTTATCTGTAGTGAAATAGGTCTGGTCCAAGACCACACTTGTCACATTGGTCAGAGCCGCACAACACTGCAACTGTGTCCCTGACTTTACTAACTACTAAAAGGACAAAGTCCCTAACTGCAGGGGCCTTCCCTACAGTAGCCACAATCTGATATGAGTGTTCCCTAGAGGCCTTAATGATTTTTTTGTCCCTTAATGTTTTTTGGACATTAGATGATTTGGTATGTATAGACTCATTTTGCTCTTTTTGCAGAACACCTATAAGCTGCTGCTGTTGATCTCCATTCGCCTCTCTTTTCCTCCCTCTTTTGTGACATTAAGGTTGGTCATTACTAGAACTACCCTTCAATTTTTAACTAAGTTAATTTTTTTTATATGTTCACCTAGGGATTAATAGCACTGTATGTGTTTCCATACTGATTAACTCCCTCTCTCCCTTATGTGACAATCTTCCTCATGTAAACCTTCAAACCAGCATACCGTGGCACAATCCCTCCTCCTTGATCCCCATTGTGAAATCAGGAGGAAGCGCTCCCAGAAGCAAAGTTCTTGCGCATGCGCAAAGATGGATTACAGCAGCGAGCAGTGATGGATGAGGACTGATAAGGACACCAACTGATGGCGTCGTGGAGGATGCATGCCCGCGGATCTCAGGACCAGGCGCGATGACAGCAACGGGACCAGAGCCTGCATGAGCGGAATGCGCATCCCCACGCACTGATGACGTCAATGAGGACGAATGCACGCGAGAACTGGGGCCAATCAGGACAACGCAGACGATCACGCGATGACGTGATGACATCATCAGGACTGGAGCCTACATGAGCAACAAAGGAATCAGAAGAGGTGGTGGAAGGATCGCTTGATTTATGTGGGATGACCAGGGGGTGATTATGCCTTAATTGTGGACTATATATTGGATACTTCTGATGTGGTATGCCAGTCACTTGAGAAGACCTCTGAGTAGGTCGACACGTCGCGCTGTGTGCTTTTTGACACAAAAATAATTTAGAAAATCCGTAGTGCCTTGGATTCTATGGTATTAATTAGCTACCATCACTTATTCTCTTAGTTAATTGGAAGAATAATAGTTATTTTGATATGACCACAGTCTGCATTATTATGCGTTATGCGCATGGCCTAGACATATTGCCAATATATTATATATGTATTATATGCAAGGTTACCTCTGAGCGTGTTCTTTGCACATACTATGAGGATTTTAAGACTTCCTATTGTATAAATTAATTTCATTGTGTATGATATTTTGGGATGTACAGTTAGGTCTGAAAAAAATTGGGCATGACACAATTTTCATAATTTTGGCTCTGTACGCCACACAATGGATTTGAAATGAAAACCAACCGAGGAATAGAAGTGCAAACTTTCAGCTTTAATTCAAAGGGGTTGAACAAAAATATTGTATGAAACGTTTAGGAATTGCAACATTTTCATACCAGTCCCCTTATTTCAGGGGCTCAAATGTAATTGGACAAAAATACACAATCATAAATAAAATGTTCATTTTTAATACTTTGTCGAGAATCCTTTGCAGGCAATGACTGCTTGAAATCGGAACGCATAGACATCACCAAACTTGGGTTTCCTCCTTTGCGATGCTTTGCCAGGCCTTTACTGCAGCTGTCTTCAGTTGTGTTTTGTTCGTGGCTTTCTGCCTTAAGTTTTGTCTTCAGCAAGTGAAAGTGGGTTGAGATCAGGTGATTGACTCAGCCATTGCAGAATATTCCACTTCTTTGCCTTAAAAACTCCGGGTTGCTTTCGCAGTATGTTTGGGTCATTGTCATCTGTAAAGTGAAGCGCCCGACCAATCAACTTCGTGAATTTGGCTGAATCTGAGCAGACAATATATCCATACACTGCAGAATTTATCCGGTGCTTCTGTTTCTTCTGACATCATCATAAACACTAGTGACCCAGTGCCTGTAACGCTCGGCCTGCCCACAAGCCAGACGAGACCCCGGGACTGAGTGGATGGAAAGGACAAATACCACACACCTAACAGTAAACGGGGGCACGGCCGGAGTGTGGAAGTAGCGTAGTTGGTCCAGGGAACAAAAATAGAAAGAGTAACCGTATTGTAACTCCAGCGTAGAAGGGTAAAGTCTGTAAGCAATGGTCAAGGTGTGGGGAGAGCAGCGTGGTAGAGTGTCGTCAAGCCTGGGTCGTGGGAGCGTAGAGAGCAGCATATGTAGAGGTCCGTAGCCGTGTCCAAGGGATGTAGAAGACTGCAAGGTAGAGAGTCGAAAGCCAAATCAAAGGGTTCCAGAGAGCAGCCTAATCAAAGTCCAAAGTCAAGGGTAAAATCCCGGAGAGTCAGCAGAGAATCCAGGGACAGGAACAGGGACTGAAACACAAGAGAGCCAGGCAAGAAGCAGACAGCACCAAGGTACAGAAGCTATGCAGAGCAATGGGGTAATGGCGAGGGAAGACTAATAGTGGGTGGGACCTATAAGAGGAACGATCCACGATGAAGTCCATAGCAATGTGACTCCAAGGATGGTCCGGGTCCGGAAGAGGTTGTAAAAGACCAGAAGGCTTTTGACGGACAGATTTATTTTGGGTGCAGAAGGGCAGAGGAGGTGAAAGCTCTAATGTCCTTTACATATTGGCACCAAAAAGTTCGCCGAATCAGATCCGTAGTCTTCTTAAACCGGGATGGCGGCAGATCTGAAGGAGTGACCCCATTCAAGAATTTTAAGATGAAAACGTGGGGGGTGCTAAAGATGCATCGGGAACCTCTAGACTTCGGGGACCTGTGCTTGAGACTCCAAAATCGTATCCATTATGTCAAAGGAGGCGGCGCAGAGATAAACAATTGGGGGGGCAGAATACTCTCTGGGATGTCCTGTGAACTTCCTCAGTGATAACTGACGGGACAATGCATCAGCTTTGATATTCTTTGTCCCGGAATATAAGAGATGACGAAGTTAAACCTTGAGAAGAACAACGCCCAACGAGCTTGACGGGGCCCAAGACGATGAGCACCTTCAATGTAAGAAAGATTTTTATGATCCGTCAGGATCAGAATGGGTTCCTTGGTTCCTTCCAGAAGATGTCTTCATTCTGTAATGATCTTGATGGCCAACAACTCCCTATTCCCCACGTCGTAATTCTTTCTGTTGAAGAAATTTTTTTGAAAAAAACCCACAAGGGTGGAGTTTAACTTCGGGGATGGTTCTTTGAGAGAGAACCGCACCGGCTCCCACGTCGGAAGGACGTCAACTTCCAAGGTAAAGGGAGGATGGGGACGGGGATGTCGCAGAATGGGGCCGAGACAAAGGCTTTTTAAGAGACTCAAAGGCCTGGCTGGCCTCAATGGCCAAGAGGAAGGATCGGCCCCTTTTTTGTAAGGGCCGTAATGGTTCAACAAAGTAGAAAAACCAGCAATAAATTTCCTATAATAATTAGCGAAGCCAAGGAAACGCTGAAACGCCTTCAAAGAGTTAGGTTGTGGCATCCGAGTACAGAATTGAGCTTCTCCGGATCCATGGTGAGCCCCTGGTCCGAGACAAATGTATCCCAGGAAGGAAGTTGAGGATTGATGAAAGACACACTTCTCCATGGCGTAGAGCTTGTTGGCAGTAAACGAGAGAACACCATTTGGTATGGGAATGTGTGTCCTCGAGGGTCTTGGAAAAAATGGAATATCATCCAAGTAGATAATCACGAAAGAATTCAAAAGATCACAAAAAACCTCATTCATAAAGTCTTGAAGAGACTGCAGGGTCATTGCACAACCCAAACGGCATCACCAGGTACTCATAGTGACCATGCGCGTGTTGAACCGGTCTTCCTGTCGTCACTGTGGATGCGAATCAGGTTATATGCCCACCGTAAATCAAGTTTAGAAAAAATAATCGAACCTTGCAGCCTATCGAAAAGCTCTGGTGCTGCCCTTTACTGTTGGCTCACAGGAGCCTAAGCCTCTGCCACGGAGAGCCTGGGGTGAATCGCTTACAATATGGTGCACAGGCCTCCACCTGGGTGGGATCTAGAGAGTTGAAGCAGCCCCTCACAGGATACAATCAATGAACACATACAATGGTAAAAATGAAAGGGCTTTACTGGAACATACTCACATATAACAGTTACTGTATATGCAAACACAGACAATAACATTAGCAACAGTGTCACTCTGTACACTAATAGTATAACTACCTGGTCGCCTCACAGGGCCTTCACCCAATTATTCTCCCAACACACGTGTACCCAGTGGCCCAAGAGTCACTCATCCCACCCTTAGGTGTGATCAGCGCCGTACTAGATGAGGAGTATAGTTGGTGCACTTGGTGTATAATACCTGCCCGTGGCTCCTGCACCACAGGACCACAGCAGAACCAACGGAGAGGGATCCTGTCGCGTCAACACCAAAACCTCAGCAATGGTGTCTTCTCCTGATAGGATATCTTCCTCTGAATAATCTCACCATACAGACAGTCCCTTATCTGTAGTGAAATAGGTCTGGTCCCAGACCACACTTGTCACATGGTCGACAGCCGCACAACACTGAACTGTGTCCCGACTTACTAACTACTAAAGGACAAAGTCCCTAACTGCAGGGGCCTTCCCTACAGTAGCCAAATCTGATATGAGTGTTCCCTAGAGGCCTTAATGATTTTTGTCCCTTAATTGTTTTTTGGACATTAGATGATTGGATGTAAGACTCATATGCTCTTTTTGCAGAACACCTATAAGCTGCTGCTGTTGAACTCCATCTCGCTCTTCTTTTCCTTCCCTCTTTTGTGACATTAAGGTGGGCATGTACTAGAACTACCCTTCAATTTTTAACTAAGTTAATTTTTTTATATAGTTCCCCTGGATATAGCACTGTATGTGTTTCCATACGATTAACTCCCCTCTCTCCTTAGTGACAATCTTCCTCCTGTAACCTTCAACACAGCATACCGTGGCACAATCCCTCCTCCTTGATCCCCATTGTGAAATCAGGAGGAAGCGCTCCCAGAACAAAGTTCTTGCCCCATGCGCAAAGATGGATTACAAGCGGAGCAGTGTGGATGAGGACTGAATCAGGACACCAACTGATGGCGTGTGGAGGATGCATGCCCGCGGGATCTCAGGACCAGGCGCGATGACAGCAACGGGACCAGAGCCTGCATGAGCAGGAATGCGCATCCCCACGCACATGATGACGTCAATGAGGACGAATGCCGCGAGAACTCGGGGCCAATCAGGACACGCAGACGATACACGCGATGACAGTGATGACATCATCAGGACTGCAGCCTACATGAGCCCAAAAGGAATACGGAAGAGGGTGTGGAAGTATCGCTTGATTTATGTGGGATGACCAGGGGGTGATTATTTTGCCTTAATTTGTGGGACTATATATTGGTACTTCTGATGTGGTATGCCAGTCACTTAGAGAAAGACCTTGAGTAGGTCGACACGTCGCGCTGTGTGCTTTTTTGACACAATAAATAATTTAGAAAATCCGTAGTGCCTTGGTCATCTATGGTATTAATTGCTACCATCACTTATTCTCTTAGTTAATTTGGAAGAATAATAGTTATTTTGATATGACCACAGTCTGCATTATTATGGTTATGCGCATGAGCATAGACATATTGCCAGATATATTATATATGTATTTATATGCAAGTTACCTGCTGAGCGTGTTCTTTCGCCACATCACTATAGGATTTTAAGATTCATTTGTATATACTTAATTTCATTGTGTACTGATATTTTTGGGATGTACAGTAGGTCTGAAAAAATTGGGCACTGACACAATTTTCATAATTTTGTCTGTACGCCACCACCACAATGGATTTGAAATGAAAAACAACCACGATGCAAAGAAGTGCAAACTTTCAGCTTTAATTCAAGGGGGGTTGAACAAAAATATTGTATGAAACGTTTAGGAATTGCAATCATTTTCATACACAGTCCCCTTTTCAGGGGCTCAATGTAATTGGACAAAATAACACAATCATAAATAAAATGTTCATTTTTAATACTTTGGCGAGAATCCTTTGCAGGCAATGACTGCTTGAAATCTGGAAGCATAGACATCACCAAACTCGGGTTTCCCCCTTTGCGATGCTTGCCAGGCCTTACTGCAGCTGTCTTCAGTGTTGTTTGTTCGTGGGTCTTTCTGCCTTAAGTTTTGTCTTCAGCAAGTGAAATGCATGCTCGATCGGGTTGAGATCAGGTGATTGACTCAGCCATTGCAGAATATTCCACTTCTTTGCCTTAAAAAACTCCTGGGTTGCTTTCGCAGTATGTTGGGTCATTGTCATCTGTAAAGTGAAGCGCCGACCAATCAACTTGTGTGAATTGGCTGAATCTGAGCAGAATATATCCCTATACACTGCAGAATTTATCCGGCTGCTTCTGTCTTCTGTCACATCATCAATAAACACTAGTGACCCAGTGCCTGTAAACGCTCGGCCTGCCCACAAGCCAGACGAGACCCCGGGACTGAGGTGGAAAGGACAAATACACACAACCTAACAGTAAAACGGGGGCACGGCGGTGTTGGTGGAAGTTGACGTAGTTGGTCCAGGGAACAAAAATAGAAAGAGTACCCGTACTTGCCAACTCCAGCGTATAGAAGGGTAAAGTCGGCAGCCAATGGTCAGGGTGGGGAGGCGAGCAGGTGGTAGAGTGTCTAAGCCTGGGTCGTGGAGCGTAAGAGCAGCATAGTAGAGTCCGTAAGCCGTGTCCAAGGGATGTAGAAGACTGCAAGGTAGAGAGTCGAAAGCCAAATCCAAAGGGTTCCAGAGAGCAGCGTAATCAAAGTCCAAAGTCAAGGGTAAAAATCCAGGGAGGTCAGCAGAGAATCCAGGGACAGGAACAGGGACTGAAACACAAGAGAGCCAGGCAGAAGCAGACAGCACCAAGGTACAGAAGCTATGCAGAGCAATGGGGTAATGGCGAGGGAAGACTAAATAGTGGGCTGGGACCTATAAGAGGAACGATCCACGATGAAGTCCATAGCAATGTGACTCCAAGGATGGTCCGGGTCCGGAAGAGGTTGTAAAAGACCAGAAGGCTTTTGACGGACAGATTTATTTTGGGTGCAGACTGGGCAAGAGGAGGTGAAAGCTCTAATGTCCTTTACCATATTGGGCCACCAAAAAGTTCGCCGAATCAGATCCGTAGTCTTCTTAAACCCGGGATGGCCGGCAGATCTGAAGGAGTGACCCCATTCAAGAATTTTAAGATGAAAACGTGGGGGTGCGTAAAGATGTCCATCGGGAACCTCTAGACCTTCGGGGACCTGTGCTTGAGACTCCAAAATCGTATCCATTATGTCAAAGGAGGCGGCAGAGATAAACAATTGGGGGGGCAGAATACTCTCTGGGATGTCCTGTGACCTCTCCTCAGTGATGAACTGACGGGACAATGCATCAGCTTTGATATTCTTTGTCCCCGGAATATAAGAGATGACGAAGTTAAACCTTGAGAAGAACAACGCCCAACGAGCTTGACGGGGCCCAAGATGATGAGCACCTTCAATGTAAGAAAGATTTTTATGATCCGTCAGGATCAGAATGGGTTCCTTGGTTCCTTCCAGAAGATGTCTTCATTCTTGTAATGCCATCTTGATGGCCAACAACTCCCTATTCCCCACGTCGTAATTTCTTTCTGTTGAAGAATTTTTTTTTGAAAAAACCCCACAAGGGTGGAGTTTAACTTCGGGGATGGTTCTTTGAGAGAGAACCGCACCGGCTCCCACGTCGGAAGCGTCAACTTCCAAGGTAAAGGGGAGGATGGGGACGGGATGTCGCAGAATGGGGGCCGAGACAAAGGCTTTTTTAAGAGACTCAAAGGCCTGGCTGGCCTCCAATGGCCAAGAGGAAGGATCGGCCCCTTTTTTGGTAAGGGCCGTAATTGGTTCAACCAAAGTAGAAAAACCAGCAATAAATTTCCTATAATAATTAGCGAAGCCAAGGAAACGCTGAATCGCCTTCAAAGAGTTAGGTTGTGGCCATCCGAGTACAGAATTGAGCTTCTCCGGATCCATGGTGAGCCCCTGGTCCGAGACAATGTATCCCAGGAAGGAAGTTGAGGATTGATGAAAGACACACTTCTCCATCTTGGCGTAGAGCTTGTTGGCCAGTAAACGAGAGAACACCATCTTGGTATGGAGAATGTGTTCCTCGAGGGTCTTGGAAAAAATGAGAATATCATCCAAGTAGATAATCACGAAAGAATTCAAAAGATCACGAAAAACCTCATTCATAAAGTCTTGGAAGACTGCAGGGTCATTGCACAACCCAAACGGCATCACCAGGTACTCATAGTGACCACTGCGCGTGTTGAACACGGTCTTCCACTCGTCGTCACTGTGGATGCGAATCAGGTTATATGCCCACCGTAAATCAAGTTTAGAAAAAATAATCGAACCTTGCAGCCTATCGAAGAGCTCTGGTGCTGCCCTTTACCTGTTGGCTCACAGGAGCCTAAGCCTCTGCCACGGAGAGCCTGGGGTGAATCGCTTACAATATGGTGCAGCGCCTCCACCTGGGTGGGATTCTAGCAGAGTTGAAGCAGCCCCTCACAGGATACAATCAAATGAACACATACAATGGTAAAAATAGAAAGGGCTTTACTGGAATATACTCACAATATAACAGTTACTGTATATGCAACACAGACAATAACATTAGCAACAGTGTCACTCTGTACCCTAATAGTATAACTACCTGGTCGCCTCACAGGCCTTCACCCCACACCTTATTCTCCCACACCGTGTACCCAGTGTCCCAAGAGTCACTCACCCCACCCCTTAGGTGTGATCAGCGCCGTACTAGATGAGGAGTATAGTTGGTGCACTTGGTGTATAATACCTGCCCGTGGCTCCTGCACCACAGGACCACAGCAGAACCACAGGAAGAGGATCCGTCTGCGTCCAACACCAAAACCTCAGCAATGGTGTCCTTCTCCTGATAGGATATCTTCCTCTGAATAATCTCACCATACAGACAGTCCCTTATCTGTAGTGAAATAGGTCTGGTCCCAGACCACACTTGTCACACTGGTCCGAGCCGCACAACACTGCAACTGTGTCCCTGACTTTACTAACTACTAAAAGGACAAAGTCCCTAACTGCAGGGGCCTTCCCTACAGTAGCCACAATCTGATATGAGTGTTCCCTAGAGGCCTTAATGATTTTTTGTCCCTTAATTGTTTTTTGGACATTAGATGATTTGGTATTGTATAGACTCATTTTGCTCTTTTTGCAGAACACCTATAAGCTGCTGCTGTTGATCTCCATCTCGCTCTTCTTTTCCTTCCCTCTTTTGTGACATTAAGGTTGGTCATGTACTAGAACTACCCTTCAATTTTTAACTAAGTAAAAAATTTTTATATGTTCACCTAGGGATTAATAGCACTGTATGTGTTTCCATACTGATTAACTCCCTCTCTCCCTTATGTGACAATCTTCCTCATGTAAACCTTCAAACCAGCATACCGTGGCACAATCCCTCCTCCTTGATCCCCATTGTGAAATCAGGAGGAAGCGCTCCCAGAAGCAAAGTTCTTGCGCATGCGCAAAGATGGATTACAAGCGGAGCAGTGATGGATGAGGACTGAATCAGGACACCAACTGATGGCGTCGTGGAGGATGCATGCCCGCGGGATCTCAGGACCAGGCGCGATGACAGCAACGGGACCAGAGCCTGCATGAGCAGGAATGCGCATCCCCACGCACATGATGACGTCAATGAGGACGAATGCACGCGAGAACTCGGGGCCAATCAGGACACGCAGACGATCACGCGATGACGTGATGACATCATCAGGACTGGAGCCTATATGAGCACCAAAAGGAATACAGAAGAGGGTGGAAGTATCGCTTGATTTATGTGGGATGACCAGGGGGTGATTATTTGCCTTAATTTGTGGGACTATATATTGGATACTTCTGATGTGGTATGCCAGTCACTTGAGAAAGACCTCTGAGTAGGTCGACACGTCGCGCTGTGTGCTTTTTTGACACAATAAATAATTTAGAAAATCCGTAGTGCCTTGGATCATATATGGTATTAATTTAGCTACCATCACTTATTCTCTTAGTTAATTTGGAAGAATAATAGTTATTTTGATATGACCACAGTCTGCATTATTATGCGTTATGCGCATGAGCATAGACATATTGCCAGATATATTATATATGTATTTATATGCAAGTTACCTCTGAGCGTGTTCTTTCGCCACATCACTATGAGGATTTTAAGACTTCCTATTGTATATACTTAATTTCATTGTGTACTGATATTTTTGGGATGTACAGTTAGGTCTGAAAAAAATTGGGCACTGACACAATTTTCATAATTTTGGCTCTGTACGCCACCACAATGGATTTGAAATGAAACAACCACGATGCAATAGAAGTGCAAACTTTCAGCTTTAATTCAAGGGGTTGAACAAAAATATTGTATGAAACGTTTAGGAATTGCAACCATTTTCATACACAGTCCCCTTATTTCAGGGGCTCAAATGTAATTGGACAAAATAACACAATCATAAATAAAATGTTCATTTTTAATACTTTGTCGAGAATCCTTTGCAGGCAATGACTGCTTGAAATCTGGAACGCATAGACATCACCAAACTCTGGGTTTCCTCCTTTGCGATGCTTTGCCAGGCCTTTACTGCAGCTGTCTTCAGTTGTTGTTTGTTCGTGGGTCTTTCTGCCTTAAGTTTTGTCTTCAGCAAGTGAAATGCATGCTCGATCGGGTTGAGATCAGGTGATTGACTCAGCCATTGCAGAATATTCCACTTCTTTGCCTTAAAAAACTCCTGGGTTGCTTTCGCAGTATGTTTTGGGTCATTGTCATCTGTAAAGTGAAGCGCCGACCAATCAACTTTGCTGAATTTGGCTGAATCTGAGCAGACAATATATCCCTATACACTGCAGAATTTATCCGGCTGCTTCTGTCTTCTGTCACATCATCAATAAACACTAGTGACCCAGTGCCTGTAACGCTCGGCCTGCCCACAAGCCAGACGAGACCCCGGGACTGAGGTGGAAAGGACAAATACCACACACCTAACAGTAAACGGGGGCACGGCCGGAGTGTGGAAGTAGCGTAGTTGGTCCAGGGAACAAAAATAGAAAGAGTACCGTACTTGCCAACTCCAGCGTAGAAGGGTAAAGTCCGTAAGCCAATGGTCAAGGTGTGGGGAGAGCAGCGTGGTAGAGTGTCCGTAAGCCTGGGTCGTGGAGCGTAGAGAGCAGCATAGTAGAGGTCCGTAAGCCGTGTCCAAGGGATGTAGAAGACTGCAAGGTAGAGAGTCGAAAGCCAAATCCAAAGGGTTCCAGAGAGCAGCGTAATCAAAGTCCAAAGTCAAGGGTCAAAATCCAGGGAGGTCAGCAGAGAATCCAGGGACAGGAACAGGGACTGAAACACAAGAGAGCTAGACAGAAGCAGACAGTACCAAGGTACAGAAGCTATGCAGAGCAGTGTGGTAATGGTGGGGGGAGACTAAATAGTGGGACCTATCAGAGGAAAGGGAGGAGCAGAGATGCGGCCCAAGGGAAGCCCTGATAGGGGAGAATAGTCTGGGGGGCAGACCTGGTGGAGCAGGGGCAGGGAAACGCGCCGATGTGTGCGCCACACCTGAGGAGGCGGGGTCAGGTTCCCGGCACCAGGAAAGGGAAGCCTGGGTCAGCGCGCGCACGTAAGGGTGACGCGCGCGACCCAGAAGTGCGGGAGAAGCCACGGGGGAGACGCCGGGGGCCGGGGCACGCCGCCGGGGACCAGAGGCAGCGGGGAGAAGAGGTAAGGAGGCGCTGGTAGCGGGAGTCCCCGAAGCGCGGGTCCTTACAGTGCCATTGTAAGCCATGCATGGCCATGTCATCACACTGCCTCCACCGTGTTTTACAGATGATGTGGTATGCTTCGGATCATGAACCGTTCCAAGCCTTCTCCATACTTTTTCTTCCCTTCCTCCTGGTACAGGTTGACCTTAGTTTCATCTGTCCAAATAATGCTGTTCCAGAACTGGGCTGGCTGTTTTAGATATTGTTTGGCAAAGTCTAATCTGACCTTTCTATTCTTGAGGCTTATGAATGGTTTGCACCTTGCGGTGAACCCTCTGTATTTGCTCTCGTGAAGTCTTCTCTTTATGGTAGACTTGGATAATGATATGCCTACCTTATATATACCTACAGTATATCTCTGAAGGATTTTCTTTTTTTTTGTAGCCTAAGGATGCCCTGTTTCACTTGCATTGAGAGCTCCTTTGAGCGCATGTTGTGGGTTCACAGCAACAGCTTCCAAATGCGAATGCCACAACTGGAATCAACTCCAGACCTTTTACCTGCTTAATTGATGATGAAATAACGAAGGAATAACCCACACCTGTCCATGGAACAGCTTTTGAGTCAATTGTCCAATTACGTTTGGTCCCTTGAAAAAGAGGGGGCTACATATTAAAGATATTTAATTCCTAAACCCTTTCTCCAATTTGGATGTAATTACCCTCAAATTAAAGCTGATAGACTGCACTTTAAGCCCATATTCATTATTTAATTGTAACTTGAATTTATTTTGGTACACAGTCGAAATAACAAAACTTGTATCAGTGTCCAATTTTTCCGGA
The DNA here is from genome assembly GCA_036426205.1 of Ascaphus truei. Taxonomy (NCBI): domain Eukaryota; kingdom Metazoa; phylum Chordata; class Amphibia; order Anura; family Ascaphidae; genus Ascaphus; species Ascaphus truei. Next base: position 109,828,927 of record CM071569.1, read on the forward strand.
CCTAACTGTATGTAAAATGTTATTGTTTTGTTTTTTATAATGCTGATCCAAATAGATCTATAAAGATCGCCTGTCAGAATATCTATCTGAAGGACTATTAGAGTCCTATCATTTTTTCCTTTATGTACAGTATTGAGTGCAGTATTTGGGGAACTTTAGATCCTCTCGTATCATATCTAGATAAATCTTATTTTTGTCCCCTTATGCACCTTACATTTTAGTTTTTTATTACTATACATTAGGATCATAATAGGTGAGCGGTCCATTATATTTAGTACCATGCTTACCATACTGTAAGTGAAATATATGAAGGTTAATAGAAGTCCCCGACATGTAAAAATGTAATTATAAATATATACTGCTAATATTTATGCCACATTAATGTATATGTAATGGTCATTACATATGATTTAGTAGTTTTCTATATTAGAGTAATGCTGGGTACAGAGACACACAGAAATGCAAACACAATTATAATCCTTTTTGCACATTGACAGTAGCATACATAACAATAATTAAAGTTAAGGATATTCACAATAGCTGTACTCACCTTATCTTATATACTGTACAGGGAGAGTGCAATTATTAAATAAAAAACAATCATATCAACGATTAATTGTTGAGAAGCTTGATGGTAGTGGGTGTGGGTGTTGTTGGTTGTGTCCATGAGGGGGGAAGGTGCAGGCCCGCACAGGGGGTATATGATAATTGTTAACCCATTGTTTGTCTTACCATGCTATACTTTACTAGGATCTTTGGAAGTCAAGGGGTAGGTAGTGTAGTGTTAGGCCCTATTAACCCCGTTGTAGCCTTTATTGGTCATCTAATCACTGATATGTTGTTAAATGTTGAATAGGTAATGCTTTGTACCAATTGCATGCTGGTTTAGGTAATTTTGCATATTTATATACAGTAGTGTACACTATCATGCCCATTATATAGATAAGCAAGATAGGCTTAACAGTGGCCTTGGGTAGGTAATGCAAATTTGAATTAATTTTGGCCGTTAAGAAGGTGCCGATAAATATTGCCAATTTATGAATGGTCTCAACATGAGTACAATTTTGATATTTACTCAGTTTCTGGCCAGGCATAATATTTTTAACGTACGCTTTAAAATATTCTTTATTTTTAGTGATAACATGTTGATGTATTGCTTCATAAAAGTAACAGCATTTATTTGATGGCATTACCTATGTAACGGATTTTCTGGCCTAACCTGACCCACCCAATCTCACATTGGCCCCTGTGGTCTAACCAGTCCCCATTACAGTGTAGTGTCTGGTGGTGCACCTGTTGGCAACAGGACTCCTGAGTCTCCCGCATGATGTTGTGTGGGGAATGCCAACCCAGACAGGCAGCTGAGGTAGTGTACTTGAGTCCTACCTATATCCAGTGCAGCGCCTCCACCTCATCAGGATCTCTGCGTCCGCAAGGAGATGGTTCTGATGAGGAACTCCTTCTTGGTGATGCCTTCCCCTGCTGAGTAATGCCAAACTCACACAGTGAAGTGTCTTTATTCAAGGTCATCTTTATTGGCATGGTGGTATGGACCAGCTGCCCCTCACAGCTATCAGCTTAGCCGCTCATTCCTTTGCTGCGCTCCATCTGGAAAGTTCCTCCTTCTCCTAATGGAGTTGCTTTCCACCTCTCCCCTTAGGGAGATTCAACAGCTTCTCTGTCTCTCTGCTCAGAGCTGCACAGACTCACAGCTAGCATGAGACTACTGCAACACTGTTGCAGACCTTCACGTGCCTCTCACTGAACAGAGGCAGCACAACACAGGAAACTGAACCGAACTGAACTTTAGGCAGAGCTGTGTCTTATATCACCTCAGGAACAGGCACATCTCTGATGTCACTAAGGGTGGACACCAAGCATGTTGTCACTTCCTTTGGGACATATGACACCTCACCAGGGTTTGAGGGCAAACCTTCATGATCGTTACTGGCAACCCTGCATACTTACCAGGATTACTGCCAGCATGAAAGAGATATGTACACCAATTTTGCACATGGCTACACCTATATATGACCACTATGAAGGGAGAAGCGCAACGGGGAATGGAGACGATGGTGAATATAAACGGAAAGAGCCAGCATATTTCCCTTTTCAACAACGCCACCCGTTGGGGAGAGGTGAAAAGGGAAGAAAACCTGGAGGGGGAGACAGAGTCAAAAACAAAGGCAAATGGACAATACAATGGGAGGATACAACACTGAGGAGGTCTGAAAGCACCAGAGTAAAAATGACCCACTATTAGTTATGAATCTTTTGAATGAACTAAAATCAGAGGACTGTTTGGATGGAAGATGGATGGAAGAAAGCCCTGAACTTTTGTTCATCAAAATTGTTTAACCCCTTTAGATTTGAGGTGGATTTGTGTGAGAATTTACCTTAAATGAATCTTAAACTTTTTTGGTTTTGAACATATTGATTATCATTCAATCTTAGAAACTACTAAGAAGTTCAGGTATTTCTCAAGTAGAAAATTCCAATTATGCTAGAGACTTGCAATTTAGAGATGCCTGTAGGTGATTCTACTCCATTTGATTTAAGTACTGCTGTGACTGTTTTTAAACCTAAAAGTTAAACCGATCTTTTCAGTAGGTAGTGGAATAGATGAATAGATGTTTTTGGCAAGATGATAAAAAAAATATTTTGGAAGTCTAAGAGTAGAACCAAATAAAAGTTTATAATATAACAAAGTAGTAGATAGGGTAAGACCCCGTAACCAGTGCTCAAGAGCCGTAGGCAAATTACAAAATCAAAATGATAATGTCCATAAGAAAGAAAGAACACGGATAAGTCCCACAGAGCCCTATATAACAGTGTGGACATAAAGAACACAGGTAAGGGTAAATATGGCGGGGGAAAGGGAAAAGGACCATGCTATACTTTACTAGGATCTTTGGAAGTCAAGGTGGTAGGTAGTGTAGTGTTAGGCCCTATTAACACCGTTGTAGCCTTTATTGGTCATCTAATCACTGATATGTTGTTAAATGTTGAATAGGTAATGCTTTGTACCAATTGCATGCTGGTTTAGGTAATTTTGCATATTTATATACAGTAGTGTACACTATCATGCCCATTATATAGATAAGCAAGATAGGCTTAACAGTGGCCTTGGGTAGATAATGCAAATTTGAATTCATTTTGGCCGTTAAGAAGTTGCTGATAAATATTGCCAATTTATGAATGGCCTCAACATGAGTACAATTTTGATATTTACTCAGTTTCTGGCCAGGCATAATATTTTTAACGAATGTTTTAAAATATTCTTTATTTTTAGTGATAACATGTTGATGTATTGCTTCATAAAAGTAACAGCATTTATTTGATGGCATTACCTATATATGACCACTATGAAGGGAGAAGCGCAACGGGGAATGGAGACGACGGTGAATAGAGACGGAAAGAGCCAGCTTATTTCTCTTTTCAACAGCGCCACCCGTTGGGGAGAGGTGGACAGGGAAGAAAACCTGGAGGGGGTGACGGAGTCAAAAACAAAGGCAAATGGACAATACAATGGGAGGATACAACACTGAGGAGGTCTGAAAGCACCAGAGTAAAAATGACCCACTATCAGTTATGAATCTTTTGAATGAACTAAAATCAGAGGACTGTTTGGATGGAAGATGGATGGAAGAAAGCCCTGAACTTTTGTTCATCAAAATTGTTTAACCCCTTTAGATTTGAGGTGGATTTGTGTGAGAATTTACCTTAAATTAATCTTAAACTTTTTTGGTTTTGAACATATTGATTATCATCCAATCTTAGATACTACTAAGAAGTTCAGGTATATCTCAAGTAGAAAATTCCAATTATGCTAGAGACTTGCAATTTAGAGATGCCTGTAGGTGATTCTACTCCACTTGATTTAAGTACTGCTGTGACTGTTTTTAAACCTAAAAGTTAAACCGATCTTTTCAGTAGGTAGTGGAATAGATGAATAGATGTTTTTGGCAAGATGATAAAAAAAATATTTTGGAAGAGTAGAACCAAATAAAAGTTTATAATATAACAAAGTAGTAGATAGGGTAAGACCCCGTAACCAGTGCTCAAGAGCATAGGCAAATTACAAAATCAAAATGATAATGTCCATAAGAAAGAAAGAACACGGATAAGTCCCACAGAGACCTATATAACAGTGTGGACATAAAGAACACGGGTAAGGGTAAATATGGCGGGGGAAAGGGAAAAGGACCAAACCCTCACTGTGAGGTGAGCAACCGGTGAGAACCAAGCCCACAAACCCCACAACTCCCACTCTTCCTGGTGTCACACACTGGCTCCGGACCTTGGCACTTAGATGACAGTTAGATCACAGTTAGATGCCATCAGGTAAGGAAAACTGCCGTATTGCCGGTCCTGCAGAAAGCGTGCTCTAGTCAAAATGCACATACAAAATTAGAAAATGAAGGCGGATCCAAAACGCAATCAATTAAAAAAATGTGTTTATTAATAAAATTCGGAGAAACACATCTCTAGAGTTGCGCCATAGAAATGTGTTTCTCCGAATTTTATTAATAAAATGTTTTTTCATTTTTTACGTTTTCGATCCTTTTTGACCGGACAGCAGTGCACCGCCTTCCATTTCTATTTTTATAATATAACAAAGAATGAATATAAAGCATCAATTGGTTAAAAAATACCAATAATATTGTGATACAAATTGTATTATCCTTTCTACGAGTTATGTACAAGAATCCTTAAGACAGTGCAATAATGAAAGTTATTATGAAAGATTGCAGAATAGTCCAATCAACTGTATAAAATGGAGCTTAAAATGTTTTAGAGAGAGGCATTTCAGAAAGTTTTATTGAGATTAGACTAACTTCTTATTCTCACAATTTCCTAGAATTCCGGAATTCCGGTTTGGAATTTTCTTCCGAAAGTACATAAGCAACCGATTAGACCGCCCGGCAGGCAGATTGTGTCTGGTGTGGGCTGACTGAAGGAAGCCCTCTCTAAATTTTTGGATGCCCATCTGAGACCGTTTGTATATTACTTACCATCCTTTTTGACGGACACTAAAGATGTTTTGAAAACATTAACCTTTACAGTTATATTTGTAATGAGTATGGACAAAAAGCAGTGGATTGGTTTCTGCACAAGTAAGTTTATAAATGTAGTTTATAAATGTAAGTGGACTACCTTTCTATTCAATGGCCTTGAGTTTGTTTTAACACGTAATGCCTTTATCTTTGATGGAATATTGATCCATCAGAAGAAAGGGATAGCAGCGAACACTGCGGTGGCACTAACATATGCCAATCTCTTTCTTAGGTATTGGGAGAGTCAATTTATCTTTAATATTGATCATTCCTTCTTTCCAAATATTAAGCGATACGGATGCTACATCATCATGGTGTGGGTCAAAGATGGATTTTCAAACATTGTTAATTGGATGAATGTAAATTATTTTAATGTCGTTTACATTCGTTTTTGGGGATCTATATCTGTAATTCCTAGATCTGTGTATTTCAGCAGATAATGAAGGTAGTATCATCATAGATACTTTCACTAAACCTACCTCATGTAATTCACACTTGCACTACAAGAGCTTCCCTCCTCAGGCAGTGAAGCAAATGATTCCTTTTGGACGGTTCCTACATATTCATAGGAAATGTCAAAGGAATTCAGACTTTCCGATACAAGCGGATAAATTGTATGAGAAATTATTGGTAAAATGTTATGAAAGGCATCAAAAATAAAATCTATTAGATAGAGACTACCAGAGGGCAGTACACTTGACATAATGGGATTTGATTTCCTCTGAGAAACAGAGGCAACGGAAAGAAGAACCTCAAGATAGAATTAACCTTATTTTTGATTACTTTCCCTTTTCTAAAGAGATTACATCTATAATTTATAGGAATTGGGATATCCTGTGTAGTGATCCGACAACTGAACATATTCTTAAAAATCGACCTAGGATAACTTTTAGGAAAGTACCATCAATAAGGGATTTGGTAGTGAATAGTGATTTGCTTTCAGTAAAACCGGGAAAATGGCTAGAGAAACGTCCTATAGGGAATGTCAGATGTGGATCCTGCAGTCTTTATAATCGTATTATTGTAGAAAAGTGTTTTTCTCATGATGATCAATTCTCTAGATTAAATCATTTTTTTTTTTACTATACAAGTACTTTTGTTGTGTGTCTTCTAGTTTTTCCTTGGGGATATATCTACGTGGGTAAAATTTCAGGGAAATGAGACAGAGCGTCATGGAACACATGCGAACAATTAAGAAACAATTTTTGTTTGCCTTCCACTTGATCAATATACTGTAAGTACAAATATAGGATCAAGTATCTGTTGTCTAAATTTAGCATAGGTTGAACTTGATGTACGTATGTCTTTTTTTAACCTCATCTACTATGTAACTATGTAATTCAGAAACTAGACTGTACTTTACATATTGCAGAACACTTTAGACAGGCCCATATTAGCAATCAGAATCTTCTAAAATGTATGGTATAGAATGGGTATCACCCCTCAAAAGAGGATTAGATAAAGAGCAAAACTGCAATCTTTTTGGAGTCACTCTTTAAAAGCCATAGGTGAAAGAGGATTTAATAATGATAAATATCTGACTGTGTTCCTTTAAATGATGATACTGTTTTTTTATTTTTTTATTTATAAAAATGTTTTACCAGGAAGAAATACTGGTACATTGAGAGTTACCTCTCATTTTCAAGTATGTCCTGGGCACAGAGTTATACAAAACTACATGGTTACATTAAAAGAACAGGGTTATACAGTGAATTCACAGACATTTCATGGACAGGTAGAGTTGAAAAATTGGGTACAGGGGATAAAGGGCTTGTGAGTTTCAGATTGACATACAGTAGAGAAGCTTTAACATCACTTTAATGTCTTACACCCTTTGGCTGCCCTTCGGCTGCAGGAGGAAACTTCGTGGACCAGGATTTCTCGTAATTGAACCAGATTCCACTCATTAAGAAGAAAACTCCCGCTGCCTTGGTAGGGATCGACGGCCGCCCTCTCAACCCGGCTTTCATCTCCTTGGAGACCAGTCCCCTCACCCTTTCTTCTCATTCCCATAAGGAGACCCTGGCTTTGGATGTTATCCATGCTCCTGGAACACCTGTCACCCTTGGCTTACCGTGGCTGCTGAAGCACAATCCGAACATCAATTGGACATCTCCAGATCCCATTGTCTGGAGGTCAAGGTCAGAGGAATCTTTTCCACCAGCTGTACTTCCGCCCCAACTCCTGGCTACCACATCCAACCCTAAAGGAGACGTACCTGCCCCATACGCAGATTTTATGGATGACTTCAGCAAAACTCAGTTCGAGTTATTACCCCCACACAGATCTTACGATTGTCCAATAGACTTGGTGCCTGGATACACATTGCCTAAATCCAAGTCCTACCCCCTCTCTCTTCCTGAGACGAAGGCCATGGACGAATATATAATCGCGAGAACTTGAAGCGGGGCTTTATACGGCATTCCAATTCACCCACGGGGCCGGATTCTTTTTTGTTAAGAAAAAAGATGGTACTCTCAGACCGTGTATAGTCTACCGGGGCCTGAATCGCATTACGGTGAAGAACCGCTACCCTCTCCCACTCATCTCTGAACTCTTCGACAGACTTCAAGGTGCTAACCTCTTTAATAAGCTAGACCTTCGCGGGGCATATAATTTCATTCGCATCCGGGAAGGCGATGAATTGAAGACCGCCTTCAACACCCGTAGCGGCCACTACGAATATCGGCGGTCTTCCAGGACTTTAGCAATGATATTTTTCGGGATGTCCTTAACCTTTTCGGAATTGTTTATCTGGACGACATTCTTATTTTTTCAAAAAATCTACAGGATCATATTACCCATGCGAAGTTCGTGCTCTCCCGCCTCCAAGAGAATCGGTTGTTTGCCAAGCTGGAGAAATGTCTTTTTCATCAGTCCTCCACCTCCTTTCTTGGGTATATTATTTCCAACAGGGAATTTGCCATCGACCCAGAGAAACTTAAAGCTGTAGCGGACTGGCCGCAACCCGATTCCCTCAAGTCTATTCAGCGCTTTCTGGGGTTCTCCAATTATTACCGGAAATTTATTCGCAATTTTTCCTCCATCATCACCCCAATCACGGCACTGACCCGAAAAGGAGTGGATCCTTCAACTTGGCCACCTGAAGCAGTCACGGCTTTCAAAACTTTGAAGCAAGCATTTGTCTCAGCTCCCATCCTCCATCACCCGGACACCAATTTTCCATTTACCCTGGAGGTAGACACTTCGGACTGCGGGGCCGGCGCGGTTCTATCCCAGAGATTTTCTCCCCAGGATAAACTCCACCACACTTTCTCTAAGAAGTTTTCTCCAGCTGAAAGGAACTATGACGTGGGCAATAGGGAACTTTTGGCCGTCAAGTTGGCTCTTCAGGAATGGAGACATCTTCTAGAGGGGTCAAAAGAGCCCTTTACGATTCTCGCGGATCATAAAAACCTTTTGTATGTCGAGAGTGCCCGCCGCTTAGGCTCCCGCCAAGCCTGCTGGTCATTATTTTTCTCTAGGTTTAATTTTATTTTGTCCTACATTCCCGGTACCAAGAACGTCAAGTCGGATGCCCTCTCTAGACAGTATTCTTCAGAAGAAAGACCAGAAAAGACTACCGAGTCCATCCTTCCCAAGCAAAAGATCCTCGCGGTCGCTGCGTTCAAAAATCTTGAAAAGATCATCAAGTCTCAAGAACACATGCCTAGAGATCTCGAGGTACCGAAGGACACTTTGTACGTAGAGCCCAAGTTTATTCCTGAGATTCTGGATTGGGGGCACACCTCCCGTTCGGCAGGACATCCGGGATTCAAAAAGACATTGGACCTCATCCGTCACAGCTTCTGGTGGCCCAATATGGAAAAAACCATCCTTGAATTCACTCGGGCCTGTCCGGTATGTGCATGCAATAAGACACCTCATCAGAAACCCTAGGGTCTTCTTATGCCTTTAGCCATCCCGGAGCGCCCATGGTCTCACATATCCATGGACTTTATTGCCTAGGTCGAATGGCATGAACACCATTCTAGTAGTGGTGGATCGGTTTTCCAAGATGGCACATTTCCTTCCTCTCAAAGGATTATCCTCCTCACCCGCCCTAGCCGATATTTTTTCCAGGGAAATTTCCCGGATCCATGGTATTCCCACATCCATCGTATCAGACAGAGGTTCTCAATTTGTTTCCAGATTCTGGAACACTTTCACCAAGAGACTGGACATTTCTTCTTCTTTTTCTTCTAGATATCACCCTCAACCTAATGGGCAGACCGAGAGGGTTAATCAATCCCTCGAGAAATATTTAAGGTGCTTCGTCTCTAACTCCCAGGATGACTGGTCGGAATTACTTCCCTGGGCTGTGCATGCCTTTAATTCCTCCAGGAATTAATCCTCTCGTGAGACGCCTTTCTTTATTAATTACAGATTCCACCCGGCTCGCCTGCCTATTTCCAATTCCTCCTCTGAAGTACAGTAGCGACATATCTTATTGCACTAAATACCGGCGGCATGCCGGGATCTGCCCCAGCTGCCGCCAGTAATGCACGCGCGCCGCCGCGTTCCCCCACTCACCCCCCCTCCTCCATCGCGCGCAATTTACACACGCTTCCGGACCCCTGTACCCCTTCTGCTCTGCCACTCTGCTTCCCCGAACCCCCGCTTACCTTAATGTCATCTCCAGGGGTGTCGGGGAAGCCTGGGGAAGCCGGGGAAGACGGGGAAGCCGGGCGCGCATGTGACTGTGACGTCACAGTGCGCCGCCACGCGCCGCGGCTACCCGCTTCCCAGCCACATACAGCCAGCGGCTTTTGCTCGAATAAGAGCTGCCGCTGCTGTACCAGCCGTAGATGAACACACTCCCGCCTACAGGACTCTTGGGTTAAAATTCAATCAGCACTTCAAAATGCCTCCCTGACTTCGAAAATCCATGCTGACCGTCATCGCTGACCTGCGCCCAGTTACAAGCCAGGGGATAGTGTTTGGTTGCCTACCAGGAATTTCCGCCTCAAAACCCCTTCCCCAAAATTGGCACCTAGGTTTCTGGGTCCATTTCCTATCATGGAGCAGTGGCTTTCCGCCTTCAACTACCTCCAAGCATGAGAATTCCTAATGTTTTTCATACATCACTTCTCAAACCTTTCATCTCTAGTCCTCTCTTTCCGGACCACACCCTTAAACCTGATCCAGTGATCATACAGGGCAACGAAGAGTACGAGGTCCAAGCCATTCTAGATTCCCGTCTCTCGAGAGGTAAAGTCTATTTCTTGGTCCATTGGAAGGGCTTCGGACCCGAAGAAAGGTCTTGGGTACCTCTTAATGACATTAACGCACCAGGACTTCTTAAACACTTCTGGAAAAAGTTTCCATCCAAACCATGGAAGGATCGTCCTGAGACCGACCCTGAAGGGGTGGGGGGTACTGTGAGGACTCGGGGGTCATGGCGGTCGCAGCGTGACCTCCCCTCACCTCTTTCGGCTCCCGCTGCTGTAGGGCTCCTTCCTCGCCGCTCCCGCCCGGCCTCCGTGGTTGGGGGGCTCCCCTGTCCTCTCCGTCAGGCGGCCACTGCTCCGCATGTGGCTGGTGCTCAGGTGGCTGCCATCCCATCCCATTACAGAGCGCGTGCTGACCCAAGATAATATATTTTCCCCTCTCTCAGTGAAGCCATGCCCCCCACCCATGCGCTGGTTACCATTTAACCCTATAGCTTACCACCTGGCTGCCTTTTATGGGAACCAATCCAGGACAGCTCCTCCGGCTCCTCCAGGCCTGCCTCTGCTTCCCATTGGTCAGCCACAGTATATAGTACCTTTCCTACCTCTCTCACATCGCTCGACATAGTATCTCTTGTGGATGTCTATTCTGGCTCTCTTAATTGTCTTGTTGTTCAGGTTACGACTCATCTTGGTGGACTGCTCCCTTTGGCTCTCGACCCCGGCTCCCCCTTGACGATGCAGCTTCTCATGCCCCTGGACCTCTGCTTAGACCCCGACCTTCCGGACCTCTCCCATCCCTCCCCTTGGCTAACAACAGCTACTACTTCTCTACTCCTGGCACCGGCAAGTATTGCTACAGCTATTACCACCTGGCCAGGCAACCCCAAAACACCACACTCAGGACACGCTCCTTCTGCTGCGGGTGCGTGCACATATACGTCCCCACTTCAGTATAAGGGACGGGTCTGGTCTGCGGGCAGCACCGACGTAACAAGTTTCTAATGTAGGAAGCATTTCCAAACTCACAGCCCCCATCCCCTTCTGATAGGCTCTGGCTCTTGAACCCCACCCTCTCTCTAGCAGTGCATCAATTGTATCTAGTAACTGCCCAGTCAATCATATTCCAGGACTACATTGCACACAATGCTGTGCAATAACTTAATGTAATAACCCTGAGCAAGCAATCGATTACAGGAGAATTGTTCGATCTGCAGCTTAGCTAATCACTTGTCATTATGCATATTTTATTGATGTACATATTGAATTTGAAAATTACTTTTTAGTTTAAAAAAATGCCAGTTTTGACTGCAACTTGACACGTCAACATGCTTCAATGATTTAGTACCAATTATCCTTACCCGCAAATTGCCACTACTATTGCTGACTGTTGCGTACAGTGGCGGCCGGGCTGACTCTCATGCGGGGGCAGCCGCAGTGCCCCCGCAGTTTAAAATAGCGCGGGCGGCGCGTGGGCTGTCTTCGGCCGAAACCGGCCGTTTTTTCCGCGTCTCGGGCGCTTTCAATAGTAATCGCCATTAGCGCTTATCTATTGAAGCAGCCGCAGCGCGGGAAACTCCGTTTATAAACGGAGAGCAGAACCGCGGCTAGCCCGCTACGCTCCCGGCAAGCTTTAGAATGAGCTTAGCCGGGACAGTACGTGACAATTACTGTCATTATAAACATCTGTTTTTCTTTGGCTAACCAACGTATATGAATAGTTACGTCACATCTTAAAAAAATATCAGCTTATAATGATTTGGGATTGCTAATGAACACATATTCATTTTTTATAAACACACATATAGCCTATGTACAGTATCGCAGTTTCCCCCACCCTATGGGAGATGTGGCGGCTACTGTGTGTGGTGTGTTACCTGTGGCTCACAGAAGGCCTGAGCCTCTGCTGCTGGGAGCCTGGGGTGTGCCTGATCCGTCTGTGACAGCACCTCCACCTGTGTAGGATCCTACTATGTTGGATAACTCCGTCACAGGACCCAATGCAATAACACACACAAAGATATAGATAACAGTTTACTGCATGCATATGAAAAAGGAAATAACAATAAACGACCCACACCAATTTGGCCACTCATGACTGTAACCCCACAGTGCCCTCCCATACAGTGTCCACACTTGGATGGGATATTTCTCAAAAGTACTGTGGTGCCCCATGGCACCCAACCACCCTGGTGTCCACAAGAGTCAACCCACCCAAAGTGTGTGTGACAGCACTGCCACAATCGTGTGTTAAAGTTGGTGCACTTGTTGGTGTGATACCTGCCGGGTACTCCAGCACCCGGTAACACCAACTGAAGATAAAGGGACCGTTCGGTCCCATGCCTTCATTGTCAGCGATGAGCCTGCCTCCACATGGGATGGTGTTCAGCTGGAGCGTCCCACCATGAAGAGAGTCTCTTATCTGTGGAGTGATCTGGTCCCAGACCACCGGATTGCCATTTCGCCGCCGTGTCCTGGCTGTGTCCCTCACACTTGGCACTACAGGGGCAGTGTCCCTATCTAATGGGCCTGTCCCTGCAGCAACCACAAGCTTAGGGGAGTCGGGGCCTAGCTGGGGGGTATGGGGGTCTCTGGCCTAGTGCAGGGGCTACAGACACACTGCACACACACCCTACCCTTTCCATGTCCCAGCTCCGACTGGCACGGTCTCTTTAGCACGCCAAATGTATCTATTCCCTGACAATAGAATCCTGGTGCCCTATTGGCTGCTGTGTGCCACCCGACTGCAGGCCCTGGGGCTGTTGGGGATGTTGTCCTCAGCAGATCTATTCCTTAATAGCCACTGCGCGCCTAACACTGCACATGTGCTGCATCTCTCACATGTGCGGATACTACCAAGATGGCAGCCCCCTGCAAAGGGAGCTTCTGGGAGCCTCCGGCGACCCGGTCGCCCCTCTGGACGCACCTGCAACACACCTGAACTCACGGGAGTGTGCACAACCCGCCACCTTGCTCCTACAGCCTCCCAGACATGCCACACTTTCCCTGGTCGCAGGGAAGGTAAGCAGAGCCAACGGGGGCCATGAGGGGCACCTGGCCACAGCTATAACTTTAAATATTTTTGCTTAACACCTTACATTTATTGAAGTCACATGCCATAATGACATAGCTTCTTAAAGGAAGGCAATTGAACACTTACAGATGCAGCAGCAGTTATCCGATCCAGCCTTTTTATTTTTCATGAAAAACAATGTTGGTTTTATTTTATGCATGTTTTTATTTTTTGCCGGTTCCACATTGCATGCATAGTGGCATCTCATGCCAACAGGGCATGGGTGTGCCACCATGCCATTCAATGTTTTTTTTGGCCTTTTTATTTTTCAGGAAAAGCAATGTTAGTTTCATGTTTTTATTTTTTGTAGGTTCCCCATTGCATGGCATAGTGGCATCTCATGCAAACAGGGCATGGATGTGCCACCATGCCATTCAATGTTTTTTTTGGCCATTTTATTTTTCAGGAAAAGCAATTTTGGTTTTATATTATGCATGTTTTTATTTTTTGCAGGTTCCCCATTGCATGACTTAGTGGCATCTCACGCCCACAGGGCATTGGAGTACCACCATGCAGGCCTTTTTTTTGGTGGCATTTTTAAGATTAAAATTGAATGTGTGTTTTATTAGTGGCTTGTTTTTAAGATTTGCAGGATGCATGTTGTTGCCTGCAGAGTGGCAGCTCATGCCCTCAGGGCATGGGAGTGCCACCATGCTAACCAATTATTTTTGTGACATTTTTAAGATTACAATTAAATGTGTGTTTTATTAGTGGCATGTTTTTAAGATTGGCAGGATACATGTTGTTGCATGGCATAGTAGCTGCTCATGCCCACAGGGCATGGGAGTGCCACCATGCACAATTTTTTTGGTGGCATTTTTAAGATTACAATTGATGTGTTTTATATTAGTAGCTTGTTTTGAATATTGTCAGGATGTATGTTGCCTGGCACAGTGGCAGCTCATGCCCACTGGGCATGGGACTGCCACCATGACAGACAATTTTTTTGGTGGCATTTCTAAGATTAAATTGAATGTGTTTTTTATTAGTGTCTTTTTTTGAAGATTGGCAGGATGCATGTTGCCTGGCATAGTGGCAGCTCATGCCCACTGGGCATAAGAGTGCCATCATGCCAGTCACATTTTTTTAATTGTGCTGTTGATGCCCATGGAAGACAAGGATGGTCATGAGGATGAGGACAGTCTTCATCCTGGCAGGGGTAAGTGTCAGTTTAATTTAATTTATGCTGCTGGTTTACTGTATATTTTATTTTAAATGGGAAAATGCACTATTAAACATATCTGGATAATAGTAATTTTGCCCATTACTGTACTGTATTTGTTATGAGGGTTGTTGGGGGTACAGGGGGTGGGTTGTGCATTGGTACAGTAGGTAGTAGGTATTTTAATGTTTATTGTGTGTAGAGGGGTTGAGTGAAGGGAGTATTTGCCACAGGGTGGGTGGTCAGGCCTCTGTGTGTAGTGGGAGGGTTAACCCTTTCATTACCATAGCGGTTACTACCGCTAAGTTAATGAAGGGTTTAACCCCTCCCAAAGCCCACCAGAAAGGCCTAACTAACCATCCTGGGGCTATTACCCACTTCACTCACCCCCTCTGCCCCCAATAAACCTGTTAGTCTGCCTTAACCCTTTCATTGCCTTAGCGGTGAGCCACTAAGGTAATGAAGCTGCTTACATTTTATTTTTATTTATAGTGTGCGTGAGCAGGGGTCTACTGAGCTGAACAAAGTTGATTTCAGCCTTGGGGACCCACTACTTCCCGAGATACAGGCCCCATTTTGGGGTGCCGGTATCCCTCTGCTTTGTTTAGAACCCACGGTCACATGACCCACAGGATTTTAACATGTTGGGGATACCGGCACCCCATAATGTGGCCTGTATCTCGGGAAGTAGGCGATCCCCGGACCTGAAATCAATGTGGTTCTGCTCCGGAGACCCCCTGATACATTACTGTAATGTTTAAAATTAAATAAAACCCCCGTGATCGCCTGTGAGAGGCGCGCAGTTAGAGTGACTTATTCAGCCTCTTACTGTGCGTCTATTACATACCGGTAAACCCCAGTATTATGTGTTAAACTGATGGGCCATTTTGTCTGCAGCGGACCATCTCAGACCACAACGTGGCAAAGTGCAGGATTTACCCAGGTAAATGATCGAATAATGGCCGCTGTGTCTGTACTTTGTATGTGAGATGGTGGATGCAAAGATGGAGATAGAGTTGAGACACATTATGATGAGAAGGAGAAGACTGACTTTGGAGGAGAGAAAGAGGAGAGGGACAGGATAGGAATAGGGAGAGGAGAAGAGAGGGACAGGAGAGGAAAGGGACAGTATAGGAGAGAACGAGGAAGAGGAGAGAGGTGGTGCCCAGTCCACGCTTATACGTGAACGCATACTTTTGGAGGGGCTTAGTCAGGATGAAATTATTAGCAGATATCGCTTAAGTTCAGCAGCAATCTTAGCTCTTTAAGCAGAGTTAAGAGAAGATATAGATTTTGTAACAGGCAGAGGATGTGCAGTCCCTGGCCTTGTTAAAATGCTGTACACTTTACATTTTCTTGCTTCTGTGTATTTTCAGACAACTGTGGGCATAGCAGGCGGTGTCTCGCAGTCATCATTCTCGCAGGCCTTTAGCCAGTTTCTATGTGCACTGATTAGACATGCTTGGAATTATATTATTTTCCTAGAGAGCAGACAGAGTGGCTGGAACTCAGAAATGACTTTTATACCATACTGGACTATCATGCGTGATAGGTGCAATCGATTTCACCCATGTTGCCTTGATCCCGCCTAGTCTGAATGAGCAGGCGGACTGTAAACATAAACACTTTCACTCTATCAATGTGCAGGTGGTATGTGATACCAATATGAAGATTCTTAATGTGATAGCCAGATTCTCAGATTCCAGCCACAATTCCTCTATTTTGAGAAACTCATCAGTCTTCCATGTATTTGAAACGGGTCATTTTGGACATGGTTGCCTGGTGGGTGAGTACATATAATACAAATAAGGGGTAAATTCACGTGGTAAATTCACGTATGTTTTATGTGTATTTTTTTATTGAAATGTCATAATTATTACATACAGTATATAGTTTTTTTTATATACGCACATATATATTAATAAATACTTGAAGCTACATGTTATAATATGAAAAAACTTGTTTATAATAGAAATGTCCATGTGAATTGATTGTTTCACATATATGAAACATACACACACACAAACAAACATTTTACAGACAATGCAGCAGTTATGTAAAAC
The DNA here is from genome assembly GCA_036426205.1 of Ascaphus truei. NCBI lineage: Eukaryota > Metazoa > Chordata > Amphibia > Anura > Ascaphidae > Ascaphus > Ascaphus truei. The sequence continues at coordinate 109,845,453 of CM071569.1, forward strand.
ATTTGTTGAAACATTTTTAGAGACAACATACCTAACATTACATAATGCCAATTATGATTGACTACACTAGGGATGTGTAATTGAATATAATAAAAGTAGGTAATAATGCATCAAAGACATATATCTGGATGTTTTTTGAGTCTCTCATATATGAATAAATACCTCACATCTGATATAACATTTTTAATTTTAATCTATGTAATGTTTTGTATCAAATAACAATATATATTAGTTTACATTAGTACAATGTGAAATATTAATTTATAACGCTGTATTATGGGTGATTCAGGATACAGGATCAGACCGTGGTTCTTAACCCCGCTGACTAACCCTCAAACCCCTGCAGAGGAGCGATATGATGTGGGACACATATCCGCTCGATCGGTTATAGAGCAGACATTTGGACTGTTGAAAAGTTATTTCAGATGTCTTGATAGATCTGGTGGTGCCCTACAGTACAAGTTGAAAAAATAAGGCAGTGCACTGCCAAGGGTAACAGAAGGAGGCTCACGGTTTATAGCATAAAAACAGATTTATTCCATAAAAAAGTGGACAAACAGGTCCCCCCTTAGCCGCAACAGGGGTCCACCAACGCGTTTATTAAAGTTTATTATTTTGTGTCTTGTGTTCAATGGTATTGCGGCACCTTTGGTGGTCTGTTCCCATTTTTTGGTAGTAGATTATAAAACTACTACTTGCAGTATACCTTGTTCACTACTTTCACATCATGAGTGCAATTATTAGGTGGCTTGGGTGACCATCTGGTCACTCTTTTATGTGTTTTTTATGGAGTACTTCCCAGAAACTGTACCTCTGTCCAGGACGAGGTATCATTCGAATAAAGCATTCATGAATGGATAAATTGTGTCTAACATAATTTTTCCAATTCTTTGGGTGAGTTGCTTCTTTGTAGTATGGGTATTTCTCCATGACATGTTCATAAATTTCACGAACTGTAGCTCTCTTATCGTCCTGATATTCTATAGCTTGAAATATCATATACAGTGGTGGCCGAGCTGAGTCTTCAGCGGCCGCCACCGCAATGTGCGGGCAGACCCCGGGCAGACATGGCTGGGGACACACGGCTGGTGACGCGTGACGCGCGTCACTGTGGTGCCGGTCACACGTCTGCCGGCATCCCCGGGTAAGGGGACATGAGACAGGGAAATGGAGGGGAGATGCGGGACGAGGGGGAGCAGAGGCAGCTAGGGGGTCGCGAGGGGAGGGGAAGACGCGCGAAGCTGCCGAGCAGAGGCGGAGCAGCCAAGCAGCCAGGGAGTCGCGAGGGGAGGGGAAGATGCGGCTGAGCGCGGCCAAGTTCAGCGCCAGCCAAAAAAAGCCCCGGAACATTACGGGCATTTGTGAGATTGAAGTTGGCCACAGCAGTATGTATATGTTTCAAATGGGCGTCTCATTATAGAAGATACCGCTGCCATGTCTAATACCATGAAGAGCTTGGTTGAAAGTGAATCCGTGAAAGCATGTGGCATTAGCCAAAAAATTGCAACTTTTAATCAATGTGATGTAATTCTGAAGGTCAAAATACAAAAGAGAATCTGTACGGATTTGATTCTCCACATGTACTCTTATATGTACAACACTGGTTATTCAATTGCAGAGGTTATTATTTCTGTTATTTTGCTCTGCAGGACTCTGTGTTAACCTCATGTCTGATGGGCTGTCTGTCTTTAACTATGACTTTAACTTTGGTTGAGCTGCCTGCATATGCAGGAATACTACTGCATACATTGATTGGCTGAAAACCCTTGTGAATCAGCTGTGAAGTATAATGTGTTATGTCTGCCTTGGGCTGATTTGTCTGCACATGCAGCATAGCTACCAGATTCCTTATTGGCTGAACATCCTCCTGAATCAGCTGTGGAAGTATAACGAGCTGCGATTTTTAACTCAAAGACGTCACGAAGGGGGAAGCCTTAAATTCTATTGGTGGTTATCTCCTAATCAAGCCCCTATTCAAAGAAGGTGGCGAAACGTATGTCGGGTTTGTTTGTTCCTGTCTGCACTCTCCAAACACCTTCTCCCTGCTCCTGCAGTTACTTATCACCAGCTCCATTCTCTGGACTAACAGGCTGATGCTGCTGCTTTGTTTGCTGCTCTGTTTGCACTGAAACCGGATGCAACTGTGGCATTCCTTTGGAATGTAGCTGATTTGTAATTGGACTAAGTATTTGTTAGGATTCGCCATCCTGGCGGTCGCAGACCATCTCCTCACCTCAACAAACCTTCCGTAACGGACACTCAGGATGCACGGTCTCGTGGTCCCACTACGCTCGCGCTGATCTTGAGCGGTCTGATTCCCCATTCGCGGATTCTGTCTCCGCCCCTCGCTCTGAGGCACAACGGGTGCGTTTGTCCAGCCTCCCCGCTGATGCATTCTAAGCCCCGCCCCCGCTCTGGTGATGGACAAGACTGGTGTGGGAGTGACGCGCGCCTCGAGCTCCGCCCCCTAACCTCTGTGATGCACATGGGTCATCGCACGATCGGTCCCGCCCCATTCCCTCTAGGGATGTCCAGGACCAGCATGGGAGTGATGCTCCATGCAGGCTCCGCCCTCTGACCTCTGTGACACACGCGGGTCAGCGTGCGATCGGTTCCACCCCATCTCTGATTAGGCTGCATCCTAGGGCACGCCTCCTTGCACCAGCAGCCTATTGAGGTCTACTTCCTGGTTCTGCCCTGGCTGGATATTGGAGGCTCCTACTTTATATACCTTTCCGCTGTATTCAGTCTTTGCTGAGCATAGTCTAGTGTGATGTCGTGCCATGCTGCGTTCTAGCTCCAGACCTTGCCATGCCTTGCCTTGCCGATTAACCTCTTGTTGCCTGACCCTGCTTGTCTCTTGGATTCCGCACCTTACCTCTCCTGATCCAGCTACGAATGACCAATCTCCTATCTCCAGTCCTGACCTTGGCTAAGTACTCCAACGATCCGATATTCTCCTATCCTAAACCTGGCTATGTACCCCGACGATCCGCTACTCTCCCATCCCGAACTTGGTTACGCACTCTGACGATCCGCAACTCTCCACTCCAGACCTGGCAAGTACTTATACCATTCTACTATCAATAACCCTGACCTAGCTTGAATGACTACTCTACATCCTAGGTGCGTCCACGTTGCTGTGGGTCGGCATTAACCAATTCCCTACCTCAGCAACGCGTCGCGCTTCGTTTGTGGTGAGCTACGCATTACAGTATTATCATACCAATATTTACATACATCCAGTTCCTTCCCTGCCTCTGGTTATTATCAGTGTTCACAGTGTTGTAATTATTATTAGGTCTACCTACACTTCACCTCTTTGTGTTGGGCTGTTACATTATGCTTGATTTACAGAGTTAGGTTCAGTGTTGTCTATTTCATTCAGATTTTTGCATGGTATCCTGTGTGCTGTATTTTTTGTTTTGTGCTTGTCTCTGCCCTCACATGTGTTTATTGTGCAATTATGCCATTACACATTCATGCTGGGGACAGAGATTAGTATTTTTGGTGCTTGTAGGACCCTGGGTTATTATGTGCTAATATCTCACATGATAGCATTTTTCTATTTTTGACCGGCCGATCTCACAGGTGTTAGGAAACATTTTTTTGCCTTATCATCTTGCAGATAGTGCATTACTATCTGTTTAGATTACATGAGTATTACCACTTGCTACAGTATCTGGCACTGATTACACAAGGGATTGTTGTGGTTATTTGACCACATTGAGAGATATAGAGACTGTTTTAATTTTGTGTTTTATGTGACGTGTTTTCTTAATAAACTTTGTTATACTTTGCTTACACCTGAGTGCTTTATGTGGCATACTTTTCTTTTTTCTTTTGTGTTTATATTCTATTTTATCCCCAGCACCGTCAGTATCTTACTATTTATATAGATTAATAGACTGATTTAGGTTGTCATTTATTCATGTCAGTTGCAGGCTGTTATTTGATATAGCACTAGAAACCCTAATTCGACACCTAAAACAGATGGAGGAATTCAAGAGCATTCAAATAGGTGGCAAAGAACTAAAAATCGCAGCATTTGTGGACGATATGCTCCTTTTCATTTCAAACCCTCAAAAAGCAATACCCGCTTTTATTGAAGCAATACAAATGTATGGCAAAGTCTCGGGTCTAACCATCAACTATGAAAAATCAGAGGCACTAGCTCTAGACTGCAATCAAAAGATAGAGTGGAAGGGCCCCTTCCCATTTAAATGGGCAAAAAAACACATCAAATTTCTGGGGGTACTCATCCCGAGCGATATCCATCAATTACATAATATTAATATTAGACCCCTGAGAGAAAACATCACACAAATGTTCCGAAAATGGCAAAACTTAAGCGTAACACTTCTGGGGAGATGCCATCTGGTGAAGATGACAATCTTCCCAAAAATCCTATATATACTGCAGATGTTGCCAATTATAATAAGAGACAAAGACGAAAAAGCTCTAAACAAAGCATTTCAAAATTTTATATGGAAAAACAAAAAGCCTAGAATTAGTATGGCAAAACTACAGCAACATAAAAGAAATGGAGGTGTAAACCTCCCTTCACTTAAAATGTATAACTTGGCCGCTATCTTGAGATATGCGGGAGACTGGATAAACCATACAAACTATTTCACAATATATTGTTGCGGCTAAGCTTATTCTAAAGCTCGCCGGCCCGTTTCTCCATTCAGCGCTAATGGCGCTGAAAAATGGAAGCGCCTGCGGCGCTGAAAAGAAAAAAAAAAGCCCACGTCTGCACACGGTTTAAAAATACCCGCGGTGGCAGCCACTTTAGACTCAGGGCGGCCGACACTTTATGAAAACTGACCAACAAATGTGCCCAGATATAAACTTGGCATATTTGTTACATATGCCTTCTCACGAGGTCCCAAGGCCATAAAAGAAAACCCATTACTATTCAGCACATATAAAGCGTGGTATAGAGCCAGGAAAACACTCTCTTTATGTCAGGGTCTCCTAGACCTCCTGCCTAGCCATAGTTCTTCTTTGTCCACTGGGTGTGCTGCTGTCTTCTGTTTCCTCTGGGTTCCTCTGTCTGCCTGTCTGTCTTCTTGTTGCTCCCGTCTCTGCCCTTTATAGCTTCTGCTTCCTGGTTTGTTCAATTGCCTTTGCTTCAAGTCAGACTCCTATCACATGCCTCTGTCTTTGATCCTGATCTGTTCCTGTACCTGTATTTGTAGTCTGTTCACAGTAAAGGCCCTTGCTAGTAATCTGGCTTGTCCCTGTTTGTTCCTTGCTCCCCGGTCTCAGTCCCTGCTCCCCGGTCTCAGTCCCTGCTCCCCGTTCTCAGTCCCTGCACCCGGACCTGTCCTGCCCCGCCTGTCCTGTTCCAGTCTCCTCGTTGCCGACCTCTGCTTGTTACCTGACTTTGCTACCTGCCGCCTGCCTCGGACCTCTGCTTGTTTCCTGACTTCGCTACCTGCCGCCTGCCTCGGACCTCTGCTTGTACCTGACTTCGCTGCCTGCCGCCTGCCTCGGACCCCTGCTTGTGACCCCTACTACGCTCGTGCTGTTCCGGCCACCGAGATCCTACCCACCACAGGAGTCTCCCGTGACAGAAAGCAAAGGCCACTTCTGGATCTCGCTGGAACAGATTCTTCTTCTGCCTGCACCCTTTCCTGCCTGGTGCAGCAGACCACATCCGCATGGTTGAAGATAAGTACTTTCGTTTCTTATTTGGAAATCCCAGTTGGGAAGGTTTTTTTTTGCTGCTTAGTGTTCTGCAAGAATTATTGCGTTCATAACGAAAAAATATTTTTGCTGAGACTAGAACTGTTGCTGCAGAGACTAGTGCACCTTTCTTTGAGATTTTTCTTTTGTGCAGTGCCTGGGTTAACCCTTGCAGTACCTGTTGCCACCTTTTAGACTCTGACTTTTCATTCCCTGGATAAGGCTTTTCTCTGCATCACTGGTTGGACCACTGCTGTTCACAGGGTTCCCATTTCAAAAGACAAGAGTGCTTCCATTATTTTGTTACTGCATACTGTGATTTTTCCTGCAATCTGTAGTTTTTCATATGATTGGTTCTAAGGTTTCAGGTTTACTTGCAAGTTCCCCTAAAGTTTGTTTCTCTGCAACATATGATATCCCTACGCCTGATATCTAAATTTTCAGATTTAACTGCAGGGTTCTCTGTCTGATATTCCTATGTCCGATGTCAAAAGTTTCAGATCTAACTGCAAGTTTTCTCTGTATTAGTTTCCTGCTGTCTATGATATTTCTATGCCTGATATCTAAGGTTTCAGATTTAACTGCATGTTTCTCTGTATGATATCCCTACGCCTGATATCTAAAGTTTCAGATTTAACTGCAAGGTTCTGTCTGATATTCCTATGTCTGATGTCAAAAATTTCAGATTTTAACTGCAAGGTTCTGTCTGATATTCCTATGTCTGATATCTAAAGTTTCAGATTTAACTGCAAGGTTCTGTCTGATATTCCTATGTCTGATGTCAAAAGTTTCAGATCTAACTGCAAGTTTTCTCTGTAGTAGTTTCCTGCTGTCTATGATATTTCTATGCCTGATTACTAAAGTTTCAGATTTAAACTGCAGGGTTTCTCTGTCTATGTTTTTTCCTTGCATTTATAAATCTCCGTGACTGATGCTAAAGTCTCAAAAGGTCAGCTCTCCCAACTTGTGTCTCTCTGTGTCTAATATTCCTGTTGTTCATTCTAATGCTTCTGTTTTAAAAACACATTTCCTCTTTACTGGTTTCTTGAGAAGTGTGGTTTCCCCATGTCTGAAATTATGGCTCCTACTCAAACAGTCTTGAGCAGTAAATGTGAACACAGTACCACTGATTCTTCAGAACTTCTCAAAGCAAGGAAGAAGAAGAAAAAGAAGGGAGGCATTACTGTGGAAGTTGCAGAAGAAATTAAGAATGAAAATTTAACCCCAGAGTCTGCATTTAATGAAAGAGATATACTGTAGCTTAAAGCAACTCACAGACGTATCCCAAAAATAGTGGAAGAAAAGAAAGATGCCCTAACTCAGACGCTTCAAGCTGCACAGAAAGCGATTGATTGTCTTTATGGACGTTTAGATAAGGAGTAAGAAGCCAAGGCTGCCCTACAAAGCTGTCTATCTTCAGCAATTGCTAAGTGTGTTCTCCAGGAGAAAGAAAAAGAGCAGTTGGAGAGGGACAGGGTGATCCTGTCAAGCAAGCTGGAGAAGGCCTATGCTGATAATGCCCGGTACCAGAGTTTCATGGCTCAAGTTGGCGCAAAACTGGAAGCCTCTGAGGAGAAGAATTGCGACTTCAACACAGAACTACATTCTTTGAGAGAGATCTTCGATGGGTTAAATAGCAGTTTTGAAATGGTAACCCAGGAGTGCAAGAATCTCTATGTCCAAGTCAGTGAAGGAGATAAGAAACTCCATGAATTAGGAGAGGAGAAGAAACAGTTGGCCCAGGGAAAATTAGACGTGCAGACAGCACTGCAGAATGCAGAGAGAGTGCTGCAAGAAGAACGTGTCTCCCTGGAGCGGCGCACACAAGCAGAAAATATGCTGCAGAGTCAGCTGCAAGAACTGCGTACACATCTGCAGGACACCAAGGAGAGATGGGTGAATGCTGAAGAAAAGCAGCGAGTTCTGCAGGAAGAAAGTTTCCAGACTGCCTACAAAATAAAGATGCTGCAAGATTATTTGAGTACCCAGTGTGTCCCCAAAGAACAGCATGAGGAGCTGAAGGACACACTGAGCATAACCAGAGCCTCGCTGGAGGAAGAGCTAAAGCTAGCAGCTGAACACACATCTCAGCAGCTCACAGAGCTCAAGACACAGCTTGCCAAAAAGGAGGAGAGAGAGAAGGTGTCCGTCTGTTAAGTGGCTGGCCTGACACAGCGCTATGAGGTCAAAATGGCCGATGCCTGCAAATTATTGGACCACACAGCCCGTGATAAGGTCCGGCTGCAGCTGGAGCTGGACAATTCCCGGGAGGAGTACCGGCAGCTGCAGATCAGAAATGAAGAAGATGAAACATATTTAAGCTTTACTCTGAGTCAGCTGGGAGATATGGAGTCGCGACTCAACTCCAAAGAAGCCGAACTGACAACTGCATTGAGTGGGAAAAGAAGTGCAGAAGGACAGCTTCAAGAGCTGAAAAATCAAATAGCTGGTCTTAATGAGAATTTAGGTGATACCACGAAACGGCAGTCACAAAAGGAGACCATGGAGCGTGAATTCTATGTTCCCACTTACCCATGTGAAAAGTCTGCACCCGTCCTTGATGCCCACATTCCTGATGTCCATGCCTCTGCAATGGAGTTGAACGTATCCATTGGGAAGTTCCAGATTCCAAAACTAAAAGAGATATATTGGTCACAAAAAGAGACCACGGAAAGTGAATATGTCCCCTCTGCCGCATGTGAAGAGCCTGATGTATCTGTTCCCGATGCCCCGGCTATGACGTTAGACGGATCCCTGGTGAAGTTCCTTGCTATGCCTAATATTCTTCATGCTGATGCCAACGCTCTTGTGATGAGGATAAATGCACCTCTCACAGATTTCCCATCAGCACTTGACGTACACATTAAGTTGGCCTTCCATCAAGATTTCCCTGAAGAGCCTGGAGGGTTGTCCGGAGTTGTTGCTGATCCCTAAGTTCCTGCAAAACATGGAGTGTTGTCCGAAGGCCATCGTGAGTCGGCCTTCCATCAGGGACACCTTGCTAAACCTGGAGGGTTGTCAGGAGGATCTACTGGCTCCTCTGCTCCTGCTGTGAAGACAAGCGCACGCTCTTCCGTTTATCTATGAATATCTGATGCGTCCTCTGCTGAGCCTGTGACCTACTCTGCAAAGTCAAGCTTACTGCTCACAGATTCTCTGGCGTTTGGGTTGATGCATCCTGACATTCAACTGTTCCGAGAGAGAATTGAATTCCTCTGTCGGCTTTCTGATGGACTTTTTCAGTGTGTACCTGTGGAGTAATCTCTGCCCGCTGACAAACCACCAGAGGTGGGTCACCTTGAGTCCATTTTTCATCAAGGCCTCCGGGAAGAGCCTGGAGGATCGTCCGGAGAACTCTCTTGAGAGGGGGGAGTAATGTCAGGGTCTCCTAGACCTCCTGCCTAGCCATAGTTCTTCTTTGTCCACTGGGTGTGCTGCTGTCTTCTGTTTCCTCTGGGTTCCTCTGTCTGCCTGTCTGTCTTCTTGTTGCTCCTGTCTCTGCCCTTTATAGCTTCTGCTTCCTGGTTTGTTCAATTGCCTTTGCTTCAAGTCAGACTCCTATAACATGCCTCTGTCTTTGATCCTGATCTGTTCCTGTACCTGTATTTGTAGTCTGTTCACAGTAAAGGCCCTTGCTAGTAATCTGACTTGTCCCTGTTTGTTCCTTGCTCCCCGGTCTCAGTCCCTGCTCCCCGATCTCAGTCCCTGCTCCCCGGTCTCAGTCCCTGCTCCCCGGTCTCAGTCCCTGCTCCCGGACCTGTCCTGCCCCGCCTGTCCTGTTCCAGTCTCCTCGTTGCCGACCTCTGCTTGTTACCTGACTTCGCTACCTGCCGCCTGCCTCGGACCTCTGCTTGTTTCCTGATTTCGCTACCTGCCGCCTGCCTCGGACCTCTGCTTGTACCTGACTTCGCTGCCTGCCGCCTGCCTCGGACCCCTGCTTGTGACCCCTACTACGCTCGTACTGTTCCGGCCATCGAGATCCTACCCGCCACAGGAGTCTCCCGTGACACTTTACAAAAGAACAAGTCGCTATTTCTACCGTTCACTAAGAACCTGTGGTTTCAGGAAGGGAAGGCGAATTACCCTTTTGAGGCCTGGGAAAAGAAGGGAATCCTTGGAATAGGGCAGCTCCTGCATAAACTAAATCACACAATTTACTCATTCCAGGAACTGAAAGATAAATATGCACTACCTAACACACAATTCTTTGCATATCTACAGGCCAGGCATTACGCATTGACATCACTAAACGACTTACCAACAGTAGATAGAGGCAATCAACTTGACACTCTCTTACAAAGGGCAAAATATGGGAAAATCTCAATATCAAATTTTTATCACTGTCTTAAGAAAACATTACGTTTTGATGGCAACACACCGGGAATGGGAGCTTGGTTAACAGATTGCCCAAATCTAAATATGGATATCATACAGAGGTGTATGGGTTGAACAGGAGTGGCGAAAAGAGTACAAACATACTGTAGGATGGAAGAGTCCTTATATAAATGACGGTTAGTCTGTCAGAGGTCCAAAACAGATGAAGCAAAGGCTGGGGTATACTATCAAGAGGGAATATGTTGAAGGTAAAATGATATAACGGATTGACATAGTACAAGTAAATGTTTACAAGTTGAGTTGAAAGTTCAAGTGTTACTATTTTAAAAATAAAAAGGAAATAATGCAAAACAAATATTGTATGGAACATAAAGAGATACCTGTATAAGAATCTGTTAAATTATGCATGTTAAAAATATACTGTATGTACAAGTCTGCAGAATTTCCAATAAAAATATTTTATAAAAAAAAAATTAGTGCAGTAAAGTGCATGCTGTATACTGTAAAACAATCTGTGCCATACTTACCTGTATCATGCTGTACTTGATGTGCCTGTACTTACCATACTACAGTACAGTACTATACTATCTTCCTGATGCTTGCCCATTACGCTCTATCACAATGGGCAACACAGTTGCAATATGGTCGATATATTTATTACATCGTTCCACGGTGAGCACATCGTTCCAAAAACTCATTATGCCATTCGCCAACTCATCCTTTTTTGAGGGTTTCACCACTTTTCGGATATGGTCCTTCAGCTGATGCCAGACCATTTCAATAGGAATGAAGTCTGGCGATCTGTCATTGGAGGGGAAAAAAGGAGAATTAGTTAAAGAGATACACAGTAAACAGTGTGAAAAAATGAGACACGGTTACCGTACTTACTCCGCTGGCGTCTTCACCCAGTTGATACCGCAGGCAATAATATGCGCAGTTGACGCGGTGTGCTTCAGATCGTTGTCCTGGTAGAAACGGTGGCCATCTGGGAATTCACGTGGGATGTATTCCACAATCTCTGGCACTATTTGCTCTTGGAAAAAAGCTTTATTCATGATTCCTGTAACAAGAAAAGAAAAATGCTCAAAATAATGCACACTACAGTAGTACAGTACAGTGCTTAAGGCAAAAGCATGTGACTTTGTGCATTATTATACTGTACCATCAAAGATGACTATGCATCCTGGTCCACGCCTAGAGATGGCACCCCACACATGCATCTTCACTGCGTGTTTTGGACGCGGCTTCATAGATATGCGTCCTTTTTTGTGGAATGCAAAGGTGGCAAATCTCTCCAGAGATACAGTAGACTCGTCAGTAAAGATGCAATCCTGAAAAGGTTTCGCCACTGTCGATCCATGCCTGTGCCTGGACCACTCTCTTTATCTTGTTGACGTCCCTCATCATAGGGTACGCTCTGTAATGACAAGGAATAATTTTATAGGTACAGTACAGTTTATTGAACCACACTTTTCACCTCCTGTACTGTCCAGTATTAACCTCACACGTCCATATTTCCATCCAATTCTGTATCTTCTTAATGCTGGTCTCTGATACGGTTAGATTGTGATTTTTCTGCAGAGTGTCTTTGACCCTTAAGGCACTCTTCTCATCATTCTCTTCACTTATTCTGTCAACCAGAACAGTTGTCTCTCTACAGTTTAAAGGAAAAACAACAATACGTTACTGTGGGCCACAAGTACAGGTTCTTTTATGCTCAGGCCTACAGTAACGTATTGTTGTTTTTCCTTTAAACTGTAGGCGACAGAGAGAGGGAGAGGGCGACAGAGAGAGGGAGAGGGCGACAGAGAGAGGGAGAGGGCGACAGGGAGAGGGTGACACAGGGAGAGGGTGAAGGCGACATGGAAAGGGTGAGGGTGACACAGGGAGAGGATGAGGTTGACACACGGAGAGGATGAGGTTGACACAGGGAGAGGGCGAAAGGGAGAGAGGGTGACAAACTCACAGACACACACTCACTCACAGACACACACTCACTCACAGACACACTCACTCACAGACACACTCACTCACACACACACACAGTCACTCAGTCAGTCACACACAAACACACACAGTCACTGTCTCACACTGTAACACTCACACACTGTCACTCTCACACTGTCACTCACACACTGTCACTCACACACTGTCACTCACACACATTCACCCGCAAGGCAGGGGGTTGCACATGGCAGCAGTGGGGCCTCCGCACGTTAGTGGGCCCTCCACGCGGCAGGAGGGCCTCTGCAAGGCAGGGGGGGCGCACCCCCTCCAGAGGCGGACACCGCCGCAGCACCCCCCCCCCGAGGCGCTCTCTCACACACACTCCTCCCCCACCCCCCTCCTCTCTGCCAATCTCCGGCCCCGCGCGAGCAGCAGCCAAGGGAGTGCCGGGGACCGGGGAGGGAAAGGAACACCCCTGCTACCACCTCCCGTCCAACGGGGGCAGCGAGGTGGGGGGACGGGGAAAAACTGCAGCCAGCCACGGGGGCAAGGCAGGGGGGGCGCACCCCCTCCAGAGGCGGACACCGCCGCAGCACCCCCCCCCCCCCGAGGGTGACACAGGGAGAGGGAGGGTGACACAGGGAGAGGGAGGGTGACACAGGGAGAGGGAGGTTGACACAGGGAGAGGGAGTGTGACACAGGGAGAAGGAGGGAGACACAGGGAGAGGGAGAGAAGGTGACACACGCACAGACACACAGACACTCACTCTCACTCAGACAAACACACACACACAGTCTGTCACTCACACACACAAACACTCACCCGCAAGGCAGGGGGTCGCACATGGCAGCAGTGTGGCCTCCGCACGACTGGAGGGCCTCTGCAAGGGGCCGCGCCCCCTCCAGAGGCGGACGCCGACGCTGATAGAATGGAGAAGGGCTGGTAGGGGATTTCCCCTTCTTAGAGCAGGGTGTCGCACCGGTTAGGGGATTTCCCCTGCTAACAGCTGAGCTGGCCATCAGAGCAGGAGAAGAGCAGGGCTCTGGGTTTTCATTAACAGCTGAGTACCTGTGTGACAGATCCGCAGACTGTCCACAGAGGCAGCACACCGACGCCGCGTGGGGTAAGGAGGGGGGGTCACGGAGGCCGGGAGAGATTGGGGTGAGGGGGGGTCACGAAGGCCGGGAGAGATTGGTGTGAGGGGGGGTCACGGAGGCCGGGAGAGATTGGGGTGAGGGGGGGGGGGGGGAGGGCCCGATGGGGGGGGGGGGCGGATGGCCCGATGGGAGGGAGGGCGGGTGACAGATGGCCCTGCAGGGGCCTGAGGCAGACAGGCGTGGAAGGGGCTGGCTGCCGGAAGGGGGAGGAGTGGAAGCGCTGAGGAGGGAAAGTATTGCTGAGAGGCGGGGGAGGAGCGAAGGCACTGCTCAGAGAGCCGGAGGCGGGGTAATCTCCCCCAACAACATGAACCCGCCTCCGGCTTTTTATTTTTTTCTCCAGCGCGAGCGCGGGAAAAACAGCAGCGCGAGCAGGGAAATTTTAAAAACACATGTGTGCTGCTTGGGCCAATATTTACTCGCCCGGTGGTTAAATCCACACACCCCGGGCGTGTAAATGTATATAATTGTCGATATATATGTACAATATAACAGATATATACAGTATAAAACATATATATATAACAGATATAATATTAACGGTACTTTATGTGTGTGTGTGTGTGTGTGTCATAATGTGAGTAAACTGTGTACTGAAAGGGGGGGTTGTGAGTGCGTGAGTCATAATGAGTAATAATGAAGTGAGTGACAATTACTTTACAGTATACAGTAGTACAGTACTTACGCGGTAGTTACCGTTGATGTCCTCTTTACTTTTTTGGTCTTACCGTGGGCATGATAACTCACGGTTGCTGCTAGCACAACGAGGGCAGAAGTACTTAGCCAGCGTTGAATATCCGCAATTCATTGTCCTCTCGTGTACATCTCCTTTATTCTCATGCTGAGATCCTTAGAAATCTTTTTAACAGGCATCGCTACGTGTCGAAAGAAATACAAGCACAAGAATGTATGTTCGAAGTTTAGTCGATGTGTATTCAATGTGCAGTGAATCCACAAAATGGATGGTGTATTTATACTTTAATGACTCACATTAGAGTACGCCCACTTTTAACACCTGCACCTCGTCGCCATGCATAAAAGGTTACACACATTGCATAGCCTCCCACTCGATATCTGAACTTGCCCTTGTCCAGATACTGCATTGTGCCATCTGCTTCCATGGATCAACCCCGATTCTACGGACGCAGGAACTCACTCGCCTTTGCCGTGCCTGTCATGCAGAAAAAGCGAAAGGCGGCAGCCGTTTCCAAGCAAAGGCCAAAGCGAAAGGCTAAGGCTAATAAAAAAAACCTTCTGACGACTCCAAAGGCTACAGGTAAGGCTTTAAAGAAGCCTTATTACGTCAAGAAGAAATTTGGTGATGTACACTCAAAGCAAAACAAATGGTCACCTTCTGCATCAGCCCTCATCGCCGCTGCCGCTTCTCTCCCGGAAACCCAGAGGACACCTTCTCCATCACTCATCGCCGCCGCTGCCGCTTCTCTCCCGGAAACCCAGAGTACACCTTCTCCATCACTCCTCGCCGCCGCTGCCGCTTCTCTCCCGGAAACCCAGAGGACACCTTCTCCATCACTCCTCGCCACCGCTGCCGCTTCTCTCCCGGAAATCCACAGGGCACCTTCTCCATCACTCTTTGACGACTCTGTCGCTTCTCTCCCGGAAATCCACAGGACACCTACTCCATCACTCCTCGACGACACTGCTGCTTATCACCAGGGAACCCCCATATCATCCTCTTATGCACCCATCCACCCAGATGTCCACAGCACCCCATGCACAAGATCCAGCTCATTAGACCACATGCTGATTGGGTTAAGTGTCGATATCCCTGGGAACTCTATGCTGGCAAAGATAGATCTTCTTTTAGAGACCATGCTAAATATGGATCAACGGATGGAGAAGATGGATCAATGGATGGAGAAGATGGATCAACGGATGGAGAAGATGGATCAACAGATGGAGAAGATAGAGACTGACATAGCGGGGATACATAATTTGCTCGGAGTTCATGCCCCTGTATCTCGAATGCCGGAGCAGGAGGGTGGCATGGATGGGATGAATGGGACCTTCAACTTTCCATCCCCAAGTGCACCCCCTCTATCAGAAGAATATGTGTTCATGTGTGCCGTTGACGAGGATGACATGACAACCCCGTCAAGACCACGCCAGCAGGCAACACTGACAAGGAGACCAAGACAGGAGGAAAGCATCCTCCCAGACAACCTACCATCGCCCGTCGCCACACGCACACCCGCTCCCAGAAGAACACCTGCTCCCAGAATCCAACCCACATACGCTTGCATTGAGACGGTGCCCGACATCATCCTGCGCGAGCTGCCCCAGCCACTCAGGGAGAAGTATAGGTTAAGAAGTGCTTGTATACCCCAGAGGCATGCCTTGTTAATTTTCAAGCACCACGAGCCATACCCGGTGTACTTAGGGTGGGCCCACAATGTAAACTATGAAGGGAATCACGACAAAAAGGCTCTTCCTGAAAATTTAAGAAACATTATTGTGGAGGAATTGCGGCGCTATTTTTCAATTACCGATCCTTTTATGAAAATTGTGCGAGACTCCATTAATGGCATTTTGCGGCATACAAGGCATCGGCCCTGGAAAGACAATCTGCTGGGGATCCAATTCACTTTGTGATTGGTCGTCTGTTAAAATGTTGATTCATTTCTGACTTGTTCATTGTGTTAAATTGTATTGTAATATGTTTTTTTAAATATACCTCTATGTTTTTAATTACAGTACACCATTAATGTTTTTTTACTTAAAGTACTCCACCAACAAAATAAATTGCTGCTTTTTTTAAATATACCTGTATGTTTTTAATTACAGTACACCATTAATGTTTTTTTTTACTTACTGCGCATTACAGTACATCAAAACAGTATTAAAACGCATTATCGGTATTTGTATTATTATTACAGTAGAACACATATACTGTACTGTAACAGAATAAATGCATACTTTTTATTTTTTGGGGTTTATTATACTGTACAGTACAGTATGTAAAAAAAGTATGTAATAAAGCTCAGTTATTCTATCCTAATCAAAAAAAATGGCACTAATTCAGATTCAGCAGTGTGCAAGCATCGTTACAAAAAGCGATATTATCCATCGAAATCCCTCCATTTGCCGTTCTCAGCCTGATGACAAAGTTTCTTTTCTGAGGAAGAAAAATAAATACTGTAAATACTGTAATGGTTAGTTCAAACTAGTCAGTCCCCTAAAGAAGTTCCCACAGTCAGTCCCCTCGGTCAGTCCCAACAATTATTTTCTCGGGGGGGCGGCTCTTGTTCATATACAGTACACGCATGCGTCTAGATGTGATGAGACGCATACTGTGTGCGTTTCAACAAGGTTCCAATGCGCATGCGCCTAACTGTAGAAGCTGCTCAGCCAATGATATTGCTGGACTACATTTTGGCGAATTGTGACTACAAGAACTAAATAACCATAAGCAAAGTGATTGATTACAGGAGAATCGCTTTACTGTGCATTGATATTGATATGGTAAAAAAATAATTACATATGGCAGCTGTACCCACCATAGACTTTGCCATTTGGTTGGCGCCGAGCCACTGCCAGTACCGTAGTCTTGATTATACACGTAGTTGACAGGTGACAGCGGGCCTGCTAGACCTGTAGTTGACAGCTGAGGAAGCTGGAAATCGCTTTGGTACATGCAAGCTTGCTGGTATCTGTACGTGAAATCCTGCTCAGGCTGCAGGTATCCAGGAGGGAGCTGATAGCAAGGGTTGCCGGTCAGTAGGTTTTCACAGACGGTCGGATTGGTATTGGAAGCCGGTGCTGGCGCTGGCGCATTGCTTGCCTGGGACTGACGATTCTTAGTTGGTTTTACCATGATCTTTCGCCTTTTGAACTCTCCATGATCAAAGATACTGGAAAATTCAGGGGCAACACACCAATACCCTCCTCCAGTAACTCCGGGTGCAGGAGCAATACAAAAAATACGTGGATCGATACATAACTTTCTCCTTATCACACGCTTCCACCCCAGAGCATATGGTGAAAATTTGTAAAAGTCATAATTATCGATAATATATTGATAAATTTGACCAGCTGTGGCCATCTTATCATCTGCTGAAATAATTTCTGACCATATTAAATAAGCGTACGTTACGTTGGGCTTTTTGAACACGGACTGCAGTGGTGTACTCATCTCTGGACCTCTCTGGACAATGGAATAGAACACCAGACACTTTGCTTTTAGTTTTTAATATGAAACGCCTAAATAGATACAATGTTGTACAACTTCTTCAGTACCAAGGTCAATTCACAAAGGACCACTGTGGTATTTTTTAAACACCTGCAAGTCGACACATTACTGAAGCGCATGGCCATTACAATTCATGAATATCTGCCACCTGGCGGATACGAGAAGAATTGCAACCAATTAAATCCGAAACATTCTGATTAAACAGATCAAGCGCGGGTGACGCCGGCATGATTGCGACATGAATACGGCCCGGACGCAGCACGAATGCGGTGAAGCGCGTGGCATTCGGAAAAATTCACCGGAAAATATCGGTGAAGTGTTAGAATAAAAGGGGCCGCGGCTCTATGTATACTGCACCGACACACTTTATTCGAGCAAATACCCAGTATGTACCTGGCAGATACCTGGAATGCGCCGCTCCTCACCTCTGACAAGCCCCGTTGCGTTTGCCTTCCCAGCCTGGGTTCATGCCTGACTGACGGGCGGCTGATCTGTTAAATGATAATGATTAGGATTTAATAGGCTGCAATGCTTCGCGTGTCTACCAGATGGCATAAATTCATGAATTGTAATGCAGTATATATATATATACTGTGCAGTATTGCAGCCAGCGGGAATAAAATGCTTCAATCCTGCCTGAAAATACCTCAATGCACTCGGGCAGAAAACAGTCACAAACCTCAATACACCCGGGTATACCCGAATTCGTGGGACTAGCCGAGCTCGAATAAAGTGTGTCGCCAGTGTACAGTGTTTACAAGAATCTAGATTATAACTGATAATATACTGTACAATAATCTAGTGAAAAACATAAACTTAGCTCCAGAGCGGAAAGGATTGATGTCCATTAGGAATAGCACAGATACAAGGAAAAAAGAAAAAAAAACTCTCATGTACAATAACATATTACATTTAATATAATAACACTAAAAATTAGAGACTATTGGAATCTGACTGTCACGGGACCTTGTGCAGGGTTATAATATACACCAAAATAACTGGGTTGAATTGAATGCGACCGTAATATGATAAACAAAGTTTATTCCTTCAGGGAAGGTGAACACATAATATGGTACAAATAACACACAGGATATATACACTTACTTAGGGATTGGGCAATGAAGTAATCTGGATCTGGATTAGCAATTCATCAAGGCATCAGGTATTAAGTAGAAGTAATCACAAACAACACGAACAACATAGGGCATAGAGCTGACACTCAGTTATAAAGGATTTGGCTCTATCCCTAACATTGGGTCTCAGATATTGGTTGACAATTATCTACACCCAATTACTCTTTGCCAGATAACGTGGGAAGCACTTTGGTACCTGCCCCAGGTAGCTGACACATGCGCACATCCCTCTGGCCAGAGACCCATTTTCAGCACCCCACACTAATCAGATGGCGACTTCAAGTCTACCTTCTGGGGGTCTGGGTCGGGAAACTCTGTCCAGAGGTGTGAAGTATGGCACTTAATACAAGTACGCATGTCCTGCTCTTCTCCATCCTGGCATACTTAATCAGGGTGGGGGAGCCTTTGATCCGGGGACTTGGCGTAGATGTACGGTCGCCCCCTGATCATTAACATACCGCGGGCTTTCTACTAGGCTCAAAATACAGTATATTTTCACAATCATATATATATTAAAATAATCCATTCTGTGGGTCTGAGCAGGCTGAAATTTGTTAGGTCCTCATGCCTTCCACGACACCCAGAACCGGCGATAACAAAACCAAGTTAAAATCACCTATTAACTTTAATGCAGGATTCTCCGCCACAGGCTAAAAGAAACCACTGCCTTTCACTCATTCTATTGGATTCAATGGGCTCCGCCGCCATAGGCTTTTAATAGAGCAACTCCACAATTAGAATCAATGGAGACTCTGCCGCTAAAGGCTATGAGAAATCTCAGCGGCTCACTCCTCCATTGGAATCAATAGGGCCAGCGCCGCCATAGGAAATAGGGGAGGGAGTGGCTCAGTGAGTAAAGACACTGACTGACACTGAGATTGCTGCAGGGGAGCCTGGTTCAATTCCCGGTGTCGGCTCCTTGTGACCTTGGGCAAGCCACTTTATCTAACTGTGCCTCAGGCACCAAAAACATAGATTGTAAGCTCTACGGGGACCTGTGCCTGCAAAATGTCTCTGTAAAGCGCTGCGTATAATTAGCAGCGCTATACAAGAACATGCTATTATTATTATTATTATTATTATTATTATTATTATTATTATTATTATTAATGCATTGGCCGGCGCCGCCATAGGATTTAATGTAGTCAATGGGCAAACCACACTTTTCACTGTTACCCCTACTCTGTTTGGTTGAGGGGAGAGGGCTGGAAATTGCCATGCAGTCATGCCGGAGCAGTGACTACCTGGTGGCCAAATCCCAGCCCTCTAGTCCCCACGTAACCGGAGTTATGGGTTTTCAGTTTACACAGTTTTAAAACTTAGGGGGCTATGCACTAAGCTCAATGGGTTTGCGTTCTGATGTTCCAAAAAAGCATGTCTGTTAAAAAGTGAGGCCGGGGACGCGATTCACTAAGGCCTTGAACCCATTTTTTAACGTACCTGCTCAAAATAGCTCAAAACACCCACAGCGTACATGTTGCTTTTTTTCCCCTACTAGCGTTCTTAACCTTTATGTACGCTAGCTGATAGAAAAAAAAGCCGCTTGTAACATTTGCATG
Source organism: Ascaphus truei (assembly GCA_036426205.1). Classification (NCBI taxonomy): domain Eukaryota; kingdom Metazoa; phylum Chordata; class Amphibia; order Anura; family Ascaphidae; genus Ascaphus; species Ascaphus truei. Next base: position 109,865,489 of record CM071569.1, read on the forward strand.
GAGATTCTGTATCTCCATGCAAGGCTGTTACAGGCGATGGTACACTAAATAAATACATTTTAATAATAGTGTACATGGGTATGGGGTCTCCGGAGCTGAACCGCATTGGTTTCAGGTCCGAGGACCCCCTACTTCATGAGATACAGGCCCCGTTATGGGGTGCCGGTATCCCTTGCACTTTAAAGCTCACTCGTCACGTGACCGGGACATTTACATTCTGCACGGGATACCGGCACCCCATAACGGGGCCTGTATCTCCTGAAGTAGGGGCTCCTCGGACCTGAAACCAATGCGGTTCAGCTCAGGAGACCCCTTGCTCATCTACACTATTGTCAAAACACACACAACAATAAACAATAATTCCTTATCGTAGCGACTATCCGCTATGGTAATGAACCTGCATTAATGTACATTTTAATAATAGTGTGCGGGAGCAGGGGGTCCTCAGAGCTGAACCGCATTGATTTCTGCCTCAGAGAGCCCCTGAGACCCCCTGCTTCCCGAGTTACAGGCCCCGGTATGGGGCATCGGAGGCCAATGTCGCCGCCATCTTTATAGCGTCCAAGACGTGACGTGGGCTCTATAAAGATGGCGATGACACTGGCACCGATGCCCCAAACCGGGGCCTGTAACTCGGGAAGCAGGGGGTCCCTGAGGCACAAATCAATGAGGTTCAGCTCAGGGGACCCTTGCTCCCGTACACTATTAATAAAAATACATTAAAGCAGCTTCATTACCTTAGCGGCTATCCGCTAAGGCAATGAAGGGGTTAAGGCACAATAGCATGTTTATTGGGGACAATTGCCCCCAATAAACATAGCAATATACAACACACATCCCCCCCGCCCCCTAACACATACAGTACTGTAATGGGCAAAAAAACAATTATCCACATATGGATAATAAAGCATTTGCCCATTTTAAATACATATAAATTACAATAAATACAGTAAATACATTAGGTGGTCTCCAGAAGTCTCTCGCAGACCAAAAGGAACCAACCCTGTATGTAAAAAAATAAACCTGACCTATACATTAAATACAATCCAAGTGGTGCCATCGCTGTCCTCTAGGGGCTGAATGGGGCAGCTATTGGACTTTTTCACCACAGAGAGTTAATTTAATCCTCCCTAGAGAAAAGCAGCAGCTGAAGCTAATCTGTCTACTCTGAATGACCAGGAAGTGCCTTAAGAGTATGGAAGCAGCAAGGCACTGAGAGACAGTTTTCCCCAGAGAAGGGGGGAGACAGAGGAGCTCCCTAGCTAACGGAGGCTGGCTAAAGAAGGGTGAGAGGCACTGCTGAGAGAGCTGTGCTGAAGCAGTGACGGCTGGTTACAGAGGAACACAGGAGTTTCTCTGAGCTCCCATGGGGTTGAATCCCAAAGAGAAGAAGGAAGGACGATAAACTGTGCAGAAGCAGGGGCATCACCAGATGGACTAAGATAAGCAAGACCCTTTCTATTGTTTACAAAGACTGTGCTGTTACTGTATTGCTTATGCCAGGGCATGTTTTGGTCTGACAACCGGTTTAGCTGGCGGCCCTGATAGTAAGGGCCTGAGATGTCAGTTAGTTCCCTGAATAGGGATAGGATTTTATTTGGTTTTCTTAAAGGGACGGTGGGCCTTTTCGTATTATTTATCCCGGTAAATAAACCCCAAGTATAGAGAAATACAGCATTTCCTGCCTCATTTGGGATAAAAGAGACTGCAATGTGGTGTCAGCATCGCAATATATATATATATATATATATATATATATATATATACACGCGCACACAGTATATATTTTTGAATATATTAAGCCTTATAAATATTCTACCTTGGCATTTATTTTACTCTTAATTAATTACAAGTTCATTTTTATCCTACTTTCACTATACAATCAGTTAAATGAGTGCAGCATACAGTCCTTTCCTCTCTAGTTGCTTTAAAAGTGTGCAGTTAAACTTAAAATGAACTATTATTTAAGTATGTTTATGTTTAAGCATGCTATTTTAGCCCCAGAAAAAAAGGCATTACTATATTTACTCCAACAACACCATGGGGCTTATTCTGTAAGCTATGTTAGCTCTGCACCGTGCAAATTGACTTGAATGGGACTTTCCGTGCAAATCGCACGGTACAGAGTTTACGGAGCTTACAGAATAAGCCCCATATATGGAAGAGCAAAGCCAAGCTAAAGAAATGTTAATATTCCAGGATTCCCTCTTATAATCAAAGAAGCTTTGGTGCCTATGATCCTTGTGTGCAGTTCAGCAAAACTATTTAATTAAAATTTAATAATTTCAGCGCTTTAATACATATTTACATAATTCAGTTTAAATAATTAAAAAATGTAAAATTTAATTAAGCGTTAATACCCGCCGGATGTGGTGTATACACGCCCATGATTTATGGGCTGCAAATATAATTATTCACTTTTAACATCTATAGCTTATTAATATTCTGCAGTTTTAACTATGCAATGTTAACAGTGATAGATACACTAATTCTCAGCATACAAAAATGCAATAATTCATCAGGTTTCCAGGCTGTTTCAGTAGTAGCCTGCAACATGTATTTTGGTCTCTCTAGTAGAGATGTATAAACCTTTTGCATGAGGACGTTAACTATGCAAAATTGGTCCTTGTTTAGTCACAAATAAAGCTGCACCTGTCAGGGTTTGCAGATGATTTGCGATGTATTGCGTCAGGGGTGCGTGAACTGGGTGGCACAAGTTTATTTGGGGGGGAACGGAGTTTACAAAGGGCCCAAAGCTCTTCCCCAAGGCATTTAAATTAAATGCCAGGGGCTGCGCAAGGCCTCTGTAACTCACTTACCATGGTTTGGCTGGCTTTGGGCAATGCGTTGCCATGGCATTTTGTCATGTGACATAGCGTCACATGACCTCATGGCATCATTTGACGCCCATCATCATGGCAACGCGGCATCAAATGACATCACGTGACCCCACAATGTCATTTGACGGCGGAACTAAGGTAAGGGAGGGTGCAACCACTGGGAGAGAGCAGGTAGGGGGCGCAGCACCAGAAGTTTGCGTACCCCTGCATTACATCATTGTGCCTTGGAATTTCATTTAATACAGTATGTCTACTTGCAGAATTCTCTAAAATCACTAGATTTGCTTAATCCTGAGACTGTAAATATTGCAAACACATTACTTTTCGCCCACTGACTGGCGATATTTAGTTTAAAGCTTACTAATTTGGTGACATTAGCAATTTGAGGCTTGGCAAAACGTTTCACAGCGAATCCTCCAAAAATATCATACTTTTCATTTATTACAGATTTTCGTTACAATAGCAAGGAAAATGGGGTAGGGTACAAAACAAATAAAGGGAGGAGAAAGTTTGGTACAATCATTCATATCATATCAGTTACAGCGCTAACACAGATCCAGTAGGGCAATCTTGCATTAAACATCTACAAAAACCATGTCAAAGACAAAGAGGTTACACTTGAATATAATTAATCAAGGGTGATCAGGCATCACAAAACTGTTCATAAATTCAGTTGAGAGTACTAAAAAGTTTTTCTATAAGCATAACATTATTAATTAAACATATTTAGCATACAGTAGGTTGAACTTGATGGACATATGTCTTTCAACCTCATCTACTATGTAACTATGTGTAACAGGGTACGTCTATTCTGCCTGTCTTTCCCTCTGTTATGTAAAATCCTGCTAGCTGCAGGCGATGACAGGTTAATTCTTTAGTGACCCCCCCCTACATGCTCCTCTCTGATGGACAGAAGTAAAGTGGTGACTTATGGCCTGTGTAAGCCTAACAGGGATAGGTATAGGTATAGACCATGAGCCCGCCCCTTCTGCTTCCTGATGAGGGGCAGTGCCACATTTAGTCAGTCCTGCTCTGAAGGAGGAAGAAAGCAGTAAAGCTGTGAGTCTCTCCCATCCAGGATGAGCATGCTCACCCCCAGCCCTGGAACCTCTTAGACCCTGCACCGCTGTATGAAGACCATCATACTCCTGTCTGTGTCAGTCCCTGGGCAGGAGGGAAGAAGTATGCAATAGTGGGAACTGATCTCCGAACACCCTGGAGTCCACTACTGCTGGAGGTGCTAAGCACCCTGAGAAGAAGCTCAGAGAAGAACCTACAGTAAGCCTGTCCTGATCTCCATACCACCACAGATCAAACTCAGCTCTCCTGACCCTAACAGATACTTGCACCACACCCTAGGGAGCAGAAGCTGTGTATCTCCCACTGGGGAGGAGGGGTGGGGGAACAGTGCTACATATGTAATTCTTCCCACAACGATCTCCATTTGAGGAGGTTCTACCTGCTTCCATTGTTTAGTTACAGGGAATCAAATTTGTGGGTGGGGAAGGGAAGCGGAAGCTTAACATTGAGTAAATGCATTTTTGACAGTTTCACTCATCTCCACTCTTTAGTGAAGGGTTACTATCTGTGCTATATTGTGTATTAAATGCTCCAGTATAACATTGTATGTAGAGTAGTTGAAACTGGACAGACCAGAGAAAGAGGGTAAACATGCAGGGCTGGTGACATATGAGTGAACACAGGTAAACACAAGGTTAACCATAAAGGTGCTCCAGAAGTATCAATGAGTTGCTGAATCTGGCAGAGTAAATCATTAAGCAGCAGGTCTAGGCAAAGCTAACACAGGTGAATAAAGACTCTCCCAGCAATAGGCTCCCCAGGAGCACTGTAATAATTGAGAAAGAGGGACTCACTGTTGTGTTGCGGATGGCGCCGTGCCTGAGTATTTTCTTCTTTATTCTGTTGCACTGCCAACCCTCGAACGACTCATCCATCGTGATGGGTGGTCTATGACCGGCGGTGGAGAGGCAAGCGGCCGAGACAGCAATCCGGCGTGCGACTGGAAATAGCCAGGACCAAACAGGAACACCTCAGAGCGTAGGAGAACACGATGCACCGCCGTGAAGAAGAATGGAGTGAAGGCTGGTAATGTGACTAAAAAAACTTTATTGCCAAAAGTGTAGATGTACATATGAGAATCACAATATCAAAGGGAAACTGTAAAAACTTCAGAACACAAGAGACAGAAAAACATGAAAAATAAACGCAAGCTAAAGTGGCAATCTACAGAACATACAGGTTATATTGACGTTAAGAGAAGGATAATGTCACTGTTAGGCATGTTATATAGTGGCGTGTGCGTGCTGCGCCGTGCGCGCTCGCGGATTTTTAATTGGCTGACGTCAGTCAGCCTTTCTATAGAAGGGCCGCGCGCGCGCACGGCAGGGAGAGGGGAGCCGACAGACAGCGGCGAAGATGAAGAAATTCATCTTTTCGCGCCGCTGCCTGCGCTCAAATGTATGTATTTTGTGTATGTGTGTATGCATGTATGTGTGGTGTGTGTTTATATGGGTGTGTGTGTGTGTGTTGTGTGTGTGTGGTGTGAGTTATGTTGTGGTGTGTTAGTGTGTTTAGTTTTTGTGTGTGTGTGTGTGTGTGTGTGTGTGTGTGTGTGTGTGTGTGTGTGTTTGCAGAAGTTAAAAAAAATATTTATTAATATTTTTTTTAAAATGCCTACTGCAATTTAGTAAGCCCCGATAAGCTGGCAATAAGAGCAAAAATCACCAATTTTGTTTTCCCGGGGGAAAAAAAAAAACCTGCAGACGAGCAGCGATAAGCCATTTTTCGGCACTGATCGCCAGTTTTTTAAACACGCTCAATTCTATAATCCCCGGTGAGCTTATCGCAGCTGATCGCCACTTCAGAATTGCCATTTCTTCCCCAAATTGTCCTGCCACTAAAAGTTGGCAAGAAGGTGGTAAAAGCTGCGATGAGCGGCGAGACGGCACTTAGAAAATAAAATGCATGTTTCCTGCATTGGATTGATGCCGAGGGTCTCCGGAGCTGATACCCATTAATATCAGCACCGGAGACCCCCGGAATGAATCAGATGCATGAAAAATACATTTACAGCCCACTTCATTACCTTAGCGGCTAACCGCTAAGGCAATGAAGGGGTTAAATACCTGTGCCAGGTTTATTGTGGGTAGCGGAGGTGGGTGAAGGTGGTATTTGGCCCTAAGTGGATGTTTAGGCCTTGCGGGGGGTTGCGGGTGGACTTAACCCCTTCATTACCTTAGTGGTTAATCCTGCTAAGGTAATGAAGGGGTTAACCCCTCCCCCTGCCCACCCGGTAGGCCTAAACATCCATCCTTGGGGATAATACCCCCTTCACTCACCCCCACTACGCACAATCAACACAAATACACACAATAGTCCTACTACCCACCTCCTAGGCCCCCAATAAACCATTAAAATATCTAATAAACACCAATACACAACCCACCCCCCATGCCCCCACATACTGTAAAACCATGATTTATTTTTTTACACACACAATTAATACTCCAGGCCGGCGGGGGTCCCCGGTGGTCCCTACGGGTGTCCGCAGGTCCCAAAGTACACCACGTAGGGTACCAACGGGTGTCTGTGGGCCTCCGGGTGTTCCCCGCTAGGCTCCGTGGGCCTGCAGGTGGTACCCACGGGACAGGTTTTTCAACTGGATTTTTTTTTGATAATTTTTTCATTGCACATTGACTGATAATGTATTAATCTGTACCACTTTAGGGTACAGACCAATACATTATTGGTTCAATAATTATTTTTTAATTGCTTGCTTTGTATTGAGTGTGATTTTTTTCTATGTGTGTTTATTATGTGGATGTAATTGTTTGTCATTTTGCTGCATTAATGTTAATTTTTTTGGCGATTGATTTTCTTTTTTAATTAATGATGTCTTGTGTTGGGTAATGCTTTTAATGGTTGTTTAGCTGAATTGATTTATTAATTAATTGCTTTGTTGGTTAATGGTCAAATTATATCCTTGTTGTTTTATTAATTAATTGCTTTGTTGGTTATTAATGGTGGAATTAATTCCTTGTTGTGTTGGTTAGTGCTTGTATTAATTGAATTTGTTGGCAAGTGTTTTAATTTATTGAATTGGGGTGTTTAGGTGTTTTGGAATGTTTTATTATTGTGTCTTTTGGGCAATAATGTATTTTGATTAGGTGCCCATTGAGTGCTAGAGGGGCTAATCAGGCCTATATATTTATATAGGTACGATGTACCACTATAACAATCAATGGGTACAGGGTGGGTATAGTGGGTCCGAGATGGTTGGTTAGGCCTCCTGTTTGGGTAGCAGGCAGGGTGGGTTAACCCTTTAATCACCTTAGCGGGTAATAACCACTATAGTAATTAAGGGGTTAGGAGCATTAGAATATAATTTGTTATGTATTTTTTCTGGCAACGGAGGACATGGCCCTGCAGTGTGCTGATGAGGACGCCCCTCATATTGCCAGGGGTAAGTAGAACTGTTTTATTTACTTTATTTATGCTTCATGGCTAATGTTGTGATTAATAATGGGCAAATAATCTATTATCCATATCTAGATAATAGTTATTTTGCACATTACAGTACTGTATGTGTTTGGTGGGGGGGTGTAATGTATTGATTTAAATTTAGGCCATGTTTTATATTTTTTAATACAGAATTGGTACCGTAGGCCTGTGGGTACCACCCGAGGACACCCAGATGCTCACCTGAGGACCGACGGGGGACACCTGCGGGGAAGAATGGGGGCCCCCACAGCTGTGGGGGCCCCTGGGGACCCCCCAGGCACCCTCGAGGACCCTCCAGACACCTGTGGGGATGACCCAGGGACCCCCAGACACCAGGTCACCGCGGGGACAACTAGGAGGCCCACTGAGCCTAGCGGGGACCACCGGTGGGTACACCTAGGGGTGCACTGTGGGACCTGCGTGTGTAACAAAATAAATAATGGTTTGGGTGGTAAGGGGGTGGGTTGTGTATTGGTGCTTACTAAATATTTTTAAATTTACATTTTATGACTAGTGTAGATGAGCAGAGGGTCTCCAGAGCAGAACCGCGTTGGTTTAAGGTCCGGGAACACCCTGCTTCCAGATATACAGGCCCCATTAGGGGGTGCTAGTAAGATGCATATATTACATAGTGATGGAGTATACACAACATAGCCTCAGGATAATGATAAATCTATATATACCACATATTATTATATATATAGAATATATATTATATATATATATATATATATATATGTCCCAATACAATTCTAAATTACACCTTTACGTGTTTTTGAAGTCCTGCAGCCTGGATGACTCACGGATTGTCCAAAAATCCTTCTTGTAGATATGTTAAAGTAAAGTCCTCCTTGGCGCTGGTCCTCAATGTGATGTTTTGAATAGTGATTGGAAAAACAAAAATAATAAATAGTGTAAATTCCTCTATATAACTAATATGATCAATAACATCACACGTGCATGCATAAAGTGATATATTACCTGTATCCAATGAAGTAAAATCTAAAAAATGCCTAGTGAAAATAATCCACAACTACAATTATAGATTTGAAATTGTTAATTCTAACAGTACTCAATTGTGGAATTATCACACAATAGTAGTGCAGTGAACCAAAGTGTGCATTTAAACCTTTATAAGGATATAATTACACATACTGCACCGACACACTTTATTCGAGCAAATACCCCAGTCAATGTCCTGGCAGAATAACCTGGATGCGCCGCTCCTCACCTCTGACAAGCCCCGTTGCGTTTGCCTTCCAGCCGGTTCATGCCATGGCGTGAGCGGCTGATCTGTTAAATGATAATGATTAGGATTTAATAGGCTGCAATGCTTCGCGTGTCTACCGATGGCATAACTTCATGAATTGTAATCAGTATAATATATATACTGCAGTATGTGCAGCCAGCGGAAATAAATGCTTCAATCCTGCCTGAAAATACCTCAATGCACTCGGGCAGAGAAACAGTCACAAACCTCAATACACCCGGGTATCCAATTCGTGGGGACTAGCCGAGGCTCGAATAAAGTGTGTCGCCAGTGTACAGTGTTTACAAGATCTAGATTAATAACTGATAATATACTGTACAATAATCTAGTGAAAACATCAACAGCTCCAGAGCGGAAAGGATTGATGTCCATTAGGAATAGCACAGATACAAGGAAAAGACAAAAAAAACTCTCATAGTACAATAACATATTACAATTAATATATAACACTAAAAATTAGAGACTATTGGAATCTGACTGTCACGGGACCTTGTGGCAGGGTTATAATATACCACCAAAATAACTGGGTTGAATTGAATGCGACCGTAATTATAAACAAAGTTTATTTCCTTCAGGAAGGTGAACACATAATATGGTACAAATAACACACAGGATATTACACTTACTTAGGGATGTGGCAATGAATTAATCTGGATCTGGATTAGCAATTCATCAAGGCATCAGGTATTAAGTAGAAGTACCCACACACACGACAACATATGGCATAGAGCTGACATCCGTTATAAAGGATTTGGCTCTATCCACTACATGGGTCTCAGATATTGGTTGACAATATCTACACCCCAATTACTCTTTGCCAATAACGTGGGAAGCACTTGGACCTGCCCCCAGGTAGCTGACACCATGCCGCACATCCCTCTGGCCAGCAGAACCCATTTCAGCAACCCCACACTAATCAGGCGACTTCAGTCACCTTCTGGGGTCTGGGGTCGGGAAACTACTGTCCAAGTGTAATGGACCTTAATCAAGTACGCATGTCCTGCCTTCTCCTCCTGGCATACCTTTATCAGGTGGGGAGCCTTTGCTCCGGGACTTGCTAGAAGTCGCCACCCGATCAGTTAGACTCCACGGGTCCTTTCTACTAGCGCAAAATACATGTAGCATTTTCACAATCATGATACTATATCTAAAATAATCTTCTGTTGGTCTGAGCAGGCTAACTTTGTTAGGTCCTCATGGGCCTTCCACGACACCCATAACCGGCGATAACACAACCAGTTAAAATCACCTATATAACTTTAATGCAGGACTTCTCCGCCACGCTAAAAAAAAACCACTGCCTTTCACTCATTCTATGGGATCAATGGGCTCCCCGCCGCATAGCTTTTTAGTAGCAATCCACAATTAGAACCAATGGAGACTCTTCCGCTAAAGGCTATGAAGAATCTCAGCTGCTCACTCCTCCATTGGAATCAATGTGCCAGCGCCGCCATAGGAATAGGGGAGGTGGCTCAGTGAGTAAAAGACACTGACTGACACTGATTGCTGCCGGGAGCCGTTTCAATTCCCGGTTGTCGGCTCCTTGTGCCTGGGCAAGCCACTTTATCTAACTGTTGCCTCAGGCACCAAAAACATAGATTTAAGCTCTACGGGGACCTGTGCCTGCAAAATGTCTCTGTAAGCGCTGCGTATAATAAGCAGCGCTAACAAGAACATGCTATTATTATTATTATTATTATTATTATTTTATTATTATATTAGTGCTTGGCCGGCGCCGCCATAGGAGTTAATGTAGTCAATGGGCAAACCACACTTTTCACTGTTACCCTACTCTGTTGGTTGAGGGGAGAGGTGCTGGAAATTGCCATGCAGTCATGCCGGAGCAGTGACTACCTGGTGGCCAAATCCCACCCTCGTCCCCCCTACCCGGAGTTTGGGTTTTCAGTTTACACAGTTTTAAAACTTAGGGGGCTATGCACTAGCTCAATGGGTTTGCGTTCTGATGTTTCCAAAAAAGCATGTCTGTTATAAAAGTGAGGCCGGGGACGCGATTCACTAAGGCCTTGAAACTTTTTTTAACGTACCTGCTCAAATAAGCTCAAAACACACCACACGACATGTTGCTTTTTTTCCCCTACTAGCGTTCTAACCTTTATGTACGCTAGCGATAGAAAAAAAGCCGCTTGTAACATTTGCATGGAGATTCTGTATCTCCATGCAAGGCTGTTACAGGCGATGGTACACTAAATAAATACATTTTAATAATAGTGACATGGTAATGGTGTCCCGAGCTAACGCATTGGTTTCAGGTCCGAGGACCCCCTACTTCATGAGATACAGGCCCGTTATGGGGTGCCGGTACCTTGCACTTTAAAGCTCACTCGTCACGTGACCGGGACATTCATCTGCACGGGATACCCGCACCCATAACGGGGCCTGATCCCTGAAGTAGGGGCTCCTCGGACCTGAACCATGCGGTTCCTCAGGAGACCCTGCTCATCTACACTATTGTCAAAACACACACAAACAAAATAATTCCTTATCGTAGCCGACTATCCTCTATGGTAATGAACCTGCATTATGTACATTTTAATATATGGTGCGGGAGCAGGGGGTCCTAGAGCTGAACCGCATTGATTTCTGCCTCAGAGAGCCCCTGAGACCCCCCTGCTTCCCGAGTTACAGGCCCCGTTATGGGCATCGGAGGGCCACATGTCGCCGCCATCTTTATAGCGTCCAAGACGTGACGTGGGCTCTATAAGATGGCGATGACACTGGCACCGATGCCACCAACGGGCCGGTAACTCGGGAAGCAGGGGTCCCTGGGCACAAATCAATGAGGTTCAGCTCAGGGGACCCTTGCTCCCGTACACTATTAATAAAATACATTAAGCAGCTTCATTAACCTTAGGGCTTATCCGAAGGCAATGAAGGGGTTAAGGCACAATAGCATGTTTTATTGGGGACAATTGCCCCCAATAAACATAGCATATACAACACACTCCCCCCCGCCCCTAACACATACAGTACTGTAATGGCAAAAAAACAATTATCCACATATGGATAATAAAGCATTGCCCATTTTAAATACATATAAATTACATAACAGTAAAACATTAGGTGGTCTCCAGAAGTCTCTCGCAACCAAAAGGAACCAACCCTGTATGTAAAAAAATAAACTCACCTATACATTAAATACAATCCACCCCCCCCCGCCCCCCCCCCCCAACCATACGAGTCCAATATTGCAACAATAACTATTATCCAGATATGGATAATAGATTATTTGCCCATTATGAAACACATAAAACATGCATAAATCAAAACATGAATTCGTAATCTTAAAATCACCACATTGCATGTTACAATTAATCCAGCAGCAATTGTAAATATAAACCAACAAACCAGCAGCTACACAAATGTATATGAAATGTCACACAATTGCATTGTGTGTACATGATGCAATTAATCTGTGCATCATGTAACACTATGCAAAATATATGTAACAATAAAATACACTATGAACAATGTCCCCTAACCACCAATGCCAAATAGAAACTAAGCAACATCAATACATTTACCATCAATCAATTAATCCATTTCCTAAACCAATTACAATACAATACAAATCAATTATACAATTCCCTATTCAATTCCTAAAGCAAAACCATTGCCAAAAGAATTTTAATTGGAAGTAACCACCATCATTCTAATCTAACTACCAGAAAGAAGCCATTAAAAATAACCTGTAACTAAATACAAATTACATTATTCACACCAATGTCTAAATAAAGCTCATAAATACATTAGCCATACATGAAAAGAACACAAACATTAGCAAAACAATCAATTATTATCCCTGTTTGTCTATCAATATAGATAGATATACATAACATACAGGGGCAATAATAAAGCATAAAAAACAATACATTTACATCCAAAAATCATACAGAATATACCCATTCAGTGTCCGTGAATGTATGTATTTCCATAGGTACATAGATACATTAACGGGCATTAAATGGGTCTGAAAAAATAAAAGACATGAATCAAAAATCAAAAAAACCTGCAAAAGTAAAAATAATAAACTTTTCTTTTGTTTACTTACCATTAGATGCCCACTCACCGAAATCCAGGTGACCCGGAAGCACTGGAACCAATCCACAGGTAACCATAAAATAATAAACCCTTACAATCCACAACGGTGTCTTCTTTCTTCTATTTGTAATCCTTCCCGTGAGTCTTGGGGTCTTCCTTTCTTCTTTGGGGTCTTCTTCGTCTTCTTCTGTCTTCTTCCATCTTCTTCTACCACGCCCTTCTTCTCTTCTTAGGAGGGGAGGTGTTCCCTCCTCGGCGTCTGGCACCGCGGACCCGTAGGGATCACCCGTGGATCCCCAGACCCCCGTGGTAACCACCCGAGGCCCCCAGACACCTGTGGGTCTGACCCGGGGCCCTCCAGACATCCACGAGCCTACTGTGGAGTCCCCATTGTGGCCCACGGTGACCCATGGAGACCACCTGGTGGACCATGGCGCCTGGCCGGGGACCACCAACAGGCCTCCAGACTCTGTGTAAAACATGGTGCTGGGCTATTGTAGGTCTGTGAGGTGACCCGTCAGGCCCACCGGGGACTCCCTTGGGCCTGGGGTATTAACCCTGTATGTAAAATAATAAATCATGTATTTATGGGGGGGCACAGGGGGTGGGTTATGTATAGAATAAATATAATGATGTTTATTGTGGGGCAGTGTATTGTATTTATTGTGGGTACTGGGGGTGGGGGATGGGGGTATTGGCTGCATGGGTATGTGGGTAGGCCTCCCGGCTGGATAGTGGATGAGGGTGGTTAGGCCTCATGGGGTGGGGGGTAGTGGGGGAGGGTATGTAGGCCTCCCGAGTGGTGGGTGAGGTTGGGTTAACCCCTTAATGACTGTAGCGGTTAATAACCGCTACAGTGTTTAAGGGGTTAGGGGACATTACATTGGCTATTTTTATTCTTGTGTATGTTTTGCAGCACCGGAGGGACATGGGCAGGATGAAGATGAGGATGAAGACGGCCTTCATCGTGGGTGCCTTGAAAAGGTAAGTGTAATATGTTTTTACTGTATTTATTGAAAGTTATATGTATTTAAAAAGGCAAATGCATTATTATCCATATGTGGATGTCACGCTTGTGCTCTCCTCACAAGCGCAGGGAAAAGGGGAAGGACCCGCTAGCGAGGTGGGGAGGCCGCAGGGGATACGAAGGGAGTAAGTTGCCGCGCAGCTGAGGATCGGCGCACGTAGTCACGTGACCGCTCCGCGCGCATGAGAATGCGCGATGCGTCCGGAGGTGCGGAGCCAAGCTCAGAGACACGACTTATCCAGCTGCATGTGCATGCATGCTCTGACAGCAGAGCGGGATTGCGCGCGTTCTCAGGCACCAACGCGGGGGTTGCTGGGAAGCCAACGCTTCAGCACGGGAGTCTGGAAACGGAAACCAGAAACATAATACAGGAACATGGGCATGGAGTCCAGAGCACAAGGTAACATCCAGAGAAGGACTGCTTCTTGTTGAATGTCCAGACTTCTTAAAAGCCTAGTGACAGAAACAGCAAGGTGCAGCGAAACTAAACATAACATAAGGGTTCTTAGTCTAATCCATTGGCCAAGGAATTATAAGCCTGCTACCACGTCAAGGTGAACCCTACTAAGCAGGTACCTACACTACCCGACGGTAAACTAACCTCAGTAGTATGAGTGACTGTCCCAGTCTTCCGGAATCCGCAGGAGATAAGTAAAGGTCCCAAGGAGGTCCAGACAGGAACAGTATGCGATGAGTACCAGCAGGCACCAGGGCAGGCAGCAAAAGACTAATAGCAGAAAGAAAGTCAAAGAGAGGCTTACTTCCTGTCAGGAGGAAGAGGGCAGGGTTTGCCAGAAAGCAAGATGGCGTTGCTTGCTTCAGAATCCTTGAAGACACAGGATCTTGACTCGCAGCTAGAGGGCGGCGATCAGAAGTAAACAGGTAAGGAAGGGACACGTCGCAGGGGGCGTGTTCCGCGCATCGTTACAGTGGATAATAGTAATTTTGCCCATTACTGTATTGTATGTGTTAGGGGGGTGTATTTAGTTATAAATATTGTTTATTATTTTTGGAGGCGCAACATTGGTACCGCACGCCAATTGAGAGATCAAGCTCTTTTCAGTGAAACGGTAGCCATTTTCGGATGCTGCGGTTTGGCAGGCTTCCACCTCATTCTTGGAAAGTGGGCTTCAAGGACTCCCCATTGAAAGACATTACGCCATTCACTTTAAATGGAGAAACTCCGCTCCTCCTCTCGGGCGCCACCTGCTGGTCTTCTCAGGTATTGGGCCCAAATCTGTGAAATCTCCATAGGGTTGCATGGAGCTCCAATGGCGGCCTATGGACAGGCTGCAAAATGGAGACTGAAAAGGCGAGAAGGGGAACAAAGGGCCATAACCATGTAAATACAATGAACCCTTTCCCTCTTGACCTGATCCCATTGTATCCCAATGACACTCCTGACGAAGACACAAAGACACTCCTGACGAAGCCATTGACAGCTTGCTGAGCTGGGCGAAACGCGTAGAGTGGTGTTTTGGTCTAGTGAGGGATCCGTAGCTGTACCTTCCACTGAGCAGTGACGTCACACGCACCGGAGGAGAAACGGAGCTGAGTGTTCCAGGCTGCAGACGGCTGATATCCAGAGCCAGAGAGGAGGCGGTGAGATCGGACAAAACCCCCTAGAATCACTGTGATTGTGATAAATGCATTTTTAATTCTGGCACATTGTAAGTGCACATTTTATATGCTTATATTCATTTTATAAAGTTTTTGGAAAGACAGATCGCGCTATGTAGCTTTGTTTCCTCCCATATGTACACCATGGTTACCCTGACGAGATAAGCCTGGAGGGATATCCACAATACACAGCTACTACCTGGGGTGGCAGCCCAATCTGCCAACTGCATACTTACCACTTACATCTTGTGAGTAGATAGACCGACAGAGCCAAGATATTGTCATTATATTTTCATCATAGTCTCAACGTCTGCACTTAAATTTGCACTGTTTTCTGTTTTTTATTTCCCTATATTTTGCTCCTCCTGGATTGTTTGAAATACATCTTTCTACTTGGAACCCTGGAAACAGGTTCTACCAGAGGGTTTGAGCAGGGTTTATTATTTGAGCACCTATATTAATTTATATTACACTTGCACGTATCACTATTGTATGTATTTAAGTTGTTAGCGCCTTATATTCACTTATTCACAATATACATGTATAAAGAGACAAAACCCAGATACAGATGAATCATCTGCTGGGGGCAGTAATACTTCACAGATACAGACTCCAGGGACAGGTAGTGCCACCACTGGGGGCAGTAACATGGTAAAGGCACTAAGCACACATGATGTGAAAAGGAGTAAGAACATTACAGAGCAGATTCCTACCACGGATGAAGCAGCCAGCAGCAGCAATGGAGGAGTGGAAAGGTCACTACCTGCCACAGACAATGCAGCACAAAGGAGAATTCCAGGAGAAGTTGGAGAGAAGCTGGGGAGAGCAGAAGGCAGGCAGAGCACGGGGTTCGCATGGAGAGGGACTGGCCCAAAGTTTACCAATTGCCCCACAGCAAAGTAGATTATTGTGGTGAGACTGCGATATAAAGGTACTTGGGAAATCCCTGATAAATGCTTTATTGGCAGAGTCCTTCTGAAGGAATCTATGGGGTTTCAGGCCTCGGATATATTCACCTTTATTCATACCCCAGGTAACAGGGAGTATGATATAATCTTCAAAAGGGGTGAGCTGTTAGAAGCATTTTGGCACAGATTTGAGGACTTGAAACTCACACACCTGTGGAAAGACTTTGTGGCCATTCCTGTAAGTCATCCGGCAACTAAATTAGTGACCATTATATTTTGCAACAAGGCGGTTGCTAAACAAGACATTATATATTGGTTACAGAGACACTGTACCTTACTTTCTGGCCTAGAAAAGATAGAGAAGGAGATCTGGGAAGGAGGGTGGGTGTGGACTGGAGGTGTAAGGTTAAACTGTGGGGAAAATGTGGTATTGGTCACTGTGATGGTAGGGGCAGCTGGGGCACCTAATAAAGAGAAATACAAGCTATTTACCCCCCAAAAAACATGTAACTTGGCTGTCCTAGTAATATTTCATCCAGCCAAATGTCTTTAATATCTGGGGAAGAACAGGGAATGTGTAAATGTAAACCATGTCTGTAAGAATGTATTTCAATGCATGTATTCTGTTATTCCTTGTGACAATCCTTCCAACAGTATAGAAAGCCGGCATTGTTTTATGATGTGATTTGGGCTAGCTGTGTGTAATTCTAAGTCCTGTCTTTTAGATAATTACCTTATGTCTGTATTTATGCCTGTGTTAGCAATTCCTCCCAGATTAGATATCTGGTATTGTGTGGTGATGGAATTAACATGCAAGAAAGTAAATGAGATATTCTACTGTTACTGTCATTTCTATGGAGAAAGAGTAAGCATTTCACTTAGTTGAAGCTCTCTATAGAAATAATAGGATTAGAACCAGAGTTGGGACAGCTAGACTAGTCAGAACTCCTGGAGGGAGGTGAAAGGCTGATGATTAGATCTGGGAGTAAGAGCATTGTACTGTCCAGACTCTGAGGCTCCTACCAAATGGGAGGACTTGAGTGCCATAGCACGCCCTCCTCTGACTTTTGTTGCATCAACCTAATCTGTGCTCTGATTGGCCAGTGGCACCCTCCCATGTAAAGGATAGCCACAGAGGGCTATATAAGGGGTGCTGCTGATTAGAGCATTAGTTTACCATCAGAGTGAGAGAGACTCTGGGAAGGAGTGTGAAGATTCCCTCAGAGGACCATCTGAGAGACACTCTGGGAAGGAGTGTGGAGACCATCTGAGAGACACTCTGGGAAGGAGTGTGTAGTTGGACTGTGACCAGCTGGAGATACATGTCAGAGTGGCTGCTGTGTGTTCAGCACTCTGATACAGTGAAGTAGAGAAGCGGACAGGGGAAACCCATTTGAAGTGGGTCCCTGCACCTAGGAAAGGTAGATCTCACTACCCAGACCCCCTTAAATGTGTATATTTTTGTATTTTGTATTCTTGTGTGTTTCCAAGGTCTTATCCAAAGTATACTCATTTTATTTCACTGCCTTGTTTTGCCCTATGACTGATCCCTTAAATATAAATGGTGTTTAAAGACCTGGTCTACCGTGACCCTCCCCATCTCCCATATTCCCTCTTTATTGTGGGAGGCAGAGGGCTTTGTTTCTACAGTGGCCAGCCCAGGCTTTGCTTTAAGTGTGGACCCCACAGGCATTTAATACAGGCTGTGACAAAATTTGGTGGAGTCAGTGTGGGATTCTGGGGCATACTCGTTTTGTCTGTCCTAATGTTGTGATGTGTCATTTGTGTGGGAGACAGGGTCATTCTTTTAGGGAGTTACCTGAGGCAGTGCATAATAATGTTTCCCAGGGCAGTGATATAGCCCCAGCAGAGGAGAGCCCTTGAGTGGATGACACCCGGATAGTTGTTCATCCCTCATCTTTGTTACAAAGTACTGAGATAAATGACCATGGGAATAGATTTTCATAGTCATGTGTGGGCCCTGGTAATGGAGAGTGTTTGGATAGATACATCCTTTGAGCAAGAGGGAGAGCAGGAACCAATGGGGGCAGGATCGGAGCATGTAGGTTCACCAAGGAAAAAGGCCAAAGGCCACACTGGGACTTAATCTGTGCTTAATCTGTGCTCTGATTGTCCAGTAGCCCCTCCCATGCAATGGCTAGCCACAGAGGACTATATAAAGGGGTGCTGCTGATCAGAGAATCAGATCTTCTTTCAGAGAGACACTCTGGGACAGAGTGTGGAGTTCTACCTTCAGAGAGCATCTAAGACCAAGAGAGGCTAACAGACGGAGAGACACTCTAGGAAGGAGTGTGGAGATTCCCTCAGAGGATAACAGAGAGACACTCTGGGAAGGAGTGTGGAGATCTACCCTCAGAGGACTATCTGAGAGACAGAGAGACTGAGAGACATTCTGTGAAGGAGTTTGATCTTTTACAGTGACCAGCTGGAGAGATATCTCAGAGGGGCTGCTGTGTGACCAGCCCTCTGAGATCCTGGACTTGAAGCGGACAGGACAAGCCTTCTTGAAGCAGGCCCCTGCACCTAGCGAGGCTAGAGTCTACTCCACAGGCCCCCAGTTGGTATTGTATCGTGTTTTGTAAATTTTTGTTTGTCTGCTGGCGTGCCAGAATAATCCCTATTTTATTCAATAACTTTGTCCTGTCTGGTGCTAGTGATCCCGGTGGTTTCGGTGAAAAAGTACTGGTCTCCCATGACAGCCGGCACTTATAAAAACATTAGTAAACACGCATCTTAACGCGGGAAAGTTTGAAGAAATCATGCGGCATGACCTGGGTATGCCCAGGAATACAAATCGTGAAATGTTTGGATAACGGCCGCTGCATCTGTACTTGAAATTTTGGATTTGTGTATTTTTCTCTCTTGTATAATTTGTAATATTTGATTTTTGTACAAAGTATGTTTTTGTATTATATAGATGTCGCCTGAATTTTTACAATAAAATAGCACCAGTGGAACAGCTAGGGGTGCAGCTGGAACTACTGGGGGTGCATCTGGGGAAGCTTAGACTACAGCTTTTGGAGCAGAGAGAGGGAGCTAGAAATGGGGAAGAGACAGGGAGGAGAGAGGGAGGGGAGAGAGCAAAGGAGGAGAGAGAAAGGGGAAGCCAGAGAGGGGGCACAGAAAGGGGATACATGGGGGAGAGAGGGAGAGGGGAGAGGGGGGAGAGAGAGAAAGAAAATGAAAGAGAAAGAGGGGGAAATAAAAGAGAGTGGGGGGATGAGAGAGGTGGACAGGTAGGTAGAGATTGAGAGATTGGTAGGTAGGGGTAGGTAGAGAATGAGGGAGAAAGGAAGAGAGGAGCCGAGTGTACTGCCTACCTGCTGCCCTGAAGGATTGAGGGGACCTGTTAGAGGCCTGTGGAGCGTGCCTGCAGAGCTGCCTGTTGTAAGATGCCCACGGAGGAGTCTGTCAGGGGAGCCTCCTTTCCACCAGATCACATCATGCTAGTTCGACGGCACCTCCAAGGACACCTTCCAGCAGCCCCCCTCTGGCCGCACATTCCAGGAGGCCTCCTTTGGGCCTCCTTTGCATGGTTTGCCAGCAGGAGGCCCAAGGCCCTTTACGCACTGGGCCCAGGACAGATATCCCAGCTGTCCACCCTTGTTGGTGTCTCTGGGCCTGGGTGGATGAGGTCTATAAAGAAGAAATGGACCTCAGAGTGTCTATAAGGAGCTAATGGGCCTTGGGGGGCTATAAGGAGCAAATGGGCTTTGGGAGCTATTATAAGTTAATTTGTCTTGGGGAAGTTATGAGTTAATGGGAAAGGGGAAGGGAATGTATGAGTTAATGGGCCTGGGTGGAGGGTATGAGTTAATGGGCCTGGGAGGGAGGGTATATGTAGTTTATGGACCTGGTGTGGGGGTTATTAGGAGATCCTAATCGGCCCATCGGAATAACAGCAGGGGGGGAGAGAGAGAGGGAGAGAGAGAGAGGGAGAGAGAGGGAGAGAGAGGGAGAGAGAGAGAGAGGGAGAGAGGGAGAAAGAAAGAGAGAGAGAGAGAGAGAGAGAGAGAGATTTGCTGAGTTAGATTTGCTGAGTTCTCCCCCCCCCCCCCCCCCCCCGGGATAAACTAAATAAAAAAACACACCAAAAGTGGCCCTGGGCTTGATCACGAGCTCCTCTCAACCCTCTGTAGCAGCTCAAAATGGACACTGGAGTTGCGTGGCAGAGCTAGGCCTTAGAAGGAAGAGAGGAGGGTCCCAGAGGTCCGACACACCTGCAGAGGGAAAGAGGTTCCCCATATATACCGGGTGGACACGCCGCTGAAGAGGCATGGAGTGAAGCGGCCTATTTGTACCCTGTTCCTGTGGCGGTGCTGCCTACCCATCCCCCCCTAAGATACACAGGGGGCACGTCGCTTCATTGGTCTGTAGAATTATGTCAATGCTATTTCGAAACTGACTTATTGCTACATGTTAGTTGCCAATGTGCGCATGCTTCCTATAGAGTCACTGTGGTTATCACCTGTATGTCCTTCCCCTTTCTACCCCATCCCTCCCCTCCTTCCCATTGATTCCTTTACTGTTACGCCAGGGCTTATGTGTTCCCTATGATACGAGTATACGATTTTCTCGCATCCGTTGCCCGCCCCTCCCCTTTAGGGAGGTGTATATAAGGTCTAACCATACCATGTCTGTTACTCCTCCCCCTTGAGAAAGCGCGCTGCGACGCGCGAAACGTACGTCGGGGTACGCGTGACGTCATCACGCTGACGTCCACGCGGCTTGTGGGAGTAGGCACGATCAGCTCCGGTTACTTCCTGGAACTTCAGCTGTCGACACGCTAGCGATCCTAATCAGGTTGTATATTACCTTACGGAGGGGTCTCTTACACTCCATTACTCACTGCAGCGTGCCATTTATTATTTAATTATTTTGGTACGCAACCACATATACATACTGTGTGGATTTATGCAGCGTTGCGTCAGCCTATCTTGAGGCTCTGGACATTGCTAGTTTCCTGCCTGCCTTCGTGCCTATACACATTTGGGGATTTTATTATGCATTGTGTATGCATTTTTATGGTGTCTCGTCGTTTTTAACATTATTGATTAAAAGTTTTTTATTTTCATTTGAGTGTGACCTTTGCGGCTTACCCTATTAAGGGAATAGGCTATTTAGTGGCCTCCTTATAGATGACATTGTTCCAACAATGTCACCTACCTAGAGTGCAATTATAGGGGGCTTTATGTAATCATCTGATTATCTGTGTGTTGTTACCCATCCCCCCCCGATCCCCGGACCGCTTGCTGAGGTGAGGAGACAATGTGATGCCATACCCAGATCGCCAGCGCTACTGTGGAGTCGTCGGGCTGCACGGGGGTACCGGACTCTGACCCCGGCGTGCGGATCGGGCGGCTCTGATCCGGGCTAGGGTTTGGCCTGGTGCCAAAGCAAGATGGCCGCAATTACCCTGTGACCGGGGGAAGCAATGTGCCGGACTTACACTGGCGACACACTTTATTCGAGCTTGGCTAGTCCCACGAATTCGGGTATACCCGGGTTTATTGAGGTTTGTGACTGTTTTCTGCCCGAGTGCATTGAGGTATTTTCCAAGCAGGGATTGAAGCATTTTATTTCCGCTGGCTGCAATACTGCACAGTATATATATATATATACTGCATTACAATTCATGAATTTATGCCATCTGGTAGACACGCGAAGCATTGCAGCCTATTAAATCCTAATCATTATCATTTAACAGATCAGCCGCCCGTCAGCCAGGCATGAACCCAGGCTGGGAAGGCAAATGCAACGGGGCTTGTCAGAGGTGAGGAGCGGCGCATTCCAGGTATCTGCCAGGTACATACCGGGTATTTGCTCGAATAAAGTGTGTCGGTGCAGTACCTGCAGCCCAACCAGTGGCACCACCTGAGCACGCAGTCTGCTCTCTCCCCAGAGGTCCTGCTGGTCTGAGCTCACTGCTCGACCAGGTGAGGAGGGCAGTTCCAGGACGGAGGAGATGAGAGGGCTGCTGGTAAGAGATCAAACTCCAACATAAAGGTGCATGCACTGACTGTGAGAGGATACTGAAAAAAGGCTACACAGGAAAACAGACGTTTCTGTGCCTTACTACATCCTGGCCATGTGTGGAACCAACTTCACAGGTGTCAAAAGAAAAGATACCCAAAGCTCTAAACGGAGAGCTTGAAAATAGTAGATAATGCGCAATAATGTATGGGACAACTGTGGTCTGTGTCATGAGGTAGAATTAAGGACGTGGGATGCAGTATAAGTTGATTGGAGATAGGACCAGAGAAAGGAGTTTGTGGAGTGGGAGTTCCTTTGGAAATCGCTACATGGGATATATACACCGTTGGAGGAAATATATGTTACCTCTCTTTAGGATCCCTCAGTGTAGCCTCCGTTACCTCCACAAGTCCGTCTCATCCGGTCCTGGTACAGACCTCACGAAATCTCCAACCTGCTGCCGTCTGCTTCTTTCTCAAGCTGCTGGAGCTCCCGAGTGCCGGTGGCATGTGCACCTACTTCCGGTCCGTCCGGGAATGCTCCCCTCGCTCCGTGAGGGCCGTGAATGATTTCCGTGCAGCAACAAATCCCATATGACTCATACTCCTTGAGAAAGGGCTGCTGTAGCCTGAAACGCGTTGGAGGTGTTTTTTTGTATTTGTTTGTCACTTTTTTTCGTTTTTATGTAGTCTAATAAATAGTTTTTAAACTTTCCAACTCTGGTTAGCTGCGGTTGCTTTATTCTGGGACGCGGCAGTCTCATACCAATCATCTTTCCCTGTAGGCAACTTCACAGGTGCCCTGAATTTAAAGCAAAAGTGTCACTAATAACTAAATGGACTGACCATTGACTTTTGAAAATAAAAATATCTCACAAAGCTTTAAAATCAATCAAATCAATGAGAGAGAAGGTTGCGGCAACTGATGAAATGGAAGCTCCTAGGCCCTGTTCCTACCGGCACTTTTAAAGTAAATAAACAGCACAAAACCACATCTACACTGCGGACACAGCTAGTTTCTGAGATCGGAAATTCTCAGGATGACCCCCCAGTCAAAGTCAAAGAAAACATCACCAGTTCTGACCGATTACTTCCAAAAGAACGAAATGTCGCGAGAAGGAGGCTCCAGGGCCCTAACCACAAGCTGGGGCTATGAATCTGACGGAGAATGGATAGAGGACGAGAGATCGAAAAGAGACAAACACCTGTCATGAGATGCGATCTTAGGGAGTTCTGTGGCAAAATTAAAGCTTTTTTTCAAGCAGAGCTTGCAGAATTGAGGAAAGATATCACCAACATAGGGAACAAGACGGATGAAATTGAGAAGCGGTTGGATTCAACAATTAGAGCCCTGCAGAAAACCGAAAAAGCAACAATCCACCTCAAATCCCTGGTTTCTGAGTTGGCTGACCGACAAGAGGACACAGAGAATAGCGGCCGAAGGAACAATATTAGAGTCCAAGGTGTCCCAGAGGCCATTACAAAGCCGAAGAATTTGTTGCAAAATGGCTGACTCACACGCTTTCGGATAGATCTGAGGCAGACATGCAGTTAGACAGATATAGAGCATTACGGTCCAGACCTCTGCCAGGAAATCCCCCCAGGGACATAATAATGGGATTCCATTACTTCAGGGTGAAGGATGCCTTTTGCCAAATTACTAGAGCCAAAAATACCATTGAATTTGAAGGGGTCAAGCTTCAGGTATTCCAGGACTTGTTCCCCACGGTGCTGAGCAGAAGGAAGCTATATCCTATCACCAAGACCCTGCATGAGAAAGGAATTCGCTATCGCTGGATCTTTCCTTTTGGCCTATTAGTAATAAGACGTGGCTAAGCTCTCATGATGAGACACCTGGAAGAGGGGGAAGCCTTTTTGGAAAAGCTGGGAGTAAAAACTGACTTTTTAAACCATGCTTCAGGAGAGGAGTCCACACCAGACCCAGCCTGGAAAGAAAAGAGGAGCTTGGCATGTGAGAGAAGGGATAAAGCAGGTAATTGAAGGCAATTAAGCCCTTAAAGGAGAACTACTGCAGTTTGGTTATTTTTGCTAGTTAAGAGTTTAAAGCGGCAATACCTCTATTAGAGTCTACCAGGAAGGAATCAGCAGCCATCTTAGATGTCAATCCAAGTCGTCCCGTCGAAGTAGTTGGAAGACTGTAGGGGAGCGGAGCGCACACAATGGATCAATGGAGACAACAAAGAGAAGAACGTCATGGATAAGGAGCCCAGCAGCAGAGGTTTGCTACCAAGATGCCCAGAGTTCATTGCACGTGTGGCGGGAGGACGGGAGGGTGAATGGGGTTGCTGATGAGTCTGGTTGACAGCTACAGAACGGGGGTGATCCAATCATCACAAAATGGCAGGGCTGTGGGGAACCCAGTGGAGGTGAGGATGGCACAAAGAGGGAAGGATCTGGACATAGCTGGGGAAATCAGCCAACACAGCAGATATATAGTGCTCGAGGTGCTCGCCTGGCTGTAGACTCGCACCGTTGGATAGGAGGCCATCTGGACCGGGGTCCTCACTATCTTAGAGGATGCACTGGATTTGTTTCTATAGATGCTTAGGCCCACGCTTTTATCTGGGCTTGTGGAATGGATATGGGTGGGTTCCTGGGCAGCCGCAGCCCCTTTTATTCTCCAACATTTCCGAATTTTTTCAGGATTATTTTCCGAATGCCACGCACTTCACTGCACTTCACTGCACTTCACCACGTTCATGCCGCATTCTGATCGCATTTGTATCGCATTCATGTTGCATTCACACCCGCGGTTGATGCGCGGTTGATGTGTTTATTGATAATGGTTCGGATTTAATTGGTTGCAACTCTTCGCGTATCCGCCAGATGGCAGATATTCATGAATTGTAATGCGCAGGTAATTGTAATTGCAGGTGTTTAAAAAAATACCACAGTGGTCCATTGTAAATTGGCCTTGGGACTGAAGAAGTTACAATAATGTATCAATTTAGGCTTTTCATATTAAAAAAAGACAAGCAAAATTTCTGGTCTGATTATTGTAGAGTCCCGCCATGAGTGCACAACTGCAGTCCGTGTTCCAAAAACCCGACAGAACGTTTGCTTATTTAATATGGGCCGCGATTAATGCAACAGATGATAAGATGGCAGCAGTTGTTCAAATTTCTCAGTATTTTATCGAAAACTATGACTTTTAAAAATTTTCGCCAGATGCTCATGTGTGGAAGCGTGCAATAAGGAAAACGTTATGTAGCGATCCATGTTTTTTCGTATTGATCCCGATGTTATTGGAGGGTATTGGTGTGTAGCACCGGGTTTTTCCCGTATCTACTGCTGCGGCCAAGTTTATTCGAGCATTTGCCCGTTCTTGGCCGCAGCAGTAGCCTGGCGCGCGCCCGAGAGTGACGGGCGCGCGCCGAAGCAGCGGAAGAGCGCCCTCCGATCGGGGCACTCTCCCTACCGCTGCCGGGTCCGCCGGGTCCCCAGGAACCCCCTGCCGCTGTCCCGCGATTGCGGGACACCAGGGCTCCCTCGGGGAGCCCCTGGACGCGCGTGCAGGGGGCGCACGCTCCCGAAGACACGTGACCGCGCGTCATAGACGCGCGGCACGCCGAGGGGCGGCCACTAGCAAGCCGGGAAATCTCCCGGCTTGCGGTACCGGCCACACTTTAATAAAGTGTGTCGGTAGTGTATGATCATGGAGACTGCAAAAGGTGAAAGGTCATGTTAAAACCAACTAAGAAACGTCAGTCGCTGGCAAGCAATGCGACAGCGACAGCGACAGCTTCCAATAACGGTCCGACTGTCAGTGAAAACCTGGTGTCCGGCAACCCTTGCTGTCTGTCCCTGCCCGGATACCTGCAGCCTGAGCCGGATTTCGCATACAGATTCTAGCAAGCTTGCATGTACCAAAGCGATTTCCAGCATCATCAGCTGCCTACAGCTGTAGTAGTTCCGCTGTCACCTGTCAACGACGTGTAAGATCAAGAATACGGGACTGGCAGTGGCTCGACGCCAGCTGATTGGAAAAGTCTATGGTGAGTAATGTTGCCGTATTTTATTCTGTTTTTGAAATATCAATATCAATGCGATTCAAAAGTCAAGCGATTCTCCTATAAGCAATATCATTGGCTGAGCAGCTTCTACAGTAGATACTGCACAATTGGTGAAAAGCTAGGCGCATGCGCATTGGAACCTTCTTGATACGCATATGCGTGTCATCACATCGACGGTAGGCGCATGCGCATGTGAACAGGAGACGCCCCCCGAGAAAATTATTGGTGGGACTGACTGTGGGAACTTCTTTAGGGGACTGACTGACCATTACAGTAAAACTTGTACTTTTTTTTTGTTCCTCAGAAAATAAAACCTTGTCATCTCATGAGGAAAACGGCAAATGGAGGGATTTCGATGGATAATATCGCTTTGTATATATACTGTATAATAAACCCGAAAAATAAAAAGTATGCATTTATTCTACATGTATTCCAGTACATATGTGTATTCTATACCCGTACAGCATGTATTGTTTTAATACTCTTGTGATTTACAGTACTGAGCATGCCTACAGTATACAGTACAGTATGCCTGGACAGTAATGTACAGTATGTTCTAGAAACACTGTATTTTGTTACAGTATAAAAGGAGACAATGGAACAATTTAAAACAAATCAACATTTTCTTTTATTGGTGGAGTAAGTACAAAAACATTTATTAACAAATACAAATACAGTACAAATACAATGTACTGTAAAAACATTTTAAGTGTACAGCAATTCAAAACATCAACAGGTGTATGGTTTGTGAAAACATTTATGTACAGAAAGTCAAAACATTTACAGTCAGTCAGGCCTGCACAACTCCAGTCCTCGAGGGCCGCAAACAGCCCCGGTTTTAAGGATAACCTTGAAAAACGGGCCTGTTTGCGGCCCTCGGGGACTGGAATTGTGCAGGTCCTGTGTACAGTAAGGAAAAACATTTCTTTATTAATACAAGTTAAAACACGCAACATCTCCTTTATTACAGTACAGAAAGTCAAAACATGTACAGCACAACAGTATAGTGTTATTAAAAAAAATTCTTTATTCATAAAATTTAAAAAACGCAACATCTCCTTTATTAAAGTACAGAAAGTCAAAACATTTACAAAAACATTTACAAAAAATAAACAACAGTTGAAGAGTCACGCAAATTCGATCCCCACCAGATTGTCCTTCCAGGGCCGATGCCTTGTATGGTGCAAAATGCCATTAATGGAGTCTCGAACGATTATCATTAAAGGATCTGAAATTGAAAAATAGCGCCGCAATTCCTCCACAATAGTCCTTCTTAAATTTTCAGGAAGCGCCCTTTTTTCGCGATTTCCTTCGTAGTTCACATTGTAGACCCACCCGCAGTACACCAAGTAGGACACGTGGTGCTTAAAAATTAACATGGCATACTTCTGGGGTAAACCAGCACCCTATACTTCTCCCTGAGTGCCGGTTGCCGCTCGCGCAGGATGATGTCGGGCACCGAACCGAGGCAAGCGTATGTAGGTTGGGTTCTGGGAGCAGGTGTTCTTCTGGGAGCGGGCGTGCTTGTGGCGGCGGGCGAGGGAAGGTTGTCTGGGAGGAAGCTTTCCTCCTGTCTTGGTCGCCGTGTTGTCTCCTGGCGTGGTCTTGACGGGCTTGTCATGTTATCCTCCTACTCAACTGCATACATGTACACAAATTCTTCTGGTAGAGGGGGTGCGCTTGGTGTTGGAAGGTGGTCGAAGGTCCCATTCATCACATCCATGCCACCTTCCTGCTCTGGCGTCGGGGATACAGGGGCATGAACACCAAGCAAATTATGTATCCCCGCTATGTCAGTCTCTATCTTCTCCATCTGTCGATCCATCTTCTCCATCCGTTGATCCATCTTCTGCATCCGTTGATCCATATTTAGCATGGTCTCTAAAAGCAGATCTATCTTTACCAGCACAGTAAAGTTCCCGGGGATATCCACACTTAACCCATTCAGCATGCGGTCTAACGAGCTGGTTCTTGTGCATGGCGTGCTGTGGACATCTGGGTGGATGGGTGCTACGGAGGATGAGATGGGGGTTCCATGGAGAGAAGCGGCAGCGTCGTCAAAGAGGGATGGAGGAGGTGACCTGTGGATTTCTTGGAGAGAAGCGGCAGCATCGTTGAAGAGGGATGGAGAAAGCGACATGTGGATTTCCGGGAGAGGAGCAGCAGAGTCGTCTAAGCGTAATGGAGAAAGTGACCCGTGGATTTCAGGGGCACCAGTGGCAGCGTCGTCGAAGAGCAGTGGAGGAGATAGGCTGTAGATTTCCGGGAGAGCGGCGGCAGCGGCATGGACGAGAAGTGGAGGAGATAGGCTGTAGATTTCCGGGAGAGCGGCGGCAGCGTCGTGGACGAGTAGTGGAGAAGATGGGCTGTAGATTTCCGGGAGAGCGGCGGCAGAGTCGTCGAAGCATAAACGAGGAAGTGGTCTGTTGGTTCGATGGGTTGGCTGCCATTTGTTTTGCGTTAAGTGTACATCACCGAATTTCTTCTTGACATAATAAGGCTTACGTGTATTAAAACCCTTAGCCTTTGGGGTCAGCAGAAGGTTTTCTTTATTAGCCTTAGCCTTTCGCTTTGGCTTGGAAACGGCTGCCGCTTTTTGCTTTTTCTGTGTGATAGGCACGGCAGAGGCAAGTGGCTTCTTGCGTACGTAGAATTGCGGTTGATCCATGGAAGCAGATGGCACAATGCAGTATCTGACAAGGGCAAGTTCAGATACAGATCATCGAGTAGGAGGCTATGCAAAGTGTGTAACCTTTTATGCATGGCGACGAGGTACAGGTGTTAAAAGTGGGCGTACTCTAATGTAAGTCATTAACGTATAAATGCACCATCCATTTTGTGGATTCACTGCACATTGAATACACAGACTAAACATTGAATATACATTCTTGTGTTGTATTTCTTTCTACTCGCAGCAATGCCTGTTACAAAGATTTCAAAGGATCTCAGCATGAGAATTAAGGAGATGTACACGAGCGGACACTGAATTGCAGATATCCAACGCTGGTTAGCTGCTTCTGGCCTCGTTGTGCCATCAACCACCGTGTGCTATCATGCACACGGAAAAACCAAACAACGCACGAGGATACCAAGGGTAACTAACACATAAGTATATTTATATAACTATATAATACAGTATATCTATTATTGTTTATATTGCTGCATATTAATAGAACTATATATTGTGTAGATCTATCTCATTTTATAGTTATTTCGGTAAATTTATACAACTACAGTATATAATACAGTATATCTATTGTTTATATTGCTGCATATTAATAGAACTATATATTGTGTAGATCTATCTCATTTTATAGTTATTTCGGTATATTTATATAACTACAGTATATAATACAGTATATCTATTGTTTATATTGCTGCATACAGTATTAATAGAACTACATATTGTGTAGATCTATCTCATTTTATACTATTTTTACTGTAAATGATGTGCTGTACTTGTGGCATACTGCACTGTAATTTACCGGATTGTTGTTTTTCTGTACACTGTATGCAGACAACTCTTCTGGTCGACAAAATAAGCGAAGAGAATGATGAGAAGAGTGCCTTAAGGGTCAAATACACTCTGTAGCAAAATCACAATCTCACTGTATCCGAGACCAGCATAAAGAAGATGAGACGCAGGAGTACAGTACAGGAGGTTAAAGTGTTGTTTAAGAAACTGTACTGTACCTATAAAATTATTCCTTGTCATTACAGAGCGTAACTTATGATAAGGGACGTTAACAAGATCAAGAGAGTGGTCCAGGCCCAGGCATGGATCGACAGTGGAGAAACTTTCCAGGATTGCATCTTCACTGACGAGTCTACTGTTTCATTTTTCAAAGCGTCAGGAGAGTTCGTCTCGAAGTCATAAAATAGAAAAACATATCATAGTGCAAAAATGTTTAAACAGTGAAAAAAGTGAAATTCATCCAAAATGACTACTCACATTTTAAGTAATCAAATTAGACATTCATCCAACTTAAGGGGTGGATGCGCCCTATGTGTAAACAGCAGCCACCAATCAAAACCTCCAAAGGAAAAAAAGAGAGACCATATAGTGTAGAGGTAAAACAATTATAATATCAAAACATGATTCAAGGCTTACACTTCATACGGTCGATGTGGGCACTCATAGGTAGCGGTTGACGGATATCCCTGGGACTCGCGATTCCTCGGGGTACTCTGTCACCTCCGCTCTCTCTGGAGACACTTGGATCCACACCGGAGCTTTCGTCCCTTCACTTCCGGCACGCCGAGAGCCTCCCAGGCTCCCGCTATGTCTCTTCCGGTGCACGGGAACTACCGGATCAGATGGTATCAGTGGATTTCTCGTGTTCCCCTTCTCTTGGCTGTTTGACTGGCGCACTCTACGCGTTTTGTCGCTCTCTCTTGCGACTTCATCAGGAGTGTCTAATAGCTGCTTACTCTACTACTATATACCCTAATGCCCTCCCTCTAATTAAGACCTAATTGTTCAATTAAAGTGGTATCACATATATTCAATTCAAGTGGTATCACATATATTCAATTAAAGTGGTGTCACATATATTTAACAGAGTGGGTTGGTACAGTGTAATTGACTTCATCTGTCTTGTTATCATTTATACAATACAGGATAAAATAAAACACAAGAATAATACAGGGAAATCTATATATGGCATCATATGAAATATAAAATTTAAATATATATAAAATATAAATATATAAAAAAGACTAAAAAACTGTCTAAACTATGTATCAAGTTTAGGACTATTAAAATCACGACGATTGTGGTTATACTCAAACATATGTAAAAAGAAGAAAGAAAAAGAAAACAGGATTAATAAAATATTATATTATATTCACAATCAACATTACAGGAACACTCCTAGTTCAATATCCACATTGAGTCCTCTAGGAACTAGAGTTTTCAATGTGAAGATCCAGTATGTTTCCCTTTTAGTTAGTTGAACATCACGGTCGCCTCCCCTCCAATGAGGTAGTACTTTTTCTAAGACCGTAAAGGTCAATCCTGTGGTGTTGCCTTGGTGATGTTTAATAAAATGATCTGACAAAAGGTGTGCGGTTAACCCTCTTCTAATGTTGCCTACATGTTCTAGGATTCTAATCCTTACATCCCTGGAAGTTTTGCCTATATATTGAAGACCACAAGGACATGTGATCATATAGATTGCATAGTCATGATGTTTAATATCATATTTCTCTTTTGTCACATGTGAAGTGAAAGAAAAAATTTCAGTTGTTCTATATTTACAGGCCTTACAAACTGTGCACCCAAAAAAAACCTTTATTACAGGTAACCAATTATTTTCTCTTTTTTCTTTTATTTTAGGAAATGAACTTGGGGCTAGTTGATTCTTCAGATTGTTTGCCTTCCTGAATATAACCATGGGTACATCTGGAACCACATCACCTAATATTGTGTCATTTTGGACAATATGCCAATATTTCTTTATAATTTTCACAATTTTATTTGAATCCTTATTAAAATTGGTTAAAAATGAAAACCTAAATTTGTCTTTATTAGTTGTATCTGATTTTCCTCAGTTTTTATTTTTAGCAGATTGCTTCTATCTAGATCTCTTGCTTTTGTTATAGCATTTTTTAAATTGCCAGGATTATATTTCTACTTAGGAACCTGTTCTCCAATACTTTGGATTGTGTTTCAAAGCTATTAAGATCTGAGCAATTACGTCTTACTCTTCTAAATTGGCCATAAGGCACATTGTTTAACCAACTTGGATGGTGGCAACTTGAAGGTAAGATATAATTATTACTGTCAACCTCCTTGTAGAAGGTTTTGGTTTTTAACCACCCTTCCTCTACAAATATTGTCAGATCAAGGAAGTTGACAGAAATCTTGCTGTAATTGCATGTAAATTTTAGATTGGAATCATTATCATTAATGTATTCAATGAATCTGAGAAGATCTGTTTCTTCACCTCTCCAAATAAAAATAATATCATCAATAAATCTCCGCCATAGGACCAAATTTGCACCCAGTTAAGGAATAGACCAAATATAATCATCTTCCCATATTCCCATAAATAAATTAGCATAACTGGGTGCAAATTTGGTAAACATGGCGGTTCCACGCTTTTGCAAATAAAATGTATCCTCAAACCAAAAATAATTATTCCTCAAAATAAAAAGGATACCATCTAAAATAAAATTGGCGTGTTCCTGGGATAGGTCTTTGTATTTTGCAAGCACTCTATCAATAGCTTCAAATCCCTGGATATGATCTATTGATGTGTAAAGGGAGGTGATGTCACTAGTGACCAAAAAGCAGTCATCAGTCCAATCTTGATTTTCCAATATCCTTAATATGTCAGTAGTATCTTTCAGATGCGATTTTAACTCTGGCACATATTTTTGAAGATATATATCAATATAGGCTGATAGATTGGATGTTAAAGAATCTATGCCAGCAATGATGGGTCTGCCTGGGGGATTGGAGAGGTTTTTGTGTACCTTTGGAAGATAATAAAATATTGGTCTTATAGGATTATCCTTCCATAAAAATTATACTCATGTTCTGATAGTACCCCATATGCTTTACCATAGTCCAAAAGTTTTTTCAACTTCTTTTTGAAATCACAAATAGGGTCTTTCGCCAATTTAGTGTATGTCATATCATCTTCTAAAATCCTATGTGATTCTTTTATATAGTCTACTGTTTCGCTGGAGAGATTTGCCACTTTTGCATGACCAGGGAGGTTCCAGGCGGTTCCCCTTTTCCCCCCGCCTTGTACCCACATGTAACGTAAAAATAAAGACAGGAAACGGGAACTGGAGGTAAAATGGCCGCGGCTATTTATTTATACAGAAAACCTAAAGGGGTAAATGCACTCCCTGCCAGAGTGCTCCTTTGACAGGAGGGGGAGGGGATGGTCAGCCGGCCCTCAAACTGCTGACCTCGTGTCCCCTACGCGAGCGGGCTCTCGAGGTCATGGATAACTGACCTTGTCCACTCGTACTCCCCCCAGGCTCAAACGGCCAAGCTCCCAGACTGGCAAGAACAAGCACCTACCCCCCAAGAGCTGCCGCGACAAAGGCAAAACTGGACAATGGCCCCTCCTGCTCGGAACCTCGTCCTTTCACTCAGCACAGCATCAGCTGTTTGTGCTGTAACGGAACAAAGAACAATTAACACGGCATACAATGCATATGTCCACATTCCTGGGAATACCCTGCCCTGCTCAACCTTCTGCTGCCGTTCATTACATGATTGCAATCACTACCTAAGGGGATGGGTGGGCGGGAAATTGTCTGGCGGGCAGCAAAAGAGGACGTGCTGCCTGCCAGCCTGGCCTTAAGTAGGCCTTCTGGAAACTCCTCCCCTGTGCTGGAGGAGAGGTGTGGGGGCGGGCCAGCGAGGGGAAGGCCAGACCCCCCTGGTCATGAAGCCCCCCCGCCTATGGCTAGGGAGGCCACTTGACCAGGGAGGTTCCAGGCGGTTCCCCTCTTCCCCCCACCTTGTACTCACATGTAACGTACAAATAAAGACAGGAAACGGGAACTGGAGGTAAAATGGCCACGGCTATTTATTTATACAGAAAACCTAAAGGGATAAATGCACTCCCTGCCAGAGTGCTCCTTTGACAGGTGGGGGAGGGGACGGTCAGCCGGCCCTCGAACCGCTGACCTCGTGTCCCCTACGCGAGCAGGCTCTCGAGTTCATGGATAACTGACCTTACCCACTCGTACTCCCCCCGGGCTCAAATGGCCCAGCTCCCAGTCTGGCAAGAACAAGCACCTACCCCCCAAGAGCCGGCACTGACGGGCCTATTTAACCCCCCTTAAACTAGGCCTTTACCGCCAACCCTGCCAGAACTCTCTCAAAGCCCTCCTGCAAACTTAAATAAGTCTATCCCATCTGGTATGCCTAGCAGCGCGAATCATGCTCCTCTACCAGCCCGGTCTGTCATTACCATTCCACCTGGGGATGCCAATCGCGCCTGGAGCAGCAGTTACTCAACTTGCCATGCTTTTTAAAGATGCCCTGAGAATCGCTTTCTCCGCTGCGCTATCCATCCCCGGTCCCGGACCTGCACCGCCTCCAGAGCCTCAGGACGCCACTGCCCAGCGCTATCTGGGATTTTCCACCTGCTTGATCCTTCCCCGCTGCGCCTTGTGAGCTGCCCAATCCCCCTGCGAAGCTAACCAACCTGCCAAAGCGCTTATCCTGTCTCACAGCCGCCTTTTAATTTTTTTTTTTTTTTTACTGCTACCGGCTTTTTACCTGCCCTCAGTGACCCCTGGGGAAGCGACCCTGGCGGTGTACTGGGCCACGCCTCTTCCCTTGCTCATTCTGTATCGAACTCTGCAAACGTGACGCCTCGCCATATATCGTCGATGCTGCCCTAAACGCGACTCCTTACCATTACCGGATACGCCATATGCCATACCTTCCATGTCGTGTCCCCATCAACTACCGTCTGTGCAGCGCGTGATGCTGCCGGGTGGGTCAGCTACCATGCCCATGACCCCGGCCTTGGCTGAAGAATTGAAAGACACCGGGGTCAGGCTGATGGCTGTTGGTACTGGGATGGGATCCACGGTGCCAGTGACCCCGGCCGTTGTTAAAGTTGGATTAAGAGACACCAGGGTCAGGCTGGAGGCTGCCGGAACAGGATCTGGTGCCACCGTCAACCGCCCCACCGATATGCCTCCCATGCTGCCGCAAATAATGCTGCGCCTGGCTTCCCTGCTTCTGTTGTCGTCCCCACTAACACCTGAGGCTCCAAAGCTTTCAGTAGCCTATTAACGATGCCGTGAAAATTACCTTCCCTGCCATCTCCTCCGCTGCTAGTGTAGAGCCAGCGCAGGCCCTGGTGTTGCCCACCTTACCCCGACATCTGGGACTTCTGCCGCCAACCCAATTCCTAAACGCGCTCGCCCTGATGTGCAACTGCCCCCTCTTTACCGCCGCAGGTTCCTTACCCGTCCTTGGCATCTGGGGCTTTCAGCTGCTGCTACGTCCGTCGAGTAAAGCATTGGCGTCGCCCGCGGTTGCGGGTGGCGTCCTGGTCGTCTCAACCCTGCCGATTTTGCAGGTGATCCCCATACAGTGACACCGCCCGCGTCGGCAGCGGGCGGCCGATGGCGTGCCGTGACACCCTGTCCCGCGTCACAGCAGCAGGAGGACTCCCCCTCGCCGCCGGGGCCCGACCTCCACGCCGAACTGCCTTGTCCTGCATCACAGTGGCCGTGAGCCTCCCCATCACTGCTGGGGCCGACATACCCACCATGACGCCCTGCCTTGTGGCCTGTGGACGAAGGCCGCCGCCCTGCCCGCGGCTCCTAACTCCTGCATCACGCATTGCGCTGCCGCACCCTGCGCTGCAATGCCCCCTTCCCACGGGGAGCGACCCTGGCGCCTGACTCCTGCCCAACGCGTGACCTGTGGAGAAGCCACCACGGCCTTGTCTGCCACCATGCGCTGGCCTGCTTGAAACAATGCACACAGCCGCCGGTCCAACCTCGTTAAATTATCGCCTGAACTGAACTGCGCGTGCCCCGGACCTTAACTGTAACTACGCTGCGATGTGTGCTTGCCGAGACTGTCTAAATGGCGCGCTAAGCTAGGCCAACTATGCTGACCCCCAGAGCCGCCATAAATCCAAGAAGGGAAAACAAAGAACACCGCTGAAATAAGCCATTCAAACATCAACAGAGCGCTGTCCTGTTCCGCGCTTGAAAATCACACCTCTGCTCGGGCCTGCACTAGCAAGAACATTCAAGCGCACCCGTAAACCGGCCTCCCCTGACACCATACCTGGCCAAGGGACCATAACGCCTCCCCCGCCACCATACCTGGCCAGGGGACCATAACGTAGGTGGGGGTCACCTTTCACCATATCATGGGATGAGGTAATACCTCTGATTGACTCAAAGTGTCTTGAGGTGTGTACACCGTCCTTTGAGTCACCAGCACCTCACACCATCTGTGCTGTTTAACCTTGTTCTCAAGGCAGCACCACACCTCCGTCAAACGAAAACCGCTTAACCAGAACATTAACCCAATACCCGAATCAACTATCAAAACCGCATCCACTATTAGACAGCTTAAATAACAAAACGGTCACATTAACAGAACTCCTGAAGAACAATTTAACGGAAATGCAGTGCAAATTGCTGCTAAACCAATTTTAAAGTGTATGTCACCTGGCTGGACAGAGGTAGACAAGATAAGCTCAAAATCAATAAACTTTCCTCTACCCCGTTCAAACCGATTCGCCATCAACATGTGGCACAACTATAACCGTACCTCTGTCCCCATTGCCCCTGCAGCGCCATGCAATTCCCTTACTCATTATTATAACTGCAGTAACATTTACTTATCTAAAACCTGAGAGGCTTAAGAGTTTACCCGTGCCCATACACCTGTATACATCTACATGTGCCCAGCCTACACACCTGCTTACATCCCCACGTACCCATGCACATGTCTACGCGCCCCAGCGCATCCCCATGTGCCCATGCACATGTCTATAGCCCCACGTGCCCGAACGCACGCACCCGCACGTATACCCACGCGCCCGTACGCATCTACGAGTGCCCGCACGCCTCTACGTATGCCCATACGCACGCCCCCAAGTGTGCCCATATACACAAGCGCGCATCTCCGTGTGCCCATATACACAAGCGCGCATCTCCGTGTGCCCATATACACACGCGCGCATCTCTGTGTACCCATGTACACACGCACACATCTCCGTGTGCCCATATACACACGCGCGCATCTCCGTGTGCCCATATACACATGTGTGCATCTCCTTGTGCCCATATACACACGCGCGCATCTCCTTGTGCCCATATACACACGCGCGCAACTCCCCGTGCCCATATACACACGCGCGCATCTCCGCGTGCCCATACGCACGCGCGCCTCTACGCGTGCCCATACGCACGCGCGCTACTCCGCGTGCCCATACGCACGCGCGCATCTACGTGTGCCCATAAACACGCGCGCATCTACATGTGCCCATACACACGCGCGCATCTACGTGTGCCCATACACACGCGCGCATCTACGTGTGCCCATACACACGCGCGCATCCACGTGTGCCCATACACACGCGCGCATCCACTTGTGCCCATACACACTCGCGCATCCACTTGTGCCCCTACACACGCGCGCATCCATGTGTGCCCATACACACGCGCGCGCGCATCCATGTGTGCCCATATACACGCGCAAACCAAAAAATAGTACCTGCACTCTCTGTCTTACAGCTACAGATATAAGCGAATACCAGTGTAGGGAATATGAATAATTTAATGACACTAATAATAAACTGAAAATATAGCAACAATAGCCAATACGCCAATGCAAGAATAAATATCACCATATAGAAAATCAAAAATTAAAGGGGGTAGAGGGGAAAAAACACAAAAGAAAAGCAAAAAATCACAAAAATGGAAAAAGGAAAGCAAACTAGGGGGGCGACATTTCGAGGGGTGACCTCTTCATCTGGCCCATACCCCCTGGTCCCAAAGGGTCCCAGAGGTACTTCCCTAAGCCTTCCTCCCCACTGTCAAATAATCCCACACTCAGCTAATGATATAAATCAAAGAGGGCAAATCACAATAAGCAGATATCAATATCAAACAATGAATGTAGATACAAGAATATTGTAAAGACACAGAACATATGCAGATATCAGATGTCAATCAGTGAACAAGTATAGCAACCCTTTCCTGGTGCCCTGTCGAGTGCTTGGGATTGAACAAGCTGAATTCATTGCTTTAAGTATTAGAGAGGATTAACAGCTCCTTCGTCTGGCTGGTGACGTCACTGACAGGGCCTCCACAGAAAGCTGCAGACGTGGAAAGTCACGAGAGCGCCTGTGCATACTTTTCCCCTTCACTGCTCATGAGGAATGTCACTGACAAGCGCAGGATTCTGTGTGAATAGTCTTTGAACAGCGTAGAGTGCTTCTGTCTCAGCTGCCTTTGAAGATATGTAAATCTGTTCCTGCTACTGTACTAGTCACTCACTGCGCATGTGCAAGGTCCCGATCACACAGTACTTGATCTTTGCAGCCTCTGAGCAGACGGGAGGTTGTGCTGCTTGCATTCTTGTTGGTGGCACATAGTGCTCTGCAGTAACACACATGTACTCCTGTAAACTCCCAAACCAAACAGAAGGCAAAACTAAGAATTAAGCAATGACAGGCTATTCAGGTATATCCTACAGTAAATAGCTAAAATAGACAGACAGACCCAAAGAGAGAGACCAAATGAAAGGGCTTAAAAAAGGTTAAAAATCCATCCACTCAACACACAAAGACGGGTCCAAATCCCTCTAGGGTATAAGATGTCAAGAAAACATCAGCTCACCTGCTGTAAAGGGTCTAATTAGAGGTGGATAGAGACAACTAAGATACAGGATGGATCACAGCAACATTAACCCTTATAGCACTGACCCATCTTCAAGAATAAGGAGCAATGGTCGTTATACTGAATGCTGGTCCAGGTCTGGTGGGGAGGGTGTCCTGCAGGGCCCATGAGGGTTACTAGGAGTGACAGATGGCACTTCCTGGGGTGATGCAAATATCAAAAGATTAACAATAGCAGCTAAGGTCTAATTCCTTATTAATGCCCTGGGACTTACAGTGTCCAAACGTCTTATCCATAGTGTCTCTTTCTGCAATAAGACCTCTGAGGTCCCCACCACTCTCTTTCTCCCCCACACCATCTATGACCTGGAACCTCAGTTGACTCACACTTATGCCCAGCTGTGTGAAGTGATGGGCCACCAAAGCGTCAGGGTCACCCCTACGAATGGCCGCTTTGTGCTGTAGAATTCGGTCCTTTACCTGTTGTGTTGTTTCTTCCCACATAACAAGGCCACAGGGGCATTTAATGAGGTACACTACATTCTTAAACTACAAGTGAAAGTTCTTAATATTGTAGGTCTGTCCAGTGGGGGGATGTCGAAACATGTGGCCCTCCTGTAAACTATGCATGACTGCATTAAGACACCTGTACCATCCCATTTGGGAGTCCCCAAAAAAGTCTGAGTGGATCTTGGTTATGTGGGAGAAACAACACAAACAGGTAAAGGACCGATTCGACAGCACAAAGCGGCCATGCGGAGGGTGACCCTGATCTCCGGTGGCCCATCACTTCACACAAGCGGGGCATAATGTGAGTCAACTGAGGTTCCTTTCAAAGATGGGTTGGGAGAAAGAGACGTGGTGGGGACCTTCAGAGGTCTTTATTGCAGAAAGAGACACTATGGATAAGACGTTTGCACACTGTAAGTCCCTGGGGCATTAATAAGGAATTAGACCTTAGCTGCTATTTTTAATCTTTTGATATTTGCATCACCCCAGGAAGTGCCATCTGTCACTCCTAGTAACCCTCATGGGTACTGCAGGACACCCTCCCCACCAGACCTGGACCAGCATTCAGTATACGACCATTGCTCATTATTCTTGAAGTATGGGTCAAGTGCTATAAATGTTCTGCCTGTGATCCATCCTGTCATCTTAGTTGTCTCTATCCACCTCTAACTAGACCCTTTACAGCAGGTGAGCTGATGTTTTCTTTGACATCTTATACCCTAGAGGGATTTGGACCTGTCTTTGGTACTTAGGTGTGGATGTCATTTTTTTTAACCTTTTTTAAGCCCTCTCATTTGGTCTCTCTCTTTTTAGGGGGCTGTCTGTCTATTTTTAGCTATTTAGGTATATACCTGAATAGCCTGTCATTGCTTTAATACTTATGTTTTGCCTTCTGTTTGGTTTGGGAGTCTTTACAGGAGTACCCAAGTGTGTTACTGCAGAGCACTATGTGCCAGCAACAAGAATGCAAGCAGCACAACCTTCCCGTCTGCTCAGAGGCTGCAAAGATCAAGTACTGTGTGATCGGGACCTTGCACATGCGCAGTGAGTGACTAGTACAGTAGCAGGAACATGATTTACATATCTTCAAAGGCAGCTGAGACAGAAGCACTCTACGCTGTTCAAAGACTATTCACACAGAATCCTGCGCTTGCTCAGTGACATTCCTCATGAGCAGTGAAGGGGAAAAGTATGCACAGGCGCTCTCGTGACTTTCCACGTCTGCAGCTTTCTGTGGAGGACCCTGTCAGTGACGTCACCAGCCAGACGACAGGAGCTGTTAATCCTCTCTACTACTTAAAGCAATGAATTTTCGCGGGGCTTTGGATTTGCATCCAACCCCTCGAACCGGGCACCAGGTGGAGGGTTGGCTATATACTTGTTTCTCTGATTGACATTGATATCTGCATATGTTCTGTGTCTTTACAATATTCTTGATTCTCTACATTCATTGTTTGATATTGATATCTGCTATATGTGATTTGCCCTCTTTAGTTTATATCATTAGCTGAGTGTGGGTTATTTTGACAGTGGGGAGGGAAGGCTTAGGGAAGTACCTCTGGGACCCTTTGGGACCAGGGGGAATGGGCCAGATGAAGAGGTCACCCCTCGAAACGTCGGCCCCCTCGTTTGCTTTCCTTTTTCCATTTTTGTGATTTTTTGCTTTTCTTTTGTGTTTTTTCCCCTTCTCCTTCTTTCCCCTCTACCCCCTTTAATTTTTGATTTTCTCTATGGTGATATTTATTATTACATTGGCGTATTGGCTATTGTTGCTATATTTTCAGTTTATTATTAGTGTCATTAAATTTTTCATATTCCCTACACTGGTACTCGCTTATATCTGTAGCTGTGAGACAGAGAGTGCTGGTACTGTTATTTCAAAGGGTCTCACGTTTGCACCCACTGTTGGTCCAAATAATTTTAAACTTTTTATTGATGCCAATTTATTTTTAAGGAAACTCACCGTACAAAGACATTTTTTAAATCAAACATCAATAAAGAGAGAAATTAGTAATACAAACGGACAATTACCCCTAAATAGAACCAATAACAATTTTAAACATACTGCACTGAAACCAAAATCTACTTTTTACCCTAGTCATGAAAAAGGTCATTTTTTAGAAGTATTTTATCAAATGGTACTCAATGATTTTAATCTTTTGACACAACAGCCTACAAAATTTAAACATAATTTAACAAAAAAAGAAAGGGAAGCATTAGAAGACTTAACTGTGAATGAAAATATTGTTATCAAACAGGCAGATAAAGGTGGGGGAGTTGTTATTATGGATCGTATTTATTATGAGGGAGAAGCCAATAGAATTTTAGGAGATACAAGCACATATTTAGTATTAAAGGATAATCCAACAAAGCGTTTCTCCAACGACCTGAAAACATTATTAATTAAAGGAAAAGAACAGGGAATTCTAAATGAAGGAGAATACAAATATCTTTGGAATGAAAATGCAAAACTCCCGTTATTCTACCTTCTCCCTAAGATACATAAGGATCCAATAAACCCACCAGGCCGACCAATTATATCAGGTATAGAGTCTTTAACAAGTAATTTATCACACTATATTGACTGTCATCTACAAAAATATGTCAGTTCTCTTAAATCCTATATAAAAGATACAACAGATGTGATAAACATTTTAGATAATATCAAATGGAGTGAGGAATACATTTTAGTAACAGCGGATGTCACATCCCTTTACACTTCCATTGTACACTCAGATGGGTTAAAAGCTATTGACAGTATATTGAGAAAGGATATTGAGATGAAGGATGAACAGATCAACTTTTTGCTTGAATCTATATCCTTCATCCTGGAGAAAAATTATTTCTGGTTTAATAATAGATATTATTTGCAAAAACAAGGAACCGCAATGGGGACCAAGTTTGCACCAAGTTATGCGAACCTCTTTATGGGAGTCTGGGAGGACGATTACATCTGGTCCAACCAGAAATTTGGTGCAAACTTGGTCTCATGGAATCGTTTCATAGATGATATCCTGTTCATATGGAGAGGCAGCATAGAGGAACTTGAAGTTTTTTTCACACATATGGGAGAAAATACAAGAAATCTCAAATTTACTACCAATTGGAGTAAAGAAGAGTTAGAATTTCTAGATCTATCAATCTATGTGGAAAATGATACAATAAAAACCAAAACCTTTTTTAAAAAGGTAGATAGTAATAACTTCATATTAGAGAGCAGCTGCCACAATCCAGAATGGATTCGTAATATCCCATATGGACAGCTAAGACGAATCAAAAGAAATTGCACAGAAGATAATGTATATCACGAACAATCAGAGATCCTTCTAAATAAATTTAAAGAAAGAAAATACAATCAGAAGACTATAAATAAAGCTGTCATGAGAGCGGAAGATATAGACCGTAAAGAAATATTAAGTACAAAAGAAAGAAAAAATACAACACAAAACACAAATTTTAATGTGGCTTTCCTCACACAATACAATAGAGAAGCATCACAAATCAAGCAGATTATAGGAAGACACTGGCATATTTTAAAGAATGACGTAGTTTTAAAAGACCATATACCAGATAAACCTGTTGTCATTTTTAAAAAAGCACCCAATCTTAAGAGTAGGCTAGCACCAACCACATTCTTTAGAAAGAAATCTGAAGAGACACACTCATGGCTAGATAAACCCAAAGGCTTTTATGGCTGTTATACATGCAAAGCATGTATTAATAAAGATAAAGACAAAATCAGTTTCAAATCAAATATCACTGGTGAAATTTTTAAAATTGAGGGGTATATAAATTGTAAAACAGATTTCGTTATCTATATTTTAGAGTGTCCTTGCGGTCTCCAATATATAGGTCGTACCTCAAGGCCTCTTAAAGTACGGATTTTAGAGCATCTTTTAAATATCAAGAAGGGTATATTAACACACAATGTCTCTAAGCATTTTTATTTATATCACCAATCCAATCCCAAATTTTTAACTTTTAAAGGTATAGAGCATGTCCCGGTACATTGGAGAGGGGGCAATAGATTAAATACATTAGCAAAAAGGGAAACCTTTTGGATTCATAAAATGCAGACCCTCAATCCAAAGGGTCTTAATGTTGATATAGACATTGGTGCCTTCTTGATATAACTTTTTTAACTTTTTTAACATATCTTAGTTGTTTTTAGTGCTCTGAATATTTTAGTATAGCAATTTTAACAATGAATTGTTAATTTTAGTGTAATAAATGTGTAACTAATTTTGTTTATCTTCCTCATCCTATTCAGACTTCCACCTCCTCCTGCGCCGTTTATATTATATTATCATATATATATTTTAATTTATTCTTATTATTCTATATTTGATTAAACCATATTAAAGTATATTAAGTTATTTGAGTGTACATATTATAATGATTTTTTGATTGTATTAGCAAATGAAAGCCTGTTTATATTTATTATATCTATTATTGTATTGTGTTATTGTAATATACCTCCTTAGCTAAATGCCATAAAACACATACTGATTGGCAATTATTGTATTGTACCCCCTGATTGGCCATCTGTATTTGATCATGGACTATAAATATAAGGAGGGACACATGGGGTTCATTAATCCGATTCCTGAAGAAGCCACAGCGAAACGCGTAGAATCGATCTGCTGTGGGAGGTGACTGAGCTGGGGAGATCCTTGGAGCTAGGTGCTGGCACGGAGACGGACACACAGGGCAGCTTCTTCCGCCCCAACCCGAGACGTCACAGGACGTGACGCGGATACATGTGACGCATGCGGAAGTGTTCCGCCGCTCCTGGAGATACCGGCACTCTCTACAACCAGCTGTCCTCTCCCTCGAACGTAAAACATATTGGAAATGTGAGTGCATTATGCATATGTCTATTCATTGCTGCTAATACATTATTTAGACCATACTGTACTATTGTGCGTTCTCTCTTTTCTTCTACATAAACCTTGGGAGTAAAAACCCTGACCACAAACAAGCTTCCTGACACGTTATCAAGACACCACTCTGAGGGAGAATCCATTAAAGGGCTCCTATCAGAGAGAGAAGTGTCTCTGATACGCCTTATATTGACATTGTCAATTGTGAGTACCACCATTGCAGAGTTACCTTGAGACTTCATTTGTTTATACTATCTGCACCATTATATACTTTTTTCTTTCATGTTCACGAGACACACAGCGCTCCGCTCAAATTACCAACCTACAACTTAAAGCAATGAATTCAGCTTGTTCAATCCCAAGCACTCGACAGGGCACCAGGAAGAGGGTTTGCTTATACTTGTTCATCTGATTGACATCTGATATCTGCATATGTTCTGTGTCTTTTACAATATTCTTGTATCTACATTCATTGTTTGATATTTGATATCTGCTTATGTGATTTGCCCTCTTTAGATTTATATCATTAGCTGAGTGTGGGATTATTTGACAGTGGGGAGGGAAGGCTTAGGGAAGTACCTCTGGGACCCTTTGGGACC
Source organism: Ascaphus truei (assembly GCA_036426205.1). Lineage (NCBI taxonomy): Eukaryota > Metazoa > Chordata > Amphibia > Anura > Ascaphidae > Ascaphus > Ascaphus truei. The sequence continues at coordinate 109,910,106 of CM071569.1, forward strand.
AGGGGGGCTTTACAGAGGTATACAAGAAGCTCAAAATCAATAAACTTTACCTCGCTCTAAGACCCCCCGTTCAAACCGATTCCCATCAACATTGTGGCAACAACTATAACCGTACCTCTGTCCCCATGCCCCTCAGCGGCCATGCATTCCCTTACTCATTATATACCTGGCAGTAACATTTACTATCTAAAACCTGAAGGCTTAAGGTTACCCTTCGCCATACACCTGTATACATCTAACATGGCCCAGCCTTACACACCTGCTTACATCCCCCACGTACCATTCACTGTCCTAACGACGCTCCCCATCGATCCCCCATGTGCCCATGCACATGTCTTATACCAGCCCCACGTGCCCTACCGCACGCACAACCCGCGACACGTATTACCCCTCTCCCTTGGGGTCGAGCTATCTACTCTTTCCCTCACTACTCCTCTACGTATGCCCATACTGCCGCCCCCAACTTTGCCCATATACAACAAGCGTCGCATCTCCTTGTGCCATATACACAGCCGCATCTCCTTGTGCCCATATACACAACGCGCGCATCTCTGTGTACCCATGTACACACCCCATCTCCTGTGCCCATTACACACTCGTCGCATCTGCCTTGTGCCCATTACACATGTGTTCATCTTCCTTGTTCCCATATACGCACTACGCGCATCTCCTTGTGCCCAATATACCAACCCGCGCAACTTGACTCCCCGTGCCCATATACACACGCTCTCATCTTCTGCCTCTTATCCCATACTCACTTCCGCCTCTACGGCTTTCCCGATACGCACTCTCTTCTTCCTACCTCGTTCCCATCCGCCCTCTCGTCATCTCTCCTTGTGCCCCTAAACACGGTCTCGCATCTACATGTTTCCCATAAACACAAAACAGCGCCATCTACGTTTGCCCATACACACGCGCAGAATCTACGTGTTCCCATACACACTCTCGCATCTACGTGTGCCCTACACACGCTCTCATCTAACTTGTGCCCCCCATACACACGCGCGCATCTTACGGTTGTGCCCATACACACGCGCGCAGTTGGCCAACGATCCAGCTGTCCCATACACCGCGCGCGCATCTACAATGGTACCCATATCACAACGCGCGTCCTCAACAGTGTGCCCATACACACCGCGCATCTACAGTGGTGGTTTTTGTTCGCCATACACAACGCTCGCACTCACCAGTGTGCCCTAACCCCCGCGCGCCTCCACGTGTGCCCATACACACGCCGCTCCCATTGTGTGTCCCCATACACACTCGCGCACTCCATTTGGTGGCACCATACACACGCCGCGCATCCGATTTGGCATATCACACGCGCGCGTCTCATCCATGTTTGCCCATATACCCTCGCAACACCAGACAAATAGTTCCGCCCTCTCCTGTCGAACAGCAAATAGATAGCGAATCCAGTGTAGGGAATATGAATAATTTAATGACAGCTAATAATAACGAAAATATGCAAGCAATAGCCAATACGACGTGCCAATGCAAAATCATATCCACCATATGAAAAAAATGTCAAAATTTAAAAGGGGGGTAGATGGGAAAACACAAAAACAAGCACAAATCACAAAAATGTAAAAAGGAAAAGCAAACTAAACTTGGGGGGCTGAACATTCGGGGGTTACCTCTTCACACTCTTCATCTTGCCCATACCCCCTGGTCCCCAAAGGGTCCCAGATGTACTCATAATCCCTAAGCCTTCTGCCCTCCCCCACTGTCAATAATCCCACCACTCAGCAGTAATGATATAAATCTACAGATGCAAATGCACATAAGCGAATCAAATATCAAACAATGAATGTAGATACAAGAATATTTTCCAAAGCACAGACATATTCAGATATCAAATTGTCCATCAGTGAACAAGTATAAGAAGCAAAACCCTGCTTCCTGTGCCCTTTCGAGTGCTTTGGATTGAACAATCGAATTCATTGCTTTTAAAGAGTATAGAGGATTCCAGCTCCTGTTCGTCCTGGCTGGTGACGTCACTGACAGGGTCCCTCCACAGAAAGCTGCAGACGTGGAAAGGCGTCACGAGAAGCGCGCGTGTCCTACTTTTTCTCCCCTTCATGCTCATGAGGAATGTCCTGAGGCAAGCGCAGGATTCTTGTGGAATAGTCCTTGACAGCGTAGGTGCTTCTGGTCCTCAGCGGGCCGTTGAAGTATGTAAATCTGTCCTGCTACTGTACTAGTGCCACTTCACTGCGCATGTGCAAGGTCGCCGACCACAGTACTTGATCTTCAGCCTCTAGCAGAACGGAAGGTTTTTGTGCTGCTTCATTCTTGTTGGGCACATAGTGCTCTGCCTCACAACATGGGTACTCCTGTAAAGACGCCCAAACCAAACAAAGGCAAAACAGAAGTATTAAAGCAATACAGGCATTCAGTATATACCACCCTACAGTAAATATCTAAAATAACATACAGACCCCTAAAAAGAGAGAGACCAAATGAAAGGGCTTAAAAAGGTTAAAAAAAATCCACATCCACAACTAAGCACCAAAGACGGGTCCAATCCCTCATGTAGCAGATGTCAAAGAACCAGCAGCTCACATGCTGTAAAGGGTCTAATTAAGGTGATAGAGAAACTCAGATGACAGATGGATCACTCACAGGCAGAACATTACCCTTATAGCACTTACCCATACTTCATGAATCAGAGCATGGCGTAATACTGAGCTGGTCCAGGTCGGTGGGGAGGGGGTCCCTGCGGCCATGAGGTTACGAGGAAGTGACAGATGGCACTTCCTGGGGTATGTGCAATATCAAAAATTAACAATAGCAGTCTAGAATGTCCTAATTCCTTATTAATGCCCCTGGGACTTACAAGTTCCGACGTCTTATCCTATTGTCTCTTTCTGCAATAAAGACCTCTGAAGGTCCCCACCACGATCTCTTTCTCCCCACAACACCATCTATGACCTGGCACCCTCGTTGACTCCAATTATCCAGCTTGTTGTAAGTGATGGGCCAACCAAGCGTCCAGGGTTCCCTCCTACCCTACGAATGCCGCTTGTTGCTGTAGAATCGGCCCTTTACCTGGTTGTGTTTGTTTCTTCTCTTCTTCTTCCCCACATAACCAAGCAAACAGTGGCATTTAAAATGAGGTACACTAATTTCTTAAAACAACAATTGTACAGTTTCTCTTAAATATTGTAGGTCGTCCAGTTGGGGAATTCGAAACATGTGGCCCTCCTGTACACTATTGCATTGACTGCATTAAGACCCCCTTTCACATCCCATTTGGGAGTCCCCAAAAGTCTGAGTGGATCTGTTATGTGGGAGAAACAACCAACAGGTCAGGACCGAGTTCGACCAGCAACAAAGCGGCATTCGGAGGGGTGACCCTGATGCTCCGGTGGCCCATCACTTCAACAACTGGGCATAATGTGATTCAACTGCGGTGATTGTTCCCAGGTCAAAGATGGTGTTGTGAGAAATAGACGTGGTGGGAACCTTCAAGTCTTTATTGCAGAAAGAGACAACCTATTGATCAGCCGTTTGCACACTGTAAGTCCCTGGGGCATTAATAAGGAATTAGACCTTAGCTGCTATTTTAATCTTTTGTATGGCATCACCCAGACGTCCATCTGTCACTCCTAGTAACCCTGCATGGGTCTGCAGGACACCCTCCCCCACCATACTGGACCAGCACTGCAGTCTACCGACCATTGTCATATTCTTGGAAGTTGGGTCCAGTGCTATAAAATGTTCGTGCCTTGATCCATCCTGTCTCTTAGTTGTCTTGCACTCCCCTTACCCCGGCCACCTCTCACGCCTGTCAGAACCTCTCCCGTTCCGAGATAAGCTGGGTCCCTCCCCTTGACCTCCACTCTCCTGCGCTTTGCTCTCGTTTCCTGACGCCTGCTGACGCCTCCTCCCCCCCCGCCCAATGCTCGTCCCATAGCCCGACCTGCACACCCCCGGTGCATCGCCACCGTCTCTATTCCCTGGTCCCTCTCCTGCCCTTAGACCGCGCTTCCACGCCTCCACCAACTTCAGCTACCCTGCCCACATTTCACGCGTTTGGCCTCGGGTCCCGTTTGCCTCGTAGGCTGTCTGCCTTCTCCACATCTGATGATACTGCGGTTCCTCTCCAGGCATTCCCCGTGCTCGTAGTGGTTATCACTCCCGTAACCTCGTTATCTCCATGCCCCAGCCTGCTCCTTCCCGTCCTTCGCTGGCTGGAGTAATCTTGTCTGCGATCGAGGCCTCCCCTTCCTTTGCTGCCTCATGCTTTGCCTTGCCTGCGCGTCCACAGGCGCGTGCGCTGGGTTCTGTTTCTTTCGGGATCGACGATAAGTTCTCTTTCTCACGCTCCTCCCGTTTTCTTCCTCCTGTTACACTTTGCTCTTCTCTTCGGCCCCTGCTCTCCCTGCCCCGGCGTCCTACGTGCTGGCTACAGTCCGTCTCCTCGCGTGCACGCGCGCTTTCCCTCCAAGCTGCTCCCACGCCTCCCGGCCCGTCTGCGTTGCCCCTTCTGCCGCTCCTCTCCCCATTTTGCGCCTTCGCTCCACCCCTCGACGTGCTGAGATGTGTGTGGCTTTTTGGGCCGCCCGCCTCCCCTTCGGCTTTCCTGTTTGTTCTCGTGTCTTCGCCTCCGAAGTATTTTCCCTTCGGTATGGCAGCTTTTGCATCTCCTCCCCCCGCCCCCGGCGAGGGCTTTCGTAACGACCGTTCCTGGGCCAGGCACCACGGCCGGAGTCTATTGTCCGTCCTGCTCCTTCGCCCTGCTTTCCATCGTTCGCTTCCTGCTTTCCCCCGTTAGGTCTTTTCCTGTTTCCCCTCATCACCGTGATACCTTCCTTTGCTTCCTCCTTTGGTTCCTTACGCCCCCATCTTTCTTTCTTCCTTTATCCTCCTACTCGCCGCTATTGTTTTGTAAAACCATCTCACATGTGACGTACATACCTGTGATCGATTCCTAGTTTTACTTCCTCCCGTTGGCCCCTGGCATCCGTGTTCTGGCGGTGGTGCCTCATATTCTCCCCCCCCGTTACCCGCCCCCCCTTCCCGCCACCGTCGCATCGCGTTGCGTTCGGCTCCGTATCCTGCGCCGGGCATGACATCGTAGCATTTTTCATCTCCGTGTCTCGACTTATTTATGTGATGTGTTTGTCTCTTCCGTCTCTCACGGCCTTCTGTTTCCCCCGATTTGTGCTCTTTACCGAATGGTTCTCCTGTGCTTCGGCTCTTTTGGCACTCCGTCATGATCGGTCCTTAGCTCCTTCTCTCCCGGGTCTTCATTCGCGCCTGCTCTCGTCCAGCTTCGCCCCATTACACCCTCTCAGGCCGGGTGTCTCTTCCCATCCTCGTCTGCCGTTGCTGCCTCCCCACCCCTATTCACTCGGACCTTCCTGCCTTGGTTTCTTCACCCGCTTCCCTCCGATCCGCCTTGCCTTTTTTTCTTTGTTAAGGTTGTTGCATTACGGTCTCCTCAGCGTCTTCTCCGTCGCGTGCCTATGGCTTACCTCCTTACGAGCTGCGGTGGCTGTGTTCAGGGCCCTTCCTGCGGGTCATTAAGTCGACTGCGATGCTCTGCGCATGCCGCGTCTGCCACCCGGCTTCTACTTTCGCTTTTCTGTCGCCGCCTCGCCTTTCCTGCGACTTCGGCTCTATTTTGGCGCTTGTTCGAGTGGCCGGTTTCTCGCCTCCATTTTTAGGTCGTTGTCGGCCGTTCCAGTAGTCTCTGGTCTGAGCTGGCGTGGAGGCTTCGCCCGCTGGTCTACTTCGTGCGGGAATGCGTTCGGCTGCTCTAGCCCGTGTCGTCTAGGGGCTCTTCGGCTTATACTGCCTAATCTTATCGTTATGCGGTCTCCGCCCGTTTTTGTCTGCACTCTCCCCATACCCTCTTTTTTCTGCTAGCCGTTGCTCTTCCTCATGCCTTCCCTCTCCCGTGCCTTGGGTTTTGTCCCACGCTCTCGTCGGCCTCCCGCCGGTTGTACCCGATCGTCCGCGTTTGGTCATCTGCGCTGGATTCTCCTCTTGCGGCTAGCCACATAAGCATTGCCCCCCCCCGCCCACGGTCGCTCGAGTCGTGCCTCTCGGTACCCTCCTCGAGTACCTCTCGGCGTGGTCTCGTTTCCCCTTGTGTTCTTTTTTCGTTATGCATAATATTTGTCGGCTACAGCTTGGGTATTCCCCCTATTCGCTAGGCCTCCTCAGGCGGTGTCTTTTATCCTTATGTATCTGCTCTCTTTAGTTCCCGCTGGTTTGCGGCCCCCCCCCACACCCGCGCTCCTCCGTACCGCCGCCCTGTCTGCCTGCAAGATTTTCTGCTTGTCCGCGGAGCCCCGTGCGTTCCCGCTCGCGTTTTCCAGCCACACGAGCATGCTCTGGGTTTCTCCCGACTCAGTCGTGGCGCCTGTCGTCGCGGTGTTTCCCTTTGCAACCCTTAGTTGTTCGCCTTCTTGCCCCGTCCTGCACCTGCTGCATCTCCAACCCCGCACCCTCCGTTATATCCCCCTTGCTCGTCCGCACGTACCTTCTCTCCCCGATGCTCCCCGCATTCCCTTTCACCCCCGTTGATCTTTCTTTTCCTACGCTATCTCTACACCGTACTGGTGCCTTCTTTTTCTGACCTCATTTTTCTTCTCTGGGTGTCTTTTCCTCATCTAGTTCCTCCCTCTAATTGTGCTTCCCTGACCGCCGGTAGTAGCGTCAGCTTGAACCGTAGGCCGGTCCGTACTATCTTTCCCGTTGTGGTCATACTTGCGTGGCCCAATGCCTCACTCCTCCTGCCGGTCGATCCTCTTGAATGCCTTTTTTTGTTTCACTGGCGATCTTCGCCATGCCCGGAAGTTATCGTGTGTAGTGTACGCGCGCGTCCTCGCTTCTCGTCTCCCCCTTTTCTTACTCTCCTACCTTCCGGGACCTCATGCGCTCTTAGATCCCCGGCCTTCGTTCGGTACGATTGGCTTCCGCTCTTCCTGAAGATGCACTACGATCTCCCTTTGGCCTAGCTTTCTTCGGTCCATTGTTTCTCCCCGCTCTCTGGGACTTTCCTTTTCCTGCGCGCTGCGCTCACGACCGTCCCGTGTCGGTGGGTGCCGGGCGTCCAGCTGTTTTCTTCTATCAACCGGCTCTGTCTTCGTCCCTCTGGCACACGTCGTGTTGTCTTTGAGCTCGGAGTTTCATGCTCTTGGGTTTTGCTTCGGTTTTTCATCGTCGTGGAGTGGCTTCCACCGTCCCTCCCCAATCCGTTCTTGTCCCCTCAACCGCTGCATTTACCCCTCCTGGTCTAGGCGCTTTTATAGCTTGCGGGTGAACTAGCGTGGTCGGTCCCACTTACTTTTTGTATCGCCTGACTTCGGCGGGTGCTTCTGCTCTCCTGGCACGCCGCCTGTGGCACGGGGCTCACCCTCGCGGATTGCCCCGTTTCCCCTCTGAAGTCCGTTGTTGCTCGTACTATGCTTCGTAGTGTTTCGCCGCCCCCTCTGTCTTCGCGACGCGCCCCTATGGTCTGTGCAGCGCGTCATCTCGATGAAAGTTGCCGCTTGTGCCGATACCGTTCTTCCATCCATTCTGCCGTTCTGGCTAGTGTTTCGTTGACACCCTTCCTTTTGTCGCGTTTCCGTCTCGTTCTTCCCTTCGCCTTCTGCGCTCCCGTCTCTCTTCCCCCATCTGACCCACCTCCCCTGTCCGGCTGTTTGCGGTTCGTCCTACCCTTCTCTCTCTTCCGATCGATCCGTAGTCGCTTTCCTAGGGACTCGTCCTCGGCTTACGGCTTCGCTTGCTGTAAGTGCCTTGCGCCGCCGTGCTCTGCGCCCCTTCCCTGCTCCTCTCTCCCGCCTCATGTATTAAAGGTTTTCAGCCTTTGTCTCGGCGTTTACTGCCCGCGCTAGCTTGGGCCGTTCCAATTTGGAGCCCTAAGACCCCCTTTCCGCTGCGTTTCTGCTACATCGCTGGCGTCTTTACTTCTCTGAATTCTTCTGCTGGGCCTCCCTGTGTATGCCGTGCTGGTCTCTGTTTGTCTCCGCCCGCGACCCCCGTTTGCCTGCCTCCTTACCGCTGCGGGCGTGCTTGTGCCCTGGCGTAGCTGCCTCGTCGAGCGGCGTGCGGGATTCACTTCAGGGCTACCTTGATACTTCTTTAGCATGCGTCGCGTCTGTTGCCTACGACGCCGCGCTTGCGCTGCCAGCGTCTGTGTCCGCTTGATGATCGTCCCTATCCTTTCACCGTCAATTCTTCTATAACGTGTCCGTAGTTCTTCCTCCCCCCTTTATTCCCCCTGATTCCGTCGTGTACGAGCCGTGGCTCCTTTGGTTCCCTGTGCGCCCCCTTGGCTTATGGTTCCACTGTTCCCTGGGGGGAGGCTGGCGTCCTGGGTCGCGCCGACCTCTCCGTATTGCCTCAACGGCGATTTCGGGCGCACCGCGCCCCACTTCTTGGGTACAACCGTCAGTCTTTCGGATTCCATAGTCTTTCCCGTCATTCTCTGTCGTCCCCCGAAAGTCTGCCTTCGGTAAGTGTGTCCGACCACACCCTGTCTCACTCCCCTTCTTTTTCCGTTACCGCCTGCCCCGTGCTCTTTTCACCCCGCTACCCAAGTCTTGCCCCCCCTCGACCTTCCCCGTTTTTTGCACAGCCTTCGCTTCCCCGCTGTCCCTGCTCTTGTTTGTCTTGCCAGCGCTCCTCCCGCGCGATTCCCAGTGGGGGTATTGTCCCCCGATTGGCTTTTGACTCGCCCCCCCCCCATCGGTCCCTAATCGGCTCCCTTTTGTCCTCCGTTTGCTCTCTTCCCCTTTTTCTGTCACTTTTTACCGTTTTTTCTTCCGGACCCGTGACGGATCCCGCTATCATGCACCATCCGTGTTCTTTTCGTTTGTACGCGCACTTCACCCGCGTAGGGGGTTCGACCCCGTCGTCCTTCTATACTCGTTGCTCCGATTTTTGCGCCTTTCCCGTCTTGCCCCTCGCCTATGGTCGGTGACAACTGTTACCTCCGCTACCAAAGATCTCCTATCTTTCTTTCCCGCATGACGCGTCTCCCCCCTTCACTGTGTCTTCCGCTCATCGCTCGTTCGCTTACTTTGTGCGCCCTACCGATGGCGCCCACCGCATCATCTGCGCTCTTGTTTTGTTCTGGCTTTCTTATCCCGGCGCCGTCCTTGTCCTATCGTCCTCCCTCCTTTTGTTGCGCTGCCTGTCCGCCTTCTGAGATCCTGGTTCCTCGACCCCTCGCCCATACTCCCTCGCCCTCTTCATTTCTTGGTCCATCCCTAGTTTCCCCACTCTGCATCGCCCTCGTTGTCCCCCTCGATTCATCCCTTTTCTGCCCTCGGTCTTCGCCAGGGAATCTCGCCCTGTTCCTTCATTTTCGCGACTCCTTTTTTCTGTCTTCTCTCGATCAGTTCCCAGTGTCCTTGGCCCCGCGCTTTCGCTCTTTCCGTGTTCCGGCTTGCCAGCCCATTCGGTTTACGGCACTGCTCCCTACCACGCCGCCAGCTTCCCTCGACGGCAACGCGTTCCAGCTGTTTTTTTGGGGTGCCGGCTGCATCCTTTCACTACTCCTGCCTCCGTTCTCGGGCCTCGCCGTTCTCTTTGCCCCGCCCAGTTCTCGCGGGGCGCTGGGCTCCGGGCTCCTCCCCCCGTCTTCGCTTCTTCTTCTCCACATTCCCATCGCTTCCTTCTCACCACTCCCTTCTCCCCGTTCTTCTATCCCCCCGTTTCCGACTCTTTCTCTCGCCCGCTTCTCTCTTCAGCTTTAACTTCCTCACTATCTCTTCTCCCCCCGGCCGTCTTGTGCATGTTCCTGTTGTTTCCCATGTCTCGCCTGTTCCACCACGCTCACCCCCCCTCCTTTTCCACTATCCCTTCCTCCCAAGCCTCTTGCTCATCCTCTTCCCTGTCTTTACTAAACCGCCTCCCGGCTTCCATTTTATTTCCGCCCTCCAGGCCTTCGTCCTTTTCCCTTACGACTTATCTGTCCCCCGACTTCCTTCCTTTTCCCCTCCCCGTATTGTGCCTCTCTTACGTGCTCGATTTTGGTGTCTCCTGTTCCTCCTTCCCTGTCAGCGTACTCCTTTACCCCCCTTGTCGTCCCATCCTCGTCCCTCGCCTCTTGGTAGCCTATGTTTTTTTTTCCATCCTTTTCCTCCCATTCCCCGTTCGACTGTCCTCTTTTTTCCATTTCTCCTCTTCTCGGTCTTCCCTTCCTCCAATCGCTCTGCTTTTTGCACCCCTAATTCATTACGCTTTCACCTGCTTTACCTCACCCTTCCGTCCATTTTCGTTTACTATGCCCTTACCCCCGTCGCGTTCCCCTCTCTCCACATTAGCCGGTCGTGCTTCCGTGCTTCCCCTCTGCCCCCCGCTTCCCTCCTTTCTCACTTGCGGCCCTCTGAGTGTTCGACGCTTCCCTTATTGGACATTCTAGTCCCTCGGGCCCCTCCTGTTCGGGCCCCTCTTTGTTTTTTCGTGCTGCGTCGCTCCGGTGGCCCCTTCGCCCCATTATGTGGCCCCCGTGGAAGTCGCCCTTTCTCTCCATTTCGGCACGCTTGCCCTACCCCTACTCTCGATCTCGCGCGACCTTTCCTCCCCGTCGCTCTGGTCGGTGCTTGTTTTCTTCTCGTCAATTGATCACCTAGTCGCTCTCGTCTTGCCTTGCGCTTCGCAACTTTCGCTGCCCTCGAGGCTTTGCCGTATCAGTCTCTACTTCCGCACTTCTCTGTCCAGCTTCTCCCCGGACCATAGCCTCGAGTTTGCTATGATCTGGTGTGGGTCCCCACCTTTCCTTTTCTCCGTTCATTCTCTGCCCTTCTCTTCTTGGCTCTTCGCGTTCCTATATTGTCGCCTTCTTTCGTCTCTCTATGTTCCGTTCACGTGCTAACGTCTGGGCTCTAGTGGTGCGCGCGGCTCATGCCTCCTCTGTGTCTCCTTTCCCGCGTTTCACCTTCCTAGATTCTCACACGTTTCACTCCTTCATGCCTCTATCGCTGGACTTGGAGTACCGTTGCCCTGAGCCCGCGGTTCGTTTTGCTCCCCTGCGTCCTTAGCGAATATCCGTCTGCTTATGTTGTTCTCGGTCTCCCCCTCGGTGCGTCTTTTGCCCCGTTCTAAACTCGGGCCGTCCCCGTCTAGCCCCGCTCATCGTTTCTCCCCGACGTTCTTCCTTGTTCTTTACTCCTTACGCTGTGTTTGTCTTCTCGCGGACCGTCCTGAGGGGCTTCGTCTCATCCTTTCTCTCCCCCCATATTCTCAAGCTTCCGTCGGACCCGTGTGGCCCTGATTCCAGCTCACCTCTCTCCCCTTGGCCTTGCTGTCTTCTCTGCTCCGCTGGCCTCCTGGCACTCGTGTGAGTCGGTTTTCCCCCGGGTTGGATTGCTGCGCTGCTTTGCCCCTCCCATCAACATCCCTTTGAGTTTCCTCCCGCCCCGTGCGCGCCTGGCGTGCTTCAGTCTCCCTTGTCGTGGTTTTTCGCTCTTCCCTCCTCTGCCCCGTCCTCGCTTTTTCAGGGTTTCGCATCGTCCCTCTGTTGGCGGGATTGTACTAATATAGCGTCTCCGCGTCTCCCTTCTCTTCGCGATGATCGCTCTCTCCCTGGCTTCGCCGCGACCATGGCTCTCTCACTTTCCGTCCCATCTCTCCCTCCGTTGTTCTTTTCTCCCGCTCATTCGGATCTCAGGCACCGCACACTGTCGCCGCCGGCACGCGCCTACTGTCGTCTCTGATGCCCACTCGCCGCCACCTATCTTTCCAGGCTCGGATTCTCGGCGTTTGTGCCTTTTCGTGGGGTCGTGCTTCGGGTCCTCTCCGGTATTCTATCCAACTGCCGTCTACACGGCCTGACTGCTCTCCTTCTTGTTACACTGCGGTTATTCCTTTTCACTGCTACTCTTGTGTATCCTGTCCTACTGTCACCAGCTTCAACCTCGCCAGTTTTCCCCGCGAGTGTTCTCGACGTTCCCATTCTAAACCATAGCAGTTCCTAGCCGTGCCTCTGCCCGTTGTTTTTCCCACGTGAGACTCCTTCTGTTCACGTCCGCCCATGTTGACGCATTTCTCTTTGGTCACTGCGGGTGCTTCGTTTGGGACTGCCTCCCTCCGCCTTCCTGTCGCCCCGTCGGTCCCGTGACAGGCGTCTCTCTTCCCATTATGCTCCTTATCTCCCCTTTTCTTCTGTTTCTGGTGTTATCTGTCTCTTAGTTGGTTATTCCTCGTTTCCCGTGTTGCCCGTATCGCTGTTCACCGTGGCTTTCGTCCCCCTCATCTTTTCTTGTTCGCTCCGGGCTACCTCTTTGCATGGCCTCCGGTCTCGTACATTCGGCGTGCCCCGTCGTACTTCGCCTTATCCCCGTTATGAGCGCGACGGCGTTCCTAGCCCCTCGTTGTCTTAACTCCTTATCCACCTCTAACTAGACCCTACAGCAGTGAGCTGATGTTTTCTTGACATCTTATACCCTAGAGGGATTTGGACTGTCTTTGGTACTTAGGTGTGATGTCATTTTTTTTAACCTTTTTAAGCCCTCTCATTTGGTCTCTCTCTTTAGGGGGTGTCTGTCTATTTTTTAGCTATTAGGTATATACCTGAATAGCCTGTCATCTTTAATACTTATGTTTTGCCTTCGTTTGGTTGGGAGTCTTACAGGAGTACCAAGTGTGTTACTGCAAGCACTATGTGCCAGCAACAAGAATGAAGCAGCACAACCTTCCCGTGCTCAAGGCTGCAAAGATCAAGTACTGTGTGATCGGGACCTTGCACTGCGCAGGAGGACTAGTACAAGTACAGGAACATGATTTACATATCTCAAAGGCAGCTGAGACAGAAGCACTCTACGTGTTCAAAGACTATTCACACAGAATCCTGCGCTTGCCAGTGACATTCCTCATGAGCAGTGAAGGGGAAAGTATGCACAGGCGCTCTCGTGACTTACACGTCTGCAGCTTCTGTGAGGACCCTGTCAGTGACGTCACCAGCCAGACGACAGGAGCTGTTATCCTCTCTACTACTTAAAGCAATGAATTCAGCTTGTTCAATCCCAAGCTCGACAGGGCACCACGGAAGGGGTTTGCTTATACTTGTTCATCTGATTGAAATATCTGATATCTGCATATTCTGTGTCTTTTACAATACTTTGTATCTACATTCATTGTTTGATATTGATATCTGCTTATGTGATTTGCCCTCTTTAGATTATATCATTAGCTGAGTGTGGGATTTTGAGTGGGGAGGGAAGGCTTAGGGAAGTACCTCTGGGACCTTTGGGACAGGGGGAATGGGCCAATGAAGAGGTCACCCCTCAAACGTCGGCCCCCTCGTTTGTTCCTTTTTCCATTTTTGTGATTTTTTGCTTTTCTTTTGGTTTTTTCCCTTCTCCTTCTTTCCCCTCTACCCCCTTTAATTTTTGATTTTCTCTATGTGATATTTATGTATTACATTGGCGTATTGGCTATTGTTGCTATATTTTCAGTTTATTATTAGTGTCATTAATTTTTCATATTCCTACACTGGTACTCGCTTATATCTGTATGCTGTGAGAAGAGAGTGCTGGTACTGTTATTTCAAAGGGTCTCACGTTTGCACCCACGTTGGTCCAAATAATTTTAAACTTTTTATGATGCCAATTTATTTTTAAGAAACTCACCGTTACAAAGACATTTTTTAAATCAAAATCAATTAAAGGAGAAATTGAGTAATACAAACGGACAATTACCCCTAAATAGAACCAATAAACAATTTAAACATACTGCACGAACACCAAAATCTATTTCCCCTAGTCATGAAAAAGGTCATTTTTTAGAAGTATTTTATCAAATGGTACTCAATGATTTAATCTTTTGACACAACAGCCTACAAAATTTAAACATAATTTAACAAAAAAAGAAAGGGAAGCATTGAAGACTAACTGTGAATGAAATATTGTTATCAAACAGGCAGATAAGGTGGGGAGTTGTTATTATGGATCGTATTTATTATGAGGGAGAAGCCATAGAATTTTAGAGATACAAGCACATATTTAGTATTAAAGGATAATCCAACAAAGCGTTTCTCCAACGACTGAAAACATTATTAATTAAAGGAAAGAACAGGGAATTCTAAATGAAGAGAATACAAATATCTTTGGAATGAAAATGCAAAATCCCGTTATTCTACCTTCTCCCTGATACATAAGGATCCAATAAAACCCACCGGGCCACCAATTTATCAGGTATAGAGTCTTTAACAAAGTAATTTATCACACTATATGACTGTCATCTACAAAATATGTCAGTTCTCTTAAATCCTTATAAAAGTATACAGATGTGATAAACATTTTAGAATATCAAATGGAGTGAGGAATACATTTTAGTAACAGCGGATGTCACATCCCTTTACACTCCCTTGTACACTCGATGGTTTAAAAGCTATTGACAGTATATTGAAGAAAGGATATTGAGATGAAGGATGAACAGATCAACTTTTTGCTTGAATCTATATCCTTCTCCTGGAGAAAAATTATTTCTGGTTTAATATAGATATTATTTGCAAAAACAAGGAACCGCAATGGGGACCAAGTTTGCACCAAGTTATGCGAACCTCTTTATGGGAGTTGGGAGGACGATTACAATCGGTCCAACCAAATTTGTGCAAACTTGGTCTCATGGAATCGTTTCATAGATGATATCCTGTTCATATGGAGAGGCAGCATAGAGGAACTTGAAGTTTTTTTCACACATATGGGAGAAAATACAAGAAATCTCAAATTTACTACCAATTGGAGTAAAGAAGAGTTAGAATTTCTAGATCTATCAATCTATGTGGAAAATGATAATAAAAACCAAAACCTTTTTTAATAAAAAGGTAGATAGTAATAACTCATTTAGAGAGCAGCTGCCACATATCCAGAATGGATTCGTAATATCCCATATGGACAGCTAAGACAATCAAAAGAAATTGCACAGAAGATAATGTTAATCACGAACAATCAGAGATCCTTCTAAATAAATTTAAAGAAAGAAAATACATCAGAAGACTAAATAAAGCTGTCATGAGAGCGAAGATATAGACGTAAGAAATTATTAAGTACAAAAGAAAGAAAATACAACACACAACACACAAATTTTAATGTGGCTTTCCTCACACAATACAATAGAGAAGCATCACATCAAGCAGATTATAGAAGACACTGGCATATTTTAAAGAATGACGTAGTTTTAAAAGACCATATACCAGATAAACCTGTTGTCATTTTAAAAAGCACCCAATCTTAAGAGTAGGCTAGCACCAACCACATTCTTTAGAAAGAAATCTGAAGAGACACACTCATGGCTAGATAAACCCAAAGGCTTTTATGGCTGTTTACATGCAAAGCATGTATTAATAAAGAAAAGACAAAATCAGTTTCAAATCAAATATCACTGGTGAAATTTTAAAATTGAGGGGTAATATAAATTGTAAAACAGATTTCGTTATCTATATTTTAGAGTTCCTTGGCTCTCCAATATATAGTGTCGTACCTCAGGCCTCTTAAAGTTACGGATTTAGAGCATCTTTTAAATATCAAGAAGGGTATATTACACCACAATGTCTCTAACATTTTTATTTATACACACCATCCAATCCAAATTTTTAACTTTTAAAGGTATAGAGATGTCCCGGTACATTGGAGAGGGGCAATAGATTAAATACATTAGCAAAAGGGAAACCTTTTGGATTCATAAAATGCAGACCCTCAATCCAAAGGGTCTTAATGTTGATATAGACTTGGTGCCTCTTGATATAACTTTTTAACTTTTTTAACATATCTTAGTTGTTTTTAGTGCTCTGAATATTTTAGTATAGCAATTTTAACAATGAATTGTTAATTTAGTGTAATAAATGTGTAACTAATTTGTTTATCTTCCTCATCCTATTCAACTTCCACCTCCTCCTGCGCCGTTTATATATATTATCATATATATTTTAATTTATTCTTATATTCTATTTGATTAAACCATATTAAAGTATATTAAGTTATTTGAGTGTACATATTATAATGATTTTTTGATTGTATTAGCAAATGAAAGCCTGTTTTATATTATATCTATTATTGTATTGTGTATTGTAATATACCTCCTTATCTAAATGCCATAACACATACTGATTGGCAATTATTGTATTGTACCCCCTGATTGGCCATCTGTATTTGATCATGGACTAAATTAAGGAGGGACACATGGGGTTCATTAATCCGATTCCTGAAGAAGCCACACGAAACGCGTAGAATCGATCTGCTGTGGGAGTGACTGAGCTGGGGAGATCCTTGGGCTAGGTTGCGGCACGGAGACGGACACACAGGCAGCTTCTTCCGCCCCAACCCGAGACGTCACAGGACTTGACGCGGATACATGTGACGCATGCGGAAGTGTCCGCCGCTCCTGGAGATACCGCACTCTCTACAACCATGCTCTCTGCTCTCCCTCAACGTATAAACATATTGGAAATGTGAGTGCATTATGCATATGTCTATTCATTGCTGCTAATACATTATTTAGACCATACTGTACTATTGTGCTTTCTCTCTTTCTTCTACATAAACCTTGGGAGTAAAAACCCTGACCACAAACAAGCTTCCTGACACGTTATCAAGACCCACTCTGAGGGAAAATCCATTAAAGGCTCCTATCAGAGAGAAGTGTCTCTGATACGCCTTATATTGACATTGTCAATTGTGAGTACCACCATTGCAGAGTTACCTTGAGACTTCATTTGTTTATACTATCTGCCACCATTATATACTTTTTTTCTTTCATGTTCACGAGACACACAGCGCTCCGCTCAAATTACCCAACCTCCAACTTAAAGCTGAATTCAGCTTGTTCAATCCAAGCAACACTCGACAGGGCACCAGAAGAGGTTTTGCTTATACTTGTTCATCTGATTGACATCTGATATCTGCATATGTTCTGTGTCTTTTACAATATTCTTGTATCTACATTCATTGTTTATATTTGATATCTGCTTATGTGATTGCCCTCTTTAGATTTATATCATTAGCTGAGTGTGGGATTATTTGACAGTGGGGAGGGAAGGCTTAGGGAAGTACCTCTGGGACCCTTTGGGACAGGGGGAATGGGCCAGATGAAGAGGTCACCCCTCGAAACGTCGGCCCCCTCGTTTGCTTTCCTTTTTCCATTTTGTGATTTTTTGCTTTTCTTTTGTGTTTTTTCCCCTTCTCCTTCTTTCCCCCTCTACCCCCCTTTAATTTTTGATTTTCTCATGGTGATATTTATTATTACATGGCGTATTGGCTATTGTTGCTATATTTTCAGTTTATTATTAGTGTCATTAAATTTTTCATATTCCCTACACTGGTACTCGCTTATATCTGTAGCTGTGAGACAGAGAGTGCTGGTACTATTTTTTTGTTTGTTAATACTTCTGAAGGGAATTAAAGTCCCTTCCTGTTCCGTGCACCCGGCAACCTTGCTGAGTCATTGTGTCAGAGTGCTGTCTATCACCCCCCCTTTCTACCATATAGACGCGCGCATCCACGTGTGCCCATACACACCTGCACCCGTCTACGTGTGCCCATACGCACTCCACACATCTACGTGTGCCCATACATACCCACACACATCTACGTGTGCTCATACACACGCACACATCTACGTGCCCCCACCCACAAGCGCACATCTACGTGTCCACCCAACACACACACGCACACATCTACGTTTATTTATTATAAAATATTTTACCAGGAAGTAATACATTGATTACCTCTCATTTTCAAGTATATCCTACACACATATACATCCACCTGTGCCTACATACACTCACCCCCATGTGCCTACACATATCCATCTACCTGTGCCCACACATCTATCCACCCACACATGCGCCTCTGCACGCACGCATCCACATGCGTCCATCCACATGAATTAATTGGGGAATTCAGATAAAAGTAACCAAGCATAAATGCTAAACATTGTGATTCCCATTAACAAGTATTATCAATCTATTTTACTATAGTATTTTATAATGCTTTAATGTCACAATAAAACAGCTCTATTGACACCATATAATTCCCAATGCAGCATATTCTGAGTATGAGACCATAAGAGGGGGGGGGGGGGCACCCTGCAACGTGTCTAGGGGACAGGCTCCCCCGCCAACCAGAGTCCGCTCCCCCATATGGGAAGCTTGTGCCAGCCTATCTGCCCCGACTTCCCCGTCCCCCCGCGCGGGCGGGCAACTGCCGCCGGGAGCAGAGTCAGGCACCCACTTGCCCATGCCCTGAGCGCATCAGTGTGTGTCCCCCATGCCGAAACTTAAACTGCGGGAGCAGACTGTGAAGCGCCAACCTTGGCCGCCCTCCACCATCGCGCCTACCCCCGGGCCAGGGCCGCAACCACTAAGAGCGGCTGCACTAGCATATACTTGCATATATATATATATCCACCTACGTATACATGCCTATATAAACATACATATATACATGCGTAAACGCACAAACACCTATGTCTGTCTGCGTATCCTAACAAAATGTATACACATATATATCCACCTACGTATACATACACATACGTATATACATATTTATACATACACATATACACATATACATACACACCCACATATCTGCACATAACACCCATAAATACCTATACATATTTCCACATATATACCCACACACATATATATATATATATACCCATACCACACACATATATATATATACCCATAACACACATATATATATACCCATACCACACACGTATATACATATATACCCATACCACACACATATATACATATATACCCATACCACACACATATACCCATACCACACACATATATATACCCATACCACACATATATACCCATACCACACATATATACCCATACCACACACATATACCCTTACCACGTTATTTATTTATTATAGATTTATCCCGGCCGGCCCCCCTGTACACCCCTCCTCACACATATATTTTAACGACCCCACAGGTGTGGGAGTGGGGGCCGCGGGAGCAGCCGCATCTCCAGCCGCATAGATGGCCGGTCCACCACAACCCCCTGCCCCGAGACCACTAAACGAAAGGAGGGGGTAGGAGGGGCCTCTGCCCGCGCTACGCTCCCCATCGGGAGAAGGAAGGCCCGCACCACGTGGTGCCTGCTGCTGCCCGCACCACGTGGGACTGCGCCCCAGCCCCCGAGCGGGCCGCGAGCAGCCGCCCGACCCCTTTCAAAAGCCCGCATGGGACACACGCGGCGAATTTCTGTGCGGGCTGCATGCCTCGGCCGGACACCCCTCACCACAACCAGCACCCTTCTGCCCCTACCCGCCGGGCATCCACTGCAGGGATCAGAGGATAGGATGGAAGAGGCACCCGCCCGCACAACGCTGCGGGAGCAGATAGCCCCCACCCCCAGCGGAAGAAGCGGGGAAAAACCCGTCAGGCCCCTTCTGCCCCCCCGAGACCACCCCTCCCACCGCCAGCCGCCGCGGATCGGGGGTAAGATGAAGGGGTGGAGAGGGCTCTGCCCAAGACCACGAAATATGGGGGGGGCCAGTGAACCAACCCGTCAGACCCCTTCTCCCTCCCGAGACCACCTCTCCTCACCAGGCAGCCGGGAGGGAGGACATCTACATTACCAGTGTGGGTCTGAGCAGGTCAACCAAATCGTCTGGCAGGCAGCAAAAGAGGACGTGCGGCCCGCCAGCCTGGCCTTAAGTAGGCCTTCTGGTAACTCCTCCCCTGTGCTGGGGAGAGAGGTGTGGGGGCGGGCCAGTGAGGGCAAGGCCAGACCCCCCTGGTCATGAAGCCCCCCCGCCTATGGCTAGGGAGGCCGCTTTCCACAAAAAAAGGTCGCATATCTATGAAGCTGCGTCCAAAACACCCAGTGAAGATGCATGTGTGGCGTGCCATCTCTAGGCGTGGACACGGATGCATCGTCATCTTTGAAGGTACAGTAAAATGTATGTCACACGCTTTTGCCTTATGCACTGTACTGTACTAGTGTGCAGTTTTTTGAGCACTTTTTTTTTCTTGTTAAAGGTATCATGAATAAAGCTTTCTTCCAAGAGAAGATTGTGCCTGAGATTGTGGAATACATCCCACGTGAGTTCCCGGATGGTCACCGTTTCTACCAGGACAACGATCCGAAGCACACCGCGTCAACAGCGCATATCCTTGAGCGCGGTATCAACTGGGTGAAGACGCCAGCGGAGTAAGTGCGGTAACCGTGTCTCATTTTTTCCCACTGTTTTTACTGTGTACTGTATCTCTTTAACTAATTGTCCTTTTTTCCCCCCTCCAATGACAGGTCGCCAGACTTCAATCCTATCGAAATGGTCTGGCATCAGCTGAAGGACCATATCCGAAAATTCGTGAAACCCTCCAAAAAGGATTAGTTGGTGCAAGGCATAATGAGTTTTTGGAACGATGTACTCACCGTGGAACGATGCAATAAATATATTGACCATATTGCGACTGTGTTGCCCATTGTGATCGCGCGTAATGGGCAAGCATCAGGAAGGTAGTATGGTATAGTACTGTACTGTAGTATTGTAAGTACAGTATGATACAGGTAAGTATGGCACCGATTTGTTTTCCCTGAGAGAGCAGCACCAGCCATCTGGTTACAAAGTATTTAACAGTAGTCACAGTATACAGTAGTTCCAGTATAGACTAGTTTGACAGTACTATACAGCACACAATGCCATAATACAGTATGCACATAACTACACTAATTTTTTGTTTTCTTGTCTTTTCAGAAAAAAAGGATGGACTTGGGGAGAGGGGGGGTATCGTGTAAAGTTTGTGAACTGTTTGTACAGTTAATTGTACAGTATCTAAACTGCAGTCATGATGTACACAAAACCTCTCCTCTCTCAATTAACTACTGTACTGTACACAGAATGAGGAAGAAGATGAAGACGGAAAAAATTATATTATTATATATATATTATTATATATTATGTATTATTAATTAATATTATTATCAATGTGCATTATTCATGAGTATCCACCGGCCCTCAATTTTCATCTGACAGAAGAACTGAATAAAGATTGCATTTTGTATTATTCATGATTATTTGTATATTTGTATTTTTTGTTCCTGATAAAATAAAATAAATATTTCTTTACATTCATGATAATAATAATCATTGACAACCCCCCCCCCCACACCTACACCAAAGAAAAAGAAAGAATGACCAAAATGTGGTAATTTACTTCATCAACAACATGAATCGGATAATGGTTTTTTTAACTCTCAATTTCACAGTGCTGTGCAAATCAGATTTACATATCAAATTCGAGAAGGGATTATCAAAAGCGTTACCGTAAACAAAGCCTCAAAGGGTTGGGGGGTGGATGGGTGAGTCATGCGCAGTAATCATCAGCTAGCTCCCTTCCCAAAGAGGATTACAGAGAGGTGACTCAAAGCCAACAATAGGAAAATTAGGCACGCAGGCGCAGAGAGGTGATGCTCGGCTAGGGACGGATGATTAAAAACACAATGGCAAGCTTTACAAACGGAATGGTTCTGGAGAGGTGTCTGTCGATAAGAGGTTCAAATCCTTGAGCGAGCCTTGTGTGTGTGCGTGGGGGAGGGGGGTACAGGGTACAGCTGCATGAAGGATTAGCAGTACTGCAGTTCAAAGAAATGGCATATTTTCAAAAGGCAGGGCATCATAATAATTTGATCCCTACACCCCCAAATACATAAAAAGCACACAATCAACCATGTGCAGTCAAACGCACATTTTCGCAGTCAAAAGCTACAGCACAGATTGAATATCGTAATATCAAGATGGTTTAGGCAGGCTTGTGGGAGAAAATAAAATAAAAAATGAGGAGAAAAAAAATATATATTTTTTTTTGGTCACACACTCGAACTTCGCAAGCAAGCAGTGGTGAAGTTACAGACGCATGCGCAGATAATCAAGCTATGTAATGTAGCTCCCATCCAAAGAGGATTACACGCAGGCGCGAGAGGTGATGGCGGCTAGGGAGGACAATTAAAAAAACAATGGCAAGTTTAGAAACGGAATGGTTTGGAGAGGGGTTGTGATAAGAGGTTATTTTGAGCGAGAGCCTTGTGTGTGTGGGGGGGGGGGGGGGGGGGGGCGTGGGGGGGGCTGGGGGGGAGGGGGGGGGGGGGGGGGGGGGGGGAGGAGGGGGGGGCGGGGTGGGGGGGCGGGGGGCGGGGGGGGGGGTGGGGGGGGGGGGGAGGGGGGGGGGCGGGGGGGGGGGGGGGGGGAGGGGGTGGGGGGGGGGGGGGTGCGGGGGGCGGGGGAGGGGGGGGGGGGGGGGGGGGGGGGGTAGGGGGGGGGGCGGCGGGGGGGGGGGGGGGGGGGGGGGGGGGGGAGGGGGGGGGGGGGGGGGGGCGGGGGGGGGGGGAGGGGGGGGGTGGGGGGGGGGGGGGCGAGGTGGGGGGTGGGGGGGGGGGGGGGGGTGGGGGGGGGGGGGGGGGGGGGGGGGGGGGGGGGGGGGGGGGGGGGGGGGGGGGGGGGGGGGGTGGGGGGGGGGGGTGGGGGGGGGGGGGGGGGGGGGGGGGGGGGGGGGGGGGGGGTGGGGGGGGGGGGGGGGGGGGGGGGGGGGGGGGGGGGGGGGGGGGGGGGGGGGGGGGGGGGGTGGGGGGGGGGGGGGGGTGTGGGGGGGGGGGGGGGGGGGGGAGGGGGTACAGCTGCATGAAGGATTAGCTGTACTGCAGTTTACAAAGAGAAATGGCATATTTCAAAAGGGAGGTATCACTTAATAATTGTGATCCCTACACCCCCAAATACATAAAAAGCACACAAATCAACCATGTGCAGTCAAACGCACATTGTCGCAGTCAAAAGCTACAGCACAGATTGAATATTGTAATATCAAGATGGTTTAGGCAGGCTTGTGGAGAAAATAAAAATAAAAAATGAGGAGAAAAAAAATATATATTTTTTTTTGGTCACACACTCGAACTTCGCAAGCAAGCAGTGGTGAAGTTACAGACGCATGCGCAGTAATCATCAGCTATGTACTGTAGCTCCCATCCCAAAGAGGATTACACGCAGGCGCAGAGAGGTGATGCTCGGCTAGGGACGGACAATTAAAAACACAATGGCAAGCTTTAGAAACGGAATGGTTCTGGAGAGGTGTCTGTCGATAAGAGGTTCAAATCCTTGAGCGAGCCTTGTGTGTGTGGGGGGGGGAGGGGGTACAGCTGCATGAAGGATTAGCTGTACTGCAGTTAAAAGAAATGGCATATTTTCAAAAGGCAGGTTATCATAATAATTTGATCCCTACACCCCCAAATACCGGGTAAAAAGTCACGGGGAGCGAACTATGCGACCAGATTCAGTCAACGCACACTTGTCGCATCAACAGCTGCCTACAGCAACGAGTTGATATTGTCTATATCAAGATGTGTTAGGCAGGCTTGTGGAGAAATAAAATAAAAAGATGAGGAAAAAAAAACTTATTGATTTTTATTGGTCACACAGCTCCCAACTCAAGCAAGCAGTGGTGAAGTTACAGACGCATGCGCAGTAATCATCAGCTATGTCCTGTAGCCCCATCCCAAAGAGATTACACGCAGGCGCAGAGAGTGATGCTCGGCTAGGGACGGACAATTAAAAACACAATGGCAAGCTTTAGAAACGGAATGGTTCTGGAGAGTGTCTGTCGATAAGAGGTTCAAATCCTTGACGAGCCTTGTGTGTGTGGGGTGGGGGGGGAGGGGTGATACAGCTGCATGAGGATTAGCTGTACTGCAGTTAAAAGAAATGCCATATTTTCAAAAGGCAGTTATCATAATAATTGATATCCCTACCCCCCAATAACATAAAAAGCACACAAATCAACCATGTGCAGTCAAACGCACAGTGTCGCAGTCAAAAGCTACAGCACAGATTGAATATCATAATATCAAGATGGTTTAGGCAGGCTTGTAGAGAAAATAAAAATAAAAAACGAGGAGAAAAAACATATATATTTTTTTTTTTGGTCACTCACTCTTGAACTTCGCAAGCAAGCAGTGGTGAAGTTACAGACGCATGCGCAGTAATCATCAGCTATCAAGCAGGAATGTGATTGATACCAGAAAGACACACATTCAAAGGAATGGTGTGGGAGAGGTGTACTGTACTGGAGATGAGATCAGAAGTTGAAAAACTGCAGTGCAGTAAATTATCCTGTGTGTGCGGGGGCGAGCGAGGGGAGAGTGCTGTATTTGCTGAATTGTGATACTGTTACAGCACACGCCTATGCGTTTCAACAATTTTCAAATGAGACATACAGTACAGCACTGCACATGCATGTATAAATGTGCAAATTTACAATTACTGCGAGCGCACACGCAGACTGTTTACTGACGTAGGTTGAACTGCTAAAGTATTAGACTTCGAAGACAACAGCTCACGAACGCCCCCTGAGTTTTTAGACGGTATTGCAGTATTGCAGACAGCGCTAATAAAATGCTAATATTACGAGTGCAAAAATACCGCAATATACTCCGGAAAAAAAAACATACTGCATCTGCCCGCGGTTATCAGAGTTGCGCCACTACGGCCGCACTAGGATAAAGGCGGCCGCCACTGTACATATGTGGTGCACCTAATTATGTGTTGATATGTAACGGGACATATATGGATCTTTTTGGGGGGCTCTGTGCTGGTTTCTGGGTTGGTCTGTGTGGGTTGGTACATTATGGCTACAAAAGAGGTATAAAGACACAGAGAGGGAGTTTCCAGGCACTCATGGTAGGAGAAACCCCACGGTGGGTATACCCAATAGGCTAGATATAGGTTGCCATGGAAGTGACACACACACAAGAATGATTAGCGAGGGAGAGAAGAAAGATAGGTAGACTGTCACTCTGGTTTTACTTAAGTTACAGATGCTACGGTTACAGCGGGTTCCACTATTTGTTATTAACTAGTTATCTTGGCCTATAGACCAGTGAGGTTAGATAAGGTCAGTAGTCAGTCTGACATGGTGCCAAGGTTGGCCGCAGGTGACCACTGAGCCCAGTAGTGATAAGGCTCAGAAATGCATTGGTCGTGGTGCCTCAGAAGGAAAGGAAAGTCTAGGTCAGGTTTCAACTGAATCTATCCAATACATAGTCAGCAAATAGAAGAGAATGCAGCGCACCACGATCCAAAGAGAAGAACAGGTCTGGCCAAAAAACAATCTTTATTGAAGAGTCATAAAAACAAGGGATGCAGCCCTTCTACGCGTTTCGTGTCTAGCACTTTATCAAGAAGTGCTTTCACACGATATACAGAACATTTAAATAGCAATGGCTGCCAAATCTCGCGGTACCTATGACGTCACAGCTCAACCGCGGCCAATGAAAACTTACCATCTAGCGCATGCGCTCTGAGGCCCAGCGTTGGGGAGTGACTGGCCATAATGCAGTCCTCACATCCACTCATAGGGAACGCCCATAGGGGAGTGCCCCAAAAAGAGGGATGGACACTGGTAATGGCTGTATACGCCCCCACCCCGCCTCCATGTGCATGCGCGAGATAATGGTGGTGCAATAAGAAATAGGGCATCACAATATACATAGTCAGATGAGTCACAAACACTCTGGTAGGCACACTAGTGGTCTTGGAGCTAGACATCTGCGTGACTTCCAGAGAGGGGAGCTAACAGAGGTGCCTTGGCACGCCCTTCAGAACAGGAGATACTAAATATAAATATACAATAGGTTAGATTTTCAGGTCAAATACGGACTTAAAGGGCCCCAAGGCCATCACAAATCACAAATGCTGAGAGCGTTACTGTGCTGATCTATGGGAAATGTTGGAAAATGGTTATATCATTCGTTTGACTGCTTTTCATGATATTAATAAATGTATGTTAGAGTGCCATGGTTCAGGCTGTCCCGACTGCTCACTTGCGCCTTATGACAGGTAACATGGAGCTTCTCCATCTCCCCAACCAAGTCCCTTGGGTTCCTGAGATCCGGGGTCACTCGGATCACTGGACACCCTCACTGGGTATCCCAGTTGACAGGCTAATCACAAGGGCAACTGATCCAGGGTCATCACAGACGACGTCTGGTTCACCCAAGTTATCCCCTTTTTTCTTGTTTCCCCTCTATAGCCCAAAGTTTTGTCCTACCTTCCCTTACCGTTCCAAATGGAAAGTTTTTCATTCTATAAAAATTCACTTTTATTGTCACTGGGTGTGTGGTCTGTGTCTTCAGTTGGAGTACTTAAGCAGCTAGTCAGAAAGGTTTAAATGTCGGTAAACATAATCTCATAACGTGAAGGGCCTCAACAGCAAATGACATATAGCATTAGCCGACTACAAAAAAAACATGCAGATATTGTTCTACTCCAAGAAACACACTTTAGTCAAAAAAAAAGTTCCCCCAAATACTTCGATAAACAATTCAGACAGTTCTTCTTGGCCTCGGCAGGGTGTAAAAAGAGAGGAGTGGCGGTGCTGTTCCACAATAGATTCCCCTTCATAGTGGAGCAGGTTAAGGAAGATAGAGAGGGCAGGCACTTTATACTGGTAGACACAATTAATGGTCAACATCTAACGGTGACTAACTGTCACGGTAGACCAGGACTTTTAACACCATTTATATTTAAGGGATCAATCACAGGGCAAAACACAGTAATGAAATAAAATGAGGTTTGTTTTGGATAACTCCTTGGAAACACACAGAACTACAAAATACAAAAATATACACACTTACGGGGGTGTAAGGGGAATGAGATCTACCTTTCCTAGGTAGGGTAGGGACCCCCTTCAAATGGGTTTCCCATGTCCACTTCTCTGCTTCAGGATATCAGAGTGTTGCACACAGCAGCCACTCTGACATGAACCTCCAGCTGGTCACAGTCCAACTCCACACTCCTTCCCAGAATGTCTCTCACTCTGATAGTCTCCACACTCCTTTCCAGAGATTGACTCCTGCAAACTCTGCACTCCTTCCCAGAGGTGGACTTCTTTCTGATGGATAACTGATTCTCTGATCAGCAGCACCCCTTATATACCCCTTGGTGGCTATCTTTTAACACAAGGCAGTCAGCCAACAGAAACAGTGCCTGGGGCTCAGACCTGATAACTGATTCATTTAACTAATCCCCTACCTTTGTTCTGATCTATTTCTATGGAGAGCTTCAACTGTGTGAATTACTTAGTCTTTCTCCCTAGAAATGATAGTAACAGTTGTGACAGAGTCACTGACTCAGTAGGCTGGAATGGAGGATATGTGTATCGTCCAGCACTCAACCAGTTAACCTACTTTTAGAGAACTGCATGCACCTTCAGCCGAATTAAGCAGGATTCCTGAGAGACTGCAGGTTTAAAAAAAAGCAGAAAGTGATACAGAGAGAGAGAGACTGTTTTCCCCAGAGAAGGGATGGGGGGGATAGAAGTGCTCCCCAGCTGCAGAAGCTGATATAGAGGACCTTCAGAGGAGTTCTCTGGGCTCAATGTGGGGCTGAGTTCCCCTAGGAAGAAAGGAGGAGAGACCGTGCTGAAGCAGGGATGTCTGCTCCAAAAAGGACTAAGATAAGCAAAACCCTTATTATTGTATGCAGAGACTGTGTCACACTATGGCATATGAACCCAAGTGATTTGAATCAGCGCTAAAAACACCCACAAAAAATATATAAACACTGTGAAAATGATGTGTAGCCAAAATACTTCTCAACCTTCCAAGGAATATGTAAGGATTCCTTACAAAGCAATCTTGGTCCGGGATGGGAAGGGAGCGGTGATTTCGGGAACACACCAAAAAATAAAAGATAAAACAGTAATGGTGCAGTATATTAACACATCATGAAATGTAATGAATTCTTGGCTCTGTAGAAATTCCTACTTACAACAAGTGGAATAAACAAGGGCAATGGTCTGACACTGTCAGGATATATGAAACTGGATCTTCAGCAGAGGGAGGTTCAGGATGAGAGGTAACTCCAAACGGAGATCATACAGGTAGCGTGAACTCAGATCCAGACAGAGTGTGTTGTTCATGTAAGATAGAAACGGACTATAGTGTAGATCGCAAATGACAAGGTTTATCGCATCAAATAAGATAAGAAATGTACTTACAATAAGTACATAATAAATGTACACATAAGGGTATCGTGCGACAGTAGAGAGCTGGTCCCGTGTGGAAAAGCTTGCTGTACCGTCCTCCTTGAGCTCCCGCCTCGCCGCCGATGGATGGCGTGTGACGTCACTTCCGGTATACGGGTGACGACATCCGGTTGGGAGCGGGGAAGACAGATAGCAGCAGCTCAACAGCAACTCGAACGTCTTCACTTGGGGGGCAGCTGCAGCAGACTGACGACAAAGCTCTATGTGTTTCGCTGTACATAGACAGCTTCCTCAGGAGCAGATTAACATCCATTGTGGGTGGGCATCAATTTATAGTGTGTTATCAATTGATAACATGACGTTAACAAAATAAACTGTGCCCCGTCACATGGGACTACAGCCAATGAGATCGTGGAAACTAAATCAACGATCTCATTGGCTGTAGTCCCATGTGACGGCGCCATGTTGGTTTTTTTGACGTCATGTTAAAGGGAAAATGAAGCACAGACATTCTGATTGGCTGGCTTCATTTCCTTTAAATGACGTCATCATTTGTGTTAGCCATATCCAAAATCACATGCTTTTCACGGACCAATCAGGACCGTGAGAACCATTTGATGCAAAATGTGACGTCATAGACCTATAAAAGCCTATGTCGTCTCATTTTCCAGCTTGACACCGTGCGGAGAGGACCTCCCCTCAGAAGAAGATGGACCTACGTCAAAGAAGAAGAAGCCAGAAGACCCCGAAGATCCCGCAGACGGTGAAGAAGACCCCGAAAAGATGACCACAGACGGTATGGATTATAAAGACAAGAAAGAAGACACCACATTGGATTACAAAGGTTTATTATTTTATGGGTTGCTGGTTCCTGTCTTTGGATGTGTTGCAGACATAGCGGTTTTCCCTCAAGTCGGTCATTGGTCATCTAATGGTAAGTAAAGTCAAGAAATGTATATTATTTAATTTGTAATGTTGTTTTTTGTTTTTTTCTCACAAGTCGGATTTATTTTTTTAATGTTCTATTCATGCCCATGTATGTATATATATCCCTCTTGAGCTATATACATACATGTTTATTAAAGGGTTGTTTTTCAAATGTTTATTGCATTTTTTCATGTCTTCTACAAGTCTTTTCCCTGTTTGCTTACTATTTTGTGTGTGCAGTGTAATGTAGAATTACTTCTTTCATTTCAGATGATTATGATTGCATGGGTATATGTTGGGACCTTGCCTTAATTGTTTAATGTGGCTTATTTGGTGCATTTAGATTGTTTATGATCGTGTTACTTAGGAATAAATTTGTTTCTGCACTGGTTTTGTGTTTGTCTAGCAATCTTCAACAGGGATTTTTGTTTACATTTGCTTGTAATGTATTTCGGATGGCATTACTTGTGTGTTAATTTATTATTGTCGACTTGCTTTGTTTATATAGAATGTTTACTTTCAAGCGTGTATTTGTTTTGGAGCATTGATTGCAATTGTGTACATGATGTAAATATTATTTGCTTCATGTACACATTGTTCAATAGTAAGTTTTTTACCAATTTACTCTTTACTGCTTTGGAAAGGTGCTTGCTTTATTCTCTTATGAGATGTGTTTTTATTTTCTTTTGGCTTTGTTTTTAATTTGGCAGTGATGTTGTCAATTGCAGATCGGATGTTTTAAATAGCTACATGCATATCCTTTCTCATTTCTTTGTAGGTTGCTTAATCATACTTATATTTTACATACATGTATAAAGATATATGTAAAATAATATATATATATATGTAAAATAATATATATATATATATATATAAATATATATATATATATATATATATATATATATATATATATATATATATTGTGGTTAGCAGGGATGGGTGTAGTGTTTAATCGCCCCCACAGTGGTTGTTTATGGGTTGCGGGTGGGTCGCTTGCGGGCTTAACCCCTTCATGACTGTTGCTGTATTAACCACTATGGTAATGAAGGGGTAAAGTTGACCCACAACACCCCCGGAAACCATAAACACCCCCCAAATTCCAAATACCCCCTTAATCCACTGCCGCTCCCCACAGAAAGCATGGTAATGGATGGTTAACCCCTTCATTACCTTCGCGTTTGGCCGCTAAGGTAATGAATTGGGCTATTAATGCATTATTCCTGCTTCGGATGCATGGGGGGGGGGCTTCGGTGCTGATATTCCTGGGTATCAGCTCTGGAGCCCCCCTGCATCAATCCGAGGCAGGAAAAGGGCCAGATTTTTTTTCTATGTCCCCTATCGCCGCTCAGCTCCAGTTTCTTGCCAACTTTTGTTGACGGAACGATTTGGAGAAAATCTCTCCATTTTATAGCCGCGATCAGCGCCGAGATGCTGATCGGGGCTACTAGAATACGGCGGGTTTTAAAACTGGCGAGATATTGCTTCTCGCCACCCGCGCGGCGAGTTTTTCTTTCCAGAAACAAAAACTGGCGGATTTTCCTCATCTCGCCAGTTTTTCGCCATTTACTGAATTGCTGTAGGCATATTTGGCAAAAAACTGGCGAGATAGGGTTTCTCGCAGCTCTCTGCATAGGCCCCTTAGTGACTATTCACTTTGAATTATATTGAATATCTTGCTTCGCTGTGTGTTATATGTCTACCTGAAAACAACTTCTGGGATCGTTCTGTGCAGGGAGAATACGGCATGATACTGATATCCTGGTATGAGATATACTGAGAGAAACATCAACATAAATTTGCCGCCCTGCTATAGACATTATACCCATTGAGGGTTATTATTCACCCCAAAGACATACACTATACTATGTAATACCTCAGTATGCAATTATATTCTCACAGAAGACACAGGGGACTACTATCCTGTGTTTATTACTATACAAAATTTATGTGGTAATTCTGACACAACCAATACCATTTAGATCACCCTTAAATAGGTATACACCCGCTGATCCTTTATTTATATTAATATTCTCTGAGTGATATCTCCTAGGTATGTGATCATTTTGATATGTTGATTTCTGATGAAGATATATACCTGACTTAGGTTATAGATATATTCTAGCCTCAATACCTAGAGATCCGTTGCTAATCTGGTCAATCACTTTTATTAAGACTTTGGATGTTTATAAAGAGTTTTTTTGGGTATTAGCTATTTAGGCATACCTATTTCGATGATATACTCTTTACGCCACACTAGTATGGGGACTTTTAATAATGTATATGTGTTTTTAATTTCAATGTAGAAGTAATAAAATTGTATTATTTTTTGGTTTCTCCGGTGATTCTGGGTCATTAGACCTGTTTTGCAGTAATTCACTGCTAGGCTATCAAGTCCATCTATAGATATATTATATATGGCATAGAGTGCTTACTATAGGGGGAAACTTTCTGATCTTTCTTTTGATCAACACTGCTATTATAATCTCATTATCCTCCAGAGCACCTGTCAATTTTCTGTCAAAGTATGGTGACTGCGGTTTCATTTATCTTATTCTACTTCTTTATATCGAGCAGACTGGTCCCGAAGATCTCTTATGCTGGGGTCCATGATATTTAATGGTCAGATCATGCACGTATAGAGCTAAGGTGCTCTCAAATTAACCTAGACAGACCTAAAGCAAATTGGAAGCTGAATGAATCTATGCTGAAAATCCCAAAAGTCGATCAGTCAATTGGTAAGGAAATAGATCCATTTTTCAGTTTAAATAAAAATAGTGTTGATTCTCAATCGATTCTCTGGGAAGCACACAAAGCAACCCTAAGGGTTTTACTGATTAACATAGCAGCAAGGAGAAAACGAGAGATAAACGCAAAAATAGTCAAACTACAACAAAATTGGAGGAGCTTTCCAATAAACACAAACAAGATGGTAGACCACAAACCCTAAAGGAACTGAAAAATACTAGAATTGAATTAAATCTACTCCTAACCTCCCGGGCTGATAATTCTCTGAGTTGGTCAAGGAGGACATTTTTCAAGAAAGCAAGCAAGCAAGAAAGCAAGGGCTAGCAAATAGGCTAAGAAACAGGCACTCAAATGATAACATCCAGGCAATTAGACTAAAATCAGGGGTCACTTCCTCTAATCCAAAATGTTTTGTAGAGGAGTTCAAAGAGTTTTATGAAGAGCTATATAATGGAGAGAAGGTGGCACAAAATGTAACATAAAGCGGGCTCTGAAAGAATTTCTGGCAGATTCAAATCTGCCCAGGTTGAGCGGATTGGAGAAGGAGAGACTGGTGAAAGATTTCACATTGGAAGAGCTAACACAGGTGATCAAACACCTGAAGCCATCTAAGGCCCCGGGCCCGGATGGATTCTCTAACCTGTATTATAAGAAATGTACTGTATCAAGCTTCTGGCCTTTTATTTGCTACGGATGTTTATTGCAGTGCTAGCGGGGGCTTCATTCCCGGAACACATGCTCCAAGCATCTATCTCACTAATTTACAAACAGGGAAAAGACCCAATGGATTGCAAAAGTTACAGATCGATCTCCTTAATAAATACAGATATCAAAATACTGTATATGCCAAAATGTTGGCCAACAGACTAAGTCACATCCTGCCTAGATTAATACACCCAGATCAAGTCGGATTTATTAAATATAGGCAAGCAGTGGACAGCACGAGACAAATCATTGATCTGATAGAGATAGCCAATACAAAAAAGATACAAGTTATGGTGTTAAGTGTAGGTGTAGGTGCAGAAAAGGCATTCGGCAGGATTAACTGGTCATATCTAAAAACCACGCATGGAGCATTGGTTTTAGGGATAGAATCTTATTTATTTATTTATAAAAATATTTTACCAGGAAGTAATACATTGCGAGTTACCTCTCGTTTTCAAGTATGTTCTGGGCATAGAGTTACGATGACAAATAGTACATGGTTACTAATACAGTTACATAAGTGAACAGAGTATACATTATATACAAGACATAGCATGCACAGTTAGAGATAATAAATATTATAGGCGTATGTAACAGTTGCAGACCAGATTAAAATGTGAGACAGCTTTAGTTTTGAAAGAAATTTAACTGGTGGTGGCTGTGAGAGTCTCTGGTAGATTGTTCCAGTTTTGGGATGCACCGTAAGAGAAGGAGGAGCAAACCTAGCACTGTATTCCAGTCCAGCCGCAAAGATGATACACCATGGCTTCCCATCGGACCTCTTCAAAATCAAAAGTAGTACATGGCAGGGGTGTCCACTTTCACCCCTGTTATTTTCCCTTTGTATGGAGTCGCTAGCCACCCAGCTACGTAATAATCCAAACATCTCAGGAATAGATATTAACCAACAATCACACAAAGTAACACTACAGTATATGCGGATGATGTCTTTTTTACATTATCTAAGCTTCTCACCTCTTTGCCCAATCTGTTTGACCTGTTAGGGAAATTCAATAAAATGTCAGGCTTCAAGATCAATCAAACAAAATCAGCTATCAATTTTAATTTCAATTAGTAACACAAAGGTATCAAATACCTGGGAATATGCATCACAAAGGAGTATAAAACCCTATACAAAGCACATTTTCCCCATCTTTTACAAACATTGAAAGAAAACATTTTAATTTGGCCGATCTACAATATTTCTTGGATAGGTAATTTACTCCTGCGTATTCATACTTATTCCAGACTATTCCGGTGCCACTGAGACTGAAGGACATACTCTCTCTTCAGTCTGTGTTCTCCGAGTTTACATGGGGAGTTAAAAAAATGAGAGTGAAGGGGAAAAACTTAATGAGACCAACTTTATCGGGGGGCTGGCGTTACCTTGTTATCGTACTGTAAGGTGGCCCATTATGTCAAATTTCCCAATGGCAGGTGGACCCAACGCTTGAAAAGATGGGTGGCATTGGAAAAAGAAGTTTATCTCCTGTGGAGATAAACAATCTAATTTGGTACCCAAAGCTAGCACTTAAATCTATTAAAGTACCGGTATCTTCAATGACCAACTCGTTGTCGATCTGGGAGGCCTCTAAATTTAGAAGCTCATTGACTTCTAGGAACTCATTGATGGCACCTCTGTGGGACACTCCAGACTTTGCTCCAGGTATGAATAGTGCAGTTTTTTTAATTTGGAAACAGACTGGTTTCACCAGACAATGGGGCCTATTCACTAAAGGTTCTTAAAAAAAATCACCAGGCCATTTAAATCACCATTTTTATGAGCGTTGCTATCACGGTATTCAGAAAGCCTTGATTACCTGTCATAGCAAAATTCACAAAACGGGCGATTAGCCGGTGATCTGATGAAAGAGCCTCTGAAAAGGCCTTACCCAGCGTGTTGTATCTGCTGTCGAGAGAGCTGCTCTGAGAGAGCCGTCTCTCCCTGTGCAAATCTCGTCCAAAATGTATGTGTATAAATTTTAATTTTGTTAATAGTTTAAATGAGCAGGGGGTCTCCTGAGCTGAACCGCATTGGTTTCAGTCTCAGGGACCCCCTACTTGCCAAGATACAGGCCCCATTATGGGGTGCCGGTATCTCCTATGCATTTTATTCCCCCAGTCATGTCTATTGTATTGTATTGTATGTCTTTATTTATATAGCGCCAAAAGTGTACTCAGCGCTTCACAAAGAATACAGTACAGGGAATTATAATAATACAATAAGTGCAGCAAAATCAGACAATAGGAAAGGAAATCCTTGCCCTGAAGAGCTTACAATCTAAGAGTTTTGAGGTGGAACCTACAGAGACAGCAGGTGAGGGAATAAGTGCTATAGATGGCAGTGCTTGGTCACAATGGGGGGTAGGAGTGACTGAGTGTGGGACAGTAACCATGAGTGCAGACTATTGGGATGCTTGATTTGTGGGGCAAGTCTTAAGGTTAGTCAAATAACTTAAGGGTTAACACACTTTATAGGGGAAGAGATGGCAGGGAAGCATGGGTGAAATCAGATGTGTATGTCTGGGTTCAGGCTTAGGGGAGATCCACTGCAGCAGGAAGGAGTAGATAGAGGATGTGACTAGAGGATTTGTGGGGTGCTTTTAATTGAGGGGTAAAGAAGTTGTTGGGAGAGTGGTGTATAAATAATGGTTCAGTGGGGAGTGGGGAAGTTGGAGAGAACAGAGACATTCACAAAGGAGTGAGGAACAGTAAACAGAAAATGCAATAGGGAGGGCATAGTGAGAGGCAGGAGGAGAGATTCCCAGGTACTGGAGGATAGAAAGAGTACAAAAAATCACAGCTTTTCTTAATGTTAACTTCTCACCATTACAAAGTTGTTGTGCAGAGTCCCGATCTTCCTCAAATCTTCACCTCCAATTTCAACTCCAAAATTAACTCTGCCACACACTTTAACTGTGACACGTAAGATGTTACACACAGCCAAATGGCTTCACACCCTAGATAGTACAGCTAAACCCCGTTATAACGCGGTCCTCTGGGGCCACCCGATCCAACCGCGCTAGAACC
The DNA here is from genome assembly GCA_036426205.1 of Ascaphus truei. Lineage (NCBI taxonomy): Eukaryota > Metazoa > Chordata > Amphibia > Anura > Ascaphidae > Ascaphus > Ascaphus truei. Next base: position 109,945,485 of record CM071569.1, read on the forward strand.
GGGGTCGCGCTAATTTTTTTTTAAAAATGGCCGCCGCGCGCCTGATCGGGAGGGAGTGTGGAGGGAAGGAAGGAAGGAAGAAGTGTCCGGAAGCCCTACACGTCCCATAGCAATGGCGAGTCCAGCCGCAACCTGCTCCTTACCTCCCACCACCGGCATCCATTTCCTCCCCCCTCAGGCCCCCACACCTACCGGCCCTCCGCGGCATAGCCCACGCGGCCCTCTGAGTCCCAGCCTGCTCTTCACTCACACCCCCCCTCCTCCCGACACCCCCCTCCTCCCGACACCCCCCTCCTCCCAACACCCCCCTCCTCCCGACACCCCCCCTCCTGATGTCAGCTCCGCTCCGATCTCAGCAGCGACACCAAAGGTAGGGAGGGGGAATGGGAGGTGTGGTGTAGTGTGCTGTGAGTGCTGTGAGTGTGTTGTGAGTGCTGTGAGAGTGTGCTGTGAGAGCTGTGTGCTGTGAGAGTGTGCTGTGAGTGCTGTGTGCTGTGAGAGTGTGCTGTGAGAACTGAGTGCTGTGAGAGTGTGCTGTGAGTGCTGTGTGCTGTGCTGTGTGCTGTGCTGTGTGCTGTGCTGTGTGCTGTGAGTGCTGTGTGAGTAGTGTGCTGGGAGTGTGTGCAGTGTGCAGTGTGTGCAGTGAGAGTGTATGCAGTGAGAGTGTGTGCAATGAGAGTGTGTGCAGTGAGAGTGTGTGCAGTGAGAGTGTGTGCAGTGGTGCAGTGAGAGTGTGTGCAGTGCGTGTGTGTGCAGTGAGTGTGTGCAGTGAGTGTGTGTGCAGTGAGTGTGTGCAGTGAGTGTGTGTGCAGTGAGTGTGTGTGCAGTGAGAGTGTGTGCAGTGTGCAGTGCGGCTGGAGTGTGTGCAGTGTGTGTTGTGTGGTGTGTGCAGTGTGGGTGTGGTGTGTGCAGTGTGCAGTTTGCATGTGAGAGATGTGTGTAGTGTGCAGTGAGAGTGTGTGCAGTGAGAGTGTGTGCACTGAGTGCTGGGAGTGTGTGCAGTGTGCTGTAAGCAGTGTGCTGTGAGCAGTGTGCAGTGAGAGTGTGTGCAGTGTAGAGTGTGTGCAGTGTACAGTGTGCAGTGAGAGTGTGTGCAGTGGTGAGTGTGTGAGGGTGTGCAGTTGTGCTTGGTGCAGTGAGTGTGTGTGCAGTGAGAGTGTGTGCAGTGTGCAGTGAGTGCTGGGAGTGTGTGCAGTGTGGTGTGTGGTGTGTGCAGTGTGGTGTGTGGTGTGTGCAGTGTGCAGTTTGCAGTGAGAGTGTGTGTAGTGTGCAGTGAGAGTGTGTGCAGTGAGAGTGTGTGCACTGAGTGCTGGGAGTGTGTGCAGTGTGCTGTAAGCAGTGTGCTGTGAGCAGTGTGCAGTGAGAGTGTGTGCAGTTGTAGAGTGTGTGCAGTGTACAGGTGTGCGTGAGAGTGGGGCAGTGAGTGCTGGTGTGGGCAGTGTGTGTGCAGTGAGGGTGTGTGCAGTGAGGTGTGTGCAGTGAGAGTGGTGCGTGGTTGCAGTGAGAGGTGTGCGTGGAGTGTGTGGTGAGCAGTGAGGTTTGTGCAGTGAGTGTGTGTGCAGTGAGTGTGTGCAGTGAGGGTGTGTGAGTGAGAGTGTGTGCAGTGTGCAGTGAGTGCTGGGAGTGTGTTGCAGTGTGGTTGTGTGTGGTGTGTGAGGGTGGTGTGGGTGTGCAGTGTGCAGTTTGCAGTGAGAGTGTGTGTAGTGTGCAGTGAGAGTGTGTGCAGTGAGAGTGTGTGCAGTGAGTGCTGGGAGTGTGTGCAGTGTGCTGTGAGCAGTGTGCTGTGAGCAGTGTGCAGTGAGAGTGTGTGCAGTGTACAGTGTGCAGTGAGAGTGTGTGCAGTGAGTGCTGGGAGTGTGTGCAGTGTGCTGTGTGCAGAGAGAGTGTGTGCAGTGAGAGTGTGTGCAGTGAGAGTGTGTGCAGTGAGAGTGTGTGCAGTGTGTGCAGTGTGTGCAGTGTGTGCAGTGTGTGCAGTGTGTGCAGTGTGTGCAGTGTGCAAAAAAAAATTAAATTAAATTTTTTTTTTTTTAAACGGGAGCCACGTGAAAACCGCGTTATAACCGATTTCGCGTTATAATGGGTCGCGCTATAACGGGGTTCACCTGTATGTCTTAAATACTCTGATCACATGCAATTGAATAACAATTAAAGGAGAGTTTTGCCTATTCTGCTCAAGGAAAAATACCCCAATAGTCAATTAAATCTTAATTTCTCTTGCAATTGATGGTAGGAGACTTCTGCTCAAGGAAACATACCCCAATAGTCATTTAAATCTTAATTTCTCTTGCATGTGACGTGGACATTTAAATACATTCGAGATACCGGCACCCCATAAAGGGGCCTGTATCTCGGGAAGTAGGGGGTCCCTGAGGCTATCCGCTATGGTTTTACTGTAAATGCATTTTTATTGCCTATGATTCTTGCCTATGATTCATGCCAGGGGTCTCTGGTGCTAATATTAATGAATATCAGCTCCAGAGATTCCTTGCATCAATCCTATGCAGTAAAAATGCATTTTTTTCTAAGTCCCATCTCACCGCTTCTCTGCAGGTTTTCAACACCTTCACGCCAATTTTTCTGGCATGAGGATTTTCTGATAAAATCTCCATTCTAGAGCGGCGATAGGCATTCATAGCCTAATCACTGCTACTAGAATTGTGTGAGTTTATGAACATGCCGAACATGCCGAAAAGCGTCAATAAGTGGCTTATCACCGCTGCCTCAGTGATTTTTTTTATGAGCTATTTTTTGGGGGCGATTCAGTCTTTTATCACCCACGTATCACCGCTTACTGAATAGCTGTAGGCATTTTGGGCGATAAGTGCTTGATAAGTGGCTTATGAACGCTTACTGCATAAGCCCCTTAGGGATCTGGAGGGTAATAACTGCATTAAATCATTTGAACAAATCAGATCCGATAAAAACATTCCTTATTCTGAATTCTTTAGATACCTCCAGATCGGAGCATTTTACAATAAACACAGTCCCCACCCTCCATTGACTATATTTGAAAAGCTCTGTCTCATAGAACCGAACATGAGTGGACTCACATCACAAATGTACAGAGAAGCAACCGGTTCCGGCACTGATTTCCCACAAAACCTAAGTTATATGGTATGTTACAATGGGAAGCAGACCGAGGAGAGGTTCTGGAAGATGAAGACTGGGTCGAGATCTTTACTGCAACATCCAAAAGTTCAATATGCATAACGTTAAAGGAGAACCCATATAAGGTATTAATGAGATGGTATCTCACCCACATAAATTATCGAGATTTGTACCAGGATACTCCCCATTGTGCCCGAGACAATGTGGATAGTCCACCGAATTGTTGCATATGCTGTGGTCCTGTCCTCAGATCACACCTCTATGGGAGAAAATTAGACCTCACAAAACCAACGTGGCTGTTTCCACTGAGTAGGCCAACACCGGGCTTAGCCAGGGTAGAGAACAAATTGGTTGCTTATTTTGCAAAAGCGACGAGATGCGAGATCGCAGCATTATGGAAACAAAAATAAATTACAACAATTACTAAGATTTGGGACAGAATTTGGTATGTGTGCAAGATGGAAAAGTTAACAAGTTTGGTTAAAGACACTGGCGTCAAATTTCTAAAGTCTGGCTACCATGGTTAGGACAGACAGATACCCCAAGTGTGGAGGTTGCCACAATTTTGCTTTGATAAGTATACAGTAGGTGCGTTCTCGTTTGAGGATTGGGTGATGAGACGGTTTTCAGAGAGAGCTGACGGATCCGTGACCTGGGGAGGAATGGACCGCACCCGAAACGAGATAAAATAAAAAAGATAAATGAAAAAAATCTGCAAATGCACACGCACCTAAGTGCAATTGGGGTGCGCTAGGTGTGGCCACAGGCTACTGCATATAGGTATACGAAGTTGTAAATAGTGTCTTGGGGGTGTGGATTATAGACCAATGTTGTCCTCCAGACTACGGAGTCACAAAATCAACAACAATATATAAAATCAAGGAATAGAATACTAAAAACCATTATTCATTAAACCTAAACAACAAGAGTGTATAAATAGTAAAAAGTATCAACATGATAACCACTAATAGGTGTTATTCCTTATGGAGATGCAGACCAGAAGCTAAGCACTGATAGATAAATAATTGAATCACCCCGTCTGTCCTTTCGGTGACCAATTAGGTTAGAGTGCACTCTGACAGGTGAGAAAGGTTGATACACTCTGTCTTTCTGTAGTATGAGATGATCTTCTTTTAGCTGAAAGAAATGCTGCCCTACAAGGAGAGGATACCACTCAACGCGAAACTTGTAGGAGGAGGAGCTAAGCACAGTACACAGACTGCACAGATCGCAGTGAGAGCTCTCACAAACCACTCCGTGAGCTGCAGCATTAGCTGGGAGGACGGACAAGGAGATTGGATGCCCGGACCGTTGATGTCACAGCGGGAAGAGCCTGGGGAAAACAGCGCGCCGACAGCAAGTAGACGGCATCCGCAGAGGAAATCTACAGTCCCGCCGATCATCAGAGGCCTGGGGTCTCGAAGCAGATCATCGGCCGAAACAGCTGAGCAGCTGAGCAGTCCGGCAGACACCCCAGAAGTGAACATTGTCCTTGCAAACTCCAGCCAGCAGCAAAGACACAGAGGGAGTGTGACTCCACACTATCCACGGACAATTATCCTTCTTTATCAACTTTTTTTTATCATATACTTGTTTTTATATTTAAGCATTTTTCTTGTACTGTAAGTGCATAACATTGTATTTGTTGTACTTTGTACTTAAACTTTAAGGTTTAAAAACGTTACATTGCGCCCTTCACATTCTTTTCTAAAATAAAAAAGAAACCCATTATAAGGGAAAGGAACCCCCCCCCCCCTCCCATTATGTTTTTCTGATTTAATTTTTATTTCAATTTCTGTTGGTTGTTAAATGAAACAATGGATGTACTGCGTATTGATGTTTTGTCTTGAAAACCAATAAAAATGTAAGTTACAAAAAAAACATATATTTATATATTATGTTATTATTTCTTTCTCCAAATTTTGACAATACAAATATAAAAATATAACATAACATACATAGAAACTTACATACACAAAAGACATGCACACAAATGAAAATACGAATTAAATGCCAATCCCCACGCTTGATTACTTTACATTATAACCTTAACAGGTTTCACCAGTCAGGTATTATCTTACTTAGCATTTAATTACCATTCTAGTAGTTTGAAACGTGTAAGGAATACAACCTAACAAATGACCTTTGACAACCTTAAATAAAAAGAACCCACACTCTTTAATTTTTCTATGCATATGGAAAAAACATTTCTATTTTTTTAGTTCATCTTCCCGACGCTCACTCCTGCCCTTCTAAGATTCTCAATATTTGGTATTTTAATTGTAACCCCTGGTACGATGTATGTAGCTGACACACATACAGTGCCCCCTGCCTGCAACAGGGAACTACAACTCCCAGCATGCTGTTCTGCATCAGGGAGCCAATTCTGGGGCAGGGGGATGGGATTTGTGATGGATAGGGCCTCAGCCCATGAGATTGGACTCTGTAGAGGCGGGACTAAGAGAGAGATCTGGAAGAGTCCCTGGCATGGCACGCAGATCTGGGCAGATCTGCATGACCCTGAAAGATCTCAGGTCTGACCAGTGGTGACCAGGAGCCCAGCCAGCCATTCACCTCAGTTAGCTGGCTAAAAGGAGTAGAGCATAAATACCGTGGGAAAGGAGGGGGAGTGGTAGGAAAGGTAAAGGAACCTCTGCTCAAGCTGAATTAAAGTATAGGGTAGATAAGGTGCTAGACTGAGAATGTATTGATTAATGAATAATTAAAAGGAGTAGAGCCCAGCTGAGCATCCATTGGACAGCAGCATGAGGCAAGCGCACCGTCAGAGGGGATCTTCAACGGAAGCTAAATAAAGGGCACCAAAACATTTGCGAAGTACAGGTCTGCTACGTAAACACACGAATTCAATGTTCTAACGGTGTGCCAGCACTTTCACACAGGCCCTTATAGTTAGGGTTTGGTGGTATTAGAGAGAGAGACACAGACACACACTTGTGCAGCATTTGGTGGGGAGTGTTTATGTTATTCTGTATTGCATGTGTATTGAATGATCCTCCAATTGATGATCATAAGGTTTATATGGGTACATGAATACAATTACTTTATAAATACCTTTGTGTTGTAAACATTACTGTAGTCTGCCTCTTTTTGTCTGACCTACAGCCACAGTGGGGTAAGGCAGGGGTGCACAAACTGTTTACTCTGTGCCCCCCTGCTCACCCTCCCCCTGACCTTGGCTCCGGCGTTCTGATGTCACGATGTCAGGTCACGTCACTTTACCATGGCAACATGGCATCACGTGACCCCGCGGTGTCATTTGACGACGCGTTGCCAAAAGCCATCTGAGCGATGGTAAGGGAACTTATAGAGGCCTTCGCCGCTCCCCCGGCATTTAATTTAAATCAATTTATTTTTATTTATAAAATGTTTTACCAGGAAGTAATACATTGAGAGTTACCTCTCGTTTTCAAATATGTCCTGGGAAAGAGCGCCTTTGGGAAAAGCGCGGGGCCTCTGTAAGTGCCGTACCCATGGGGTAAGGTATATGGAAGGAGGACTCAGGCCTCCGCCTCAACAGTAGGTGTTAGTCTGAGGTACATTGGCTACATGAATCTAGATATAAACTACATTTTAAAGAATCTTTTGGCACCTCTTTCAACATCCATGAGACTATCTCTCCTTTCAAAATGAATAACATTTAACAATTTTTCAGAATTTCCAGGATTTTAGGTGTTGTTTTCTTTATTTAATCTCTAAGCATAAATATTTTCCTCTAGTGGTGATTACTATAGCCAACTGTGGAATTGGCATTTTATTTATTTATTTGAACTTATCAAAATTACCTTGTACTAACTCCTCAAAGGATTTTTTTAAATATCTACTTTAAAGATGTTTCTCATAAATTGTACCACCTTAGGCCACGGTCCCAGTGCCTTCTACAGTGCACGCCGTGCATACAAACATCATCCCTTATGGGGCTTGGCCCAGTAAGCACCTCTGCGCAGAAGATGCAGTCGCGCTCTACGACCAGTTTTCAGAAAGACATTCAAATTGAATTTAGAAGTTGCGACGGAGGGGTAAATATCATCCTTGTACCATTGATCTGCACCATGGAGGTCTGTCTTTATCTTTCCATGTACGTCTGCACCTGATATCCTAGTCCTAGCGCTTCCTGTCTGTGTCCAGAGAGACCCACCAGACTCCACATATCCCGCCACTGTTTTTATCCTACTGACATTCTGTGAGTAGGCAGCACATAGGAGCCAAGCATCACATTTTTGCACCATTGAACATTATTGTCTGCACTTAGTGTGTTTTTTCTTTGTTGTTTTTTTCCCACATGCTCCCCCTGGGTTGAGAAAAAGCATCTGTAGTGCATACATTAATTTTGGGAATGTGATTGACTGAATGACTCACCCCAGAAATGCCAGACCCAGGCCTCTCCATTACACTATTTTTTTTGGGGTGGTATTTTGTCTATTATAGGAGGATAATTTAATATATCTGAAACACGGTTCCCTCCCCCAACCCCCGCCCCCCCACCCCCAATCTTACATAGGGACCAGTGCTGGGGAGATAGGCATATTACCAGGTGTGTGGTGCTATACCTGTAGGCTGCAGGAGTACTGAGTTGTCAGCTAGTTGGTAATGAGACAGGAACAGGACAGGCTTGAACAGATCTCTGGGTTCTTCTTGTGGTTGGTTTCAGCGCCTCTAGCTCTGATGAGAACCGTGATGTATGGGTGTCAGTCCCCACTACTGCATTCCTTAACCCTCCTGCCCAGGAACTGACACCAGGCAGGGGTATGGTAGAGGTGTGTGGCTGTCATGCGCTCAGGCTCCCCGCTGTGAGATTCAAACACTTGTAGTGTGAATAGCTGAAAGGGAGACCAACGGAGCATAGGAAGACCACTATGATAGTCAGAGCTCAGGGGTAAAGAAAGGTAATCTTACCCCTGTCAGCTCTACCGTCTTGGGTCCTGTTGCTCCTTGAAGGCATTTCCCCTAGCATGCATCCGGCAAAGTGAGCATGTAGAGGTGAAGAGAGAGTGTCCGGTGCCACAGCAAACAGCAGGTCGTAATCAGTTCCAAGGATTGTACAAAAGAAACTTTATTGAGATCGATACACACTTGTATAATAGCAGGCTACAGCACAGCCTCCTCCTCTACGCGTTTCACGCTGTACTAGCGCTTCGTCTGGGAGTGACGTATGGGGTATGGTAGGGGTATGGTAGAACAGGATTTTATTGCATAGCTGCAGCAGCTCTTCATAGCACAGCATAGTTTCTGAAGTCCCAGGACCTCTAGATGGTGCTGCCCCGATAGTGTGGGGCTCTGGTCTGGATGGTCTCTAGGCCGTCCAGCCTAGAGTGGGCCTGCTTTCCCCCAATTTGGAAGACTGACAGACTCCCTCTTGCCTTGAGGACCAGGATCAGACTGACTAACTTTTAGCTACTCCGCTTGTAAAACTCTGGAAGGGTCGGGCTCATGGACTGTACCCACCTCCAGGGGCTGTACACAAGCCATGAGTCACCACCTTCCTTCCTTCACTTTCAAGGGAAGCAGAAGGGGGGTCACTGGCCCATAGATGAACCCACTACTGCCTGGAACTCAACAGGACTTATATAGTAGATATATTATGTGGGAAAGAAAGGTAAAATGGGACATACCCTGTTATACATACATCATTTGTTTCTGCTGAAAAATATAGACACAGATACTTTATATATATATTTTTTTTTTTTTTACTGTTTTGAAGGAATGATTCCCCAATACCTTAGATCAGCGGTGCGCAAACTGGGGGGCGCGACCCCCAGGGGGGCGCGAGACTGCCGGCAGGGGGGCGCAGGGTTTACAGATGCCCCGTGCGCTTCCCGAAGGCACTTAAATTAAGTGCCGGGGGAGCTGCAGGGCCTCTGTAAACCTTCACTTACCTAGGCTCCGGCAGCTTCCTTCCTGCGTCGCCATGGCAACGCGGCGTCAAAATGACGCCGCGATGTCATGTGACGTCACGTTGCTATGGCAATGTGACATCATGACGCCAGAGCGCAGGTGAGTGGGGGTTAGGGGGGGCGCGGGAGTGAGGGGACCGCCGGTAGGGGGGCGCAGGGAAAAAAGTTTGTGTCCCCCTGCCTTAGTTAATTGTGTTTCATGATGGTTTAACTGTAACATTTTTTAGATCAAAATTGATCTTATATCCAAAGAATTTACTAAACACGCAACATCTTAAATGACATGTGAAGTGTCTGTTGAGTTATATTAGAGTTGAACTGGAGGTTAACAAGAAATATAGAACAGGATTAATCAATTTACCAACAATTCAGTAACTGGGAGAAATTATCTACTTTTATGCTCTGACAATTTATCCACAACTTCAAGAGTATAACGTCATAACCTGCTGTGTAACATTCCATTTATCTTCCTGCCACCTGCACTGCATCCATACATGCCCCTCATATTGCTCTTTCTGTTTGCTGTTTCCTCACTCCTCTGTAAACTTTTCTATTCTTTCTACCTTCCCCACTCTCCTCCTTCTATTCACATTTCTTCATCTCTCCTCCCGTCCACATTTGCATGTGCCCAGACACAATTTAGGGGGTAACCAGGCTCTCAAATGAAAGTTGTCTTTTTTGATTACTCCTGATCCGTGTATAAGGGTCCTAGAGAGTTAGCAATTGGGTCCAGTAATAGTGTCCCATTCCAATGTCTTGTATGCAATAAAAGTATTTTTTGTGTTTTTCCGTTTCCAGGCATGCCAGCAAGCAGGGATTTCTAGGGTATGAGTTTCAAGGAAGGTTTTGCGGAGGATCTGTTAAAAGAATGTGCCTATGAGGGGGTTCCCCCATAAATGTACCCGGGAATCATACCTGATTCTCGGATACAAGTAGGGACATTGTCCCGGCAATATCTCCCCTTGAAAACGCACGTGCGACTCACCACTAAGGTACCCTGCTTCAGCATAGCCCAGAAAGGAGAATGAGGCACTGGGATTAAAAGTTATCCCTGTAGCTGAGGGAATCCCTAGGTTAAAGGGGGTACACCAGCTAGTGCCAAGGTGACCCAGAACCAGTGTAGGGTTTGTGGGTGCCCCAACCATATATAAGGTTGAGGGGAGACTCTGAGATTCCAGTATGAGTCCAAAAGATAGTGTGTGGGGAATATAACAGGAAGAAATAAAAATACAATATCTTTCTTCAGTCCCCTGGACCCAGAGACTCAGAAGTATATTACCAACATACCTTAATGTATTAAAATATACTTTATTAAATGTAATGTGTTTTTACATTCGGAACTGATGTCCAAGCAGGCTGCCCGAGCTAACCCATAGGCGGCGGTAAGTCTGCTGGACATCGGAGTTCAAAGCAGTCAGAGGATGCCAGAAGTGAGAACAGCATTTGGTCAGCGGGGAAAAGCGGAGTACCAGGTCCAGAGATCAATGGCAGTCTTCCGGGCTGCCACTGGCTCTGTCAGACCTGGTGGAGCCTCTCCGAGCCGGTGGCATTGAGATAGCTAGGAACGAAGGTGGCAAACTAGATTTCCCGCTGACCAGATTTTCTAGCCAGCTTGGCTCTGATTGGTTGCTTTGGAATTTTCACACGTGATGTTTGGCTGCTGAGTTTTGTGAATGAAACTCAGAATACTATAAGAATCTGTGAGCCAATCAGATTGCAGTTCTCCAGTAGTTCTCTAAATCGAACGTAGCGGACGCGGCTGGGATTTTATGCCAATTTGAGTTCCAGAGGATTTAGAGTAACTCGCTGTCAGGAGGGACCAAGTTCTCAGAAGAGAATGTACTGGTTGCGTGTGAAATTTCATGCCGATTTGAGTTCCAGGGGACCCCGAGCTAAGTCCCGGTCAGGGTAAAACTCATCTACAGAGTTCCCTGCAAAGGAAAGTCTAATTTTCACCCACAGTCCCAAAGTGTGTCTTTATATCTGTATTTTGTGTATCATTGTGTGTAAGCGAATTTATGCAAATAAACTGCAATTTATTTCATTACCTTGTTTTACTCAATGAATGATCCTGGTAAAAAGGTGTAAATAGCCTAGTCTCCCGTGACAACATACCTCTATCCTTGCTATTCAAAAAAGCACCTCCACAAATTGTCTTCTCACCTCCCTCTCTCGCTCGTCATTCTTGCTGCTCAGAATGTCTGTCCTAATCCTGGACCTGGCCACATACACACCTGCTCTCTCTCACACTTCCCTGCCTGCTCTTTTCTACCTGCTAATGGTGTTAACCCATCTAATTTCATACCTATGCCTTGTCTCCATTCCTTCTCCTGTGCTCTCTGGAATGTCCACTCTCTGACTAACAAGAATCATGTTGTACATTACCTCTTCTGCTGTCACTTTCTACACCTCTATCCTCTAATAGAAACTTGGCTCTCACAACATGATATAATAATAAACTGAGTAGGGGGGGTGCAAGAGAAAAAGATAGAGATGCACAGTGATCAATCACAATTTTGCATTAATAAGGTAAACATAAGATAAGTTATATCTGGGTGATGGGGAATATAATAAACCAGAATAATGTACTCACACGGCCATGTGTGATACTAGATCACAAAATGGGTTCTTTAAGTGTGGTGATGTCTCCTCCTCTCAGCTGTTCATTTCTCCTGTTCGTTCTGTATTGTATAAACACAACACTTTGAGTCCTCACATCGCGATGGCCCATACAATTGTAAAGGATGACAGCAGCAGGTACAGTTTAAAAATACAGTTTATTTGATTACAATTTGAGTAACATGTAACTCACATATAAAAACTGCCTTCGGTACACGTCGTCGACTTCTGCATCCAACACAGTGTTCTCCTGCTCCCACCTCCGATCTACAGGACTGAGCCCAGAGCACTCGGGTAAACGACGGTGGCCATGTGCGGTCAGAAAGCTCAACATCCTTGCATGAACTACGCATTTTGCATATCTTAATTCTTCGTCAGGTTCATGCTCTGCAGTTCCAAGCTGAGATCACATGTACAGTATGTAATAGCTGCAGGATGTGTCACTCGTGAGCAGCACAACATGACTCTGCTGTGGAGCCTGCTGTCTCTTATGATGATCTTTCTTTCTCTTACACTCCACGTCCCAATGGCCGAGGGTGAGGAGTATGTCTCCTCCTCTCCTACTGCCAATATCAGCTCCGCCAAATGCCTCAATCTGTTTCATTTTCTTCCTTTGGGGTTCACACTGTCCGAATTTTCTACCATCTCGCTCTGCACATGGCAATCATCTACAGACCGCCTACCTCTTCATCCTCTACCTGCACCTTTCTCTGAATCCTGGATGTCTTTATCTCCTCTGACGCTCCTATACTTTTAGTGGTGAACTTCAACTGTTCTAAGAATGATCCCTCATTCTCCTGGGCATCTCACCTTCTCTCTTTAACCTCCACCTCTAGCCTCACTGGACCAATTTCAGCACCCCCAAGGATGGTCACTACTTAGACCTAATCTTTACTAAAAACTGTTCTCTTTCTAATTTCTCTATCACCGACTTTCTGCTCTCTGATCATAATTTCTTATCATTCACCACCACTCATTCCTTTCACCCACTTCTACCTGTTCTACTTGCTTTTCTCGAGACCTTCACTTCACTGGCCTCTCATCTACCCTCATCTAACATCTACCCTAAACGCTAACTCTTTTCTATCTCTCCTTCCTATGAAACTCATAATCTTGTTAACTGTTACAACTCTATCCTCTCCTCCTCACTTGATCTATATGCCCACTCTTGTCTCCAGCACACCCACCCCTCTAACCCACACCCTTTTCTAAATTCACAAAGCTCCCTTCACACTTGTACTCAGTCATCTGAACACCTATGGGGGAAATCTCACATTCAGGCTGATTTTCTGCACAATAAATTTCTCTTCTTCTCTTTTAATTCTGCTCTCTCTAAGGCAAACAACACTACTTTTCCTCCCTTATCAACACAAATACAATTCACGCCGTCTTTTCTCTGTATTTGACTCCCTTCTCGGACCTTCTCCTCCCACTTCCCATCCTTCTGTCACATCTCCACTTCTACTGACTACTATAAAGGCAAGGTGAATGCTATCCAAAAGAAGATTCCTTCTGTCCCTTTCCCCTTCTCTCTGCTGCTACCTAAACCTACTTCTTCCACTCTTGACTCCTTTTCTCTTACGTTCTTCAAATTCCATGGGGAGCATGGGAGATAGTCAGCAAACATGTCAGCTTGTGCTCACCAAAGTAGCTTATTATCTATATGAAGCAAAATCTTAAGGTTACTTTTCCCTACAAATTCTACTTAATCTCTCAGCTGCTTTTGATACTAATGATAACTCTCTTCTCCTTCATATACAAATCTCTCTTGGTATCGGCAACAAAGCTCTATCCTGGTACTCATCATAACTCTCCCATGGCACATTTTTGCTCTCTGTTGCCAACCTGTCTCTGTCTTCTACAGATCTGTCTTTTCGTGCACATCAGGGGTCTGTTCTGGGACCTCTCCTTTTCTCTTTCTGCACACTATAACCTGCTGCACTCATCAACTCTTTTTGCCTTAGGTATCATCTCTATGCAGATGATACACAAATATATAGATCCACTTCTACCTTCACTCCTGCAATTCAGTCCAAAGTCTTGGATTGCACACTGGCTAAATCCTCATGGATGTCGGCCCACATCTTAAAGTTAATGTCTAAATCTGAGCTCCTTCTATTTCCCACCAAATCTTGCCTAATATCCCCTTCACACAGTAAATGGTACTACCATCTATCCTGTCGTCACAGCAGTTGTCTAGGAGTGATATTTGACTCATCCATTTTCTTATCCAATCACAGTCACAGCATGGCTAAAATTTGTTGCTTCTTTTAAAACTGCCAAGATTCGCCCTTTCCTCTGTCAATCACTGCTAGAACTCTAATGCATGCCCTTATCTTCTCTCGTCTAGGTTATTAGAACATACTACTAATAAGCCTCCCTGCCTCACAAATTCCTCCTTTGCAACCTATCCAAAATTCTGCTGCTAGAATCATTTTACTTTCTCCCAAATCCGTCTCTGCTCATCTCCTCCTTAAATCCCTCTCCTGGCTTCCCATCAAATGTTGTACCATCTACAAAGTTCTCCTCCTTACCTTTGAGGCTCTCCACTTATCTGCTCCTGCCTACATATCAGCGTTGATCTCTCGTTATGCCCCTGCTTGTCTCCTGCGGTCAAGGGTTGATCTATGGCTGGAGAGGATACCAGTGGCAGGAATAGCAGGGAGTGTGGTCGGGGTCACAAGCAGAGGTCAGAGGCAGGTGGCAGATAGTGTGGACAAGGTCACAAGCAGAGGTCGGAGGTAGGTGGCAGATAGTATGGTTGAGGTTACAAGTAGAGGCTGGAGCCAGGCAGCAGATAGCATGGTCAAGGTCACAAGCAGAGGTCGGCAGTGAGGAGACAGAAACAGGACAACAGCAATAGCAGCAGCAAACACAGGAACCTAGCACAAGCTGGAGGAACCAGTATAAACAGGCACTGACAGACATGAAGGGGAAGTTTATATAGGCAGGCTGAGAGGTAGAGCACAGGTGCCGAGGTGTCAGGTTTCAGGGTCTGGAATGTTACTTGAGAGAGCTAGCAGAGCAGCAGCAGTCCCGGCGGAGAAGCATGAGTACGGCAGGCTAGAATATGACACCTGCACTCAACCCATAATTGTCCCCTCTCCACCCCATTCATTGCTACTGCTCTTTCCTGCCTTAAACCTTTTTTCCTCACTGCCCCTTACCTGTGAAACTCCCTCATACTCGGAATGCACCCACCTTTAATTCAGTCTTTAAAACTTGCCTCTTAAATAAGCATTTCAATAGCCCAGACTAATGGCCACAGTCCCACTTGCACAGTCAATCTTACCAACCATTGTGGCCAAGCACTGCCATATACTGCACTTATTCCCTCACCTACTATCCTCTGTATGTTTCCCAACATACCACTTAGATTGTACGCTCTCTGAAACAGGGATTTCCTTTCCTATTGTCTGATTTTTTTGTTGCACTTATTGTATTGTCATTTTCTGTACTACACTATCTCTTTTATAAATGCTGAGTACATTGTGGGAGCTATAAAAATAAAGATATACACACATACAAGTGTTGAAAACTGGAGGACTGCTTCAAACAAAGATGCAAATTGCATATTTTTTACTGTCACTTTGCATCAATGTACAGATGTAACATGTGATATTGTTCTTCCTGATAACACAACATATTCTATCATACAGAAAATCCAGAGTTTCCGTATAGCTCAAAATATCACAACATATCCTAGCATACTGTATCCCACCAAGGTAACAATGAAGCTCCTCACTTCTATATCAAGGTGCTTTGCTCCAATTTGCACCTATAACTGGTGCAGTTCTCTTTTCACTCTGCATCAAATATATCCACCATGTCTGTGGTGATGTTAACCTCCTCTGCTACGAGACCGCCGGGCAGAATTCATATATACAGTATGCCCCTTGTGCAAATGTACCAAATGTGCAAATGTGGTAGGGGTAAATGTGACTGCTTTTAATAAAGGTCAAGCCCGCCATTACCCCTACCTGTCAATAATACATCTGTATTATGGTTGTATATATATTTGTATTGTAGTGTCCAACACTTCAGGGACCAGGGGTTAATTTTGTGTTCAGCTGGGAATGTTGCAAAGTTGTCTGTGACCTTTCCATGTAACATTCTTCATGTAACTCTTTTTGTTGTTGCATTTCTACCCACCAATCAGGGACTGGGTCATACTGAAGATAGCTGGCCTCAACTCTTTTTTATGTAACCATGTTATGCCATGGGGTATAAAGGTGGGGAGGGAGGTCCCTGTTAGTTAGCTCTAGTTCTAGTGGGAGTTCCAGTTGCAGTGCCAGTTCCTTTACAGATTCCAGGCAGGAGGTCCAGTCTGGTCAATTCCAAGACCAGATCCTGTAGGTCCTACATGGAAGAAGATCAGGGGAAATCTCTTCAGGGAGGGCCCTGTGCCTAGTTCTGCAGGGTATCCCCAGTTATCCCAGGCGTGTTGTCTGTTTATTCACAGTTGTGGATACTTTTTTTTCCAATAAATTCAATTTTATCAACTATGTTTATCTGTCTGGCAAACTGAACCCTGGTGTGATAGTCCTGGTCTCTCGTCACAGATAAACATTTTTGATCAGTGTTTTGGAACAAATTACTTCATCTTGATACATATCCCCGTGTCTAGACTTTAATATGTAAGTGCTATTAATACTGACTGTTTGTTCGGCACATCTATATTTTTGGACAAAACCTTCAGACGTCAGGTTGCCATTGTATTGTATTGTATTGTATGTCTTTATTTATATAGCGCCATTAATGTACATAGCACTTCACAGCAATAATACATGTGGTAATCAAATAAATAACAGTTAATATAAATAACAGATCATGGGAATAAGTGCTTTAGAAATTAAGGAAGAGGAGTCCCTGCTCCGAGGAGCTTACAGTCTAATTGGTAGGTAGGGAGAACGTACAGAGACAGTAGGAGGGAGTTCTGGTAAGTGTGTCTGCAGGGGGCCAAGCTTTATGTATCATGTGTTCAGAATAGCCACAGTGCTATTCATATGCTTCTTTAAGCAAGTGTGTCTTAAGGTGGGTCTTAAAAGTGGATAGAGAGGGTGCTAGTCAGGTACTGAGGGGAAGGACATTCCAGAGGTGTGGGGCAGTCAGTGAAAAAGGTTTAAGGCGGGAGAGGGCTTTAGATACAAAGGGGGTAGAAAGAAGACATCCTTGAGAAGAACGCAAGAGTCTGGATGGTGCATAACGAGAAATTAGGGCTGAGATGTAAGGAGGGGCAGAAGAGTGTAAAGCTTTAAAAGTGAGGAGAAGAATGGAGTGTGAGATGCGGGATTTGATCGGAAGCCAGGAGAGGGATTTCATGAGGGGAGATGCTGAGACAGATCTCGGAAAGAGTAGAGTGATTCTGGCAGCAGCGTTTAGGATAGATTGTAGGGGAGACAGGTGAGAGGCAGGAAGGCCGGACAGCAGGAGGTTACAGTAATCAAGACGGGAGAGAATGAGGGCCTGAGTCAGAGTTTTAGCAGTCGAGCAACAGAGGAAAGGGCGTATCTTAGTTATATTGCGGAGGAAAAAGCGACAGGTTTTAGAAATGTTTTGAATGTGAGGGGCGAATGTGAGAGAGGAGTCGAGTGTGACCCCTAGGCAGCGTGCTTGGGCTACTGGGTGAATGATGGTAGTTCCAACAGTAATGTGGAAGGAGGTAGTGGGGCCAGGTTTGGGAGGAAGTATGAGGAGCTCTGTTTTAGCTATGTTGAGTTTAAGGCGGTGGAGGGCCATCCAGGAAGATATAGCAGAGAGACATTCAGAAACTTTGGTTTGTACAGCAGGTGTAAGGTCGGGTGTTGAGAAATATATTTGTGTGTCATCAGCATAGAGGTGATAATTAAACCCAAAAGATGTTATTAGGTCACCTAGAGAGAGTGTATACAGAGAAAAGAGAAGAGGTCCCAGGACAGAGCCCTGGGGTACCCCCACAGAGAGATTAATAGAGGAGGAGGAGGTGTTAGCAGAAGAGACACTGAAAGTACGATGGGAGAGGTAGGATGAGATCCAGGATAGAGCTTTGTTCCGAATGCCAAGAGTATGGAGAATGTGAAGGAGAAGAGGGTGGTCCACGGTGTCAAATACTGCAGAGAGGTCGAGTAATATGAGCAGAGTGTAATGACCTTTGTCTTTGGCAGCATGGAGGTCGTCAGTTATTTTAGTGAGGGCTGTTTCCGTGGAGTGAGCAGTGCGGAAGCCAGATTGTAGAGGGTCTAGGAGAGAATAGGTGTTGAGATAATGAAGCAAGCGAGAGAATACAAGACGTTCAAGGAGTTTAGAGGCAAAAGGCAGGAGGGAGACAGGTCGATAGTTAGAAAGACAGGTAGGGTCAAGCTTGCTGTTTTTGAGTAATGGTATGACTGTTGCATGTTTGAAGGAGGATAGAAAGGTTCCAGAGCAGAGGGAGGAGTTAAAAATGTGTGTGAGCATAGGGATTATAGTAGGAGCAAGAGGTTTTAGGAGAAGGGAGGGAATGGGGTAAAGAGGGCAAGTGGTAGAGGGAGAAGAGGCGATCAACAGCGACACATCCTCCTGTGAGACAGTGGAAAAAGAGTCAAGGAAGGCAGGAGGAGATTTAGGAAGAGGTGTAGGATGGGAGGAAGAAACAGTGGGGATGTTCTGATGTATGGATTCCACCTTTTCCTTAAAATAGTCAGCAAAGTCCTGAGTGGAGATGGAGGAAGGAGAGGCAGCTTAGGGTGGTTTGAGTAGAGTATCAAAGACAGAGAACAGTCGGCGTGGGTTAGACTTGTGAATGTTGATTAGTGCAGAAAAGAATGCTTGTTTAGCTTGCGAGAGAGCAGAGTTGAAACAGGATAGCATGAATTTGTAGTGAAGGAAGTCTGCGAGAGTATGAGATTTCCTCCAGAGGTGTTCAGAGGAACAAGTGGAGGAACGCAGCATGCGCGTGTGGGAATTTAACCAGGGTCTAGGGTTAAAAGGGCGAGTGCGTCAGAGAGAAAGCGGGGCATGTAGATCAAGAGAGGAGGACAAGACAGAGTTGTAGTTCCTGACCAGGTTGTCAGGGTCTGTAGCAGAGCTTAGAGAGGAGAGGGAGGAGTGTAAAGTGGACTCAAAGTCAGGTAAGTGAATAGAGCGCAGGTTTCTGCAGAACCGGGGGTAGATGGAGGTGGAGAAGGGGAGAAGCGAGATAGAGAGAATGAGATGAGGTGATGGTCAGAGAGAGGAAAAGGGGAAATGGAGAAATCGGAGAGAGAGAAGTCTTTAGTGAAAACCAGGTCTAAGTAGTGGCCATCCTTGTGGGTGCTGGCTGCAGTCCACTGTTGAAGGCCAAAAGAAGAGGTTTGAGAAAGAAAGCGGGAAGCCCAAGGGAGAGAGGGGTCATCAATGTGGCAATTGAAGTCCCCAAGGAAAAGAACAGGAGAGTCTGAGGAGAGAAAGAAAGAGAGCCAGGATTCAAAGTGAGAGAAAAAGGCAGAGGGGGGATGAGTAGAGGTAGGTGGGCGATAGATGACAGCCACGTGGACAGGGAGAGGAGAGAAGATCTGGACAGTGTGAACCTCAAAGGAGGGAAAAGCAAGAGAGGGGGGAATAGGAAGAATTCGGTAACGGCAGAGAGAGCGCAGGAGCCCCACAGTAAATGTAGGGTTCAGAACTGCAGATCCTTTGAGAGTTTTAAAGTTCTTGATATGATGATTTAGAGTTTTGCACACATAATCTAATAATTGTTACATGTAATAGGCACGTGATTTTTTTGGTGGTAATTCTTTCTTTTTAGATGTTGCTCAAATATTTAGCTGTTTTCTTTCTGCCTTTCAAATGTTGTATGTAGAAACACATGCTTATTTGTATTACCACTAATTCATAGTTCAAGAAATATCTTGGTATAGTTTGTTTTTTTGCACACTAACAGACTTTAGGTAATACATACGAGTTTAGATGAGTCTTGGAGCTGTTATTTATTATGTTAATGTATTCTTTTGGTATGTACAGTAGGGTTTATTAAGACCTCTGCCATAAAATAGGCAACAGTGTTAACATAACTTCATGGTGCAAAAAGGTCAATGTCAGACTCCTGTAATGCTTTTATAGCGATCACATGGTTGCAACTTGTCCCAATGTTGAGAGCTTAAGAGAAACTTCTCCTCGCCATTCTGATTACATGCACAGCTCCCTGAATGCTGCAGACAAGATTTACGTACAACCAAGCAAAAAAGTGATGACTTCTGCTTGATTTTACAAGGGTCAATAACGTGTTGACCAATGTGATATCCAGTGGATATCATTTGGCACTTCAATGATTAATATAGTGTAATGTGGTCATACTGTACCAAGCTGTTGATATAATGACACAAAATATTGTTCTATTTCGCTTTTGTGATTCCAAACAGATAGCACTCTTTTCATTTGCATATGGGGTTTTAATGAGCACAGCTTACTAATTGTGTACAATGGAAGGCAGACATAACTCAACTTTTGTAAAGTAGAGATATTGCTGTTTATTGGTGATAAGCATGCAGACTGACAATGCAAGCCACTGAAGTGATAATGCAAAATGAATTCTCTTAGTATACTGTATCAGACAATTCTCCTCTTAGCGGGATTTGAAGCATTTTGCATAAAAGATTAATTTCACAATAATTATACAGGCAAAATCAATCACATAACTATTTTTTAAATACAGTCATAATGCACAACCTTTCCACTTCACATGCAAATGTGTACTCCCTTTCATTGGGCATGGAATACCTCAAATAGTATACAGCTTTCTGGGCATTATCTATACCACATATGCCCTCCATTTGAGAAAAAAAACAGTTTGAGAATGTATAATTCTACAGTATGTACCTTTGTCAGCAGAAAATGAATGTGAAAAGGCCTGAAAACCCAAATAAAGTAACTATGCCATCTTCCTGTTATTCTTTTATTTTAAAAAAGAGACCCGATAAGCTTTGTTTTTCATTCACTAAAATGCAATAGCCTTAAACAATCTTTCACTTGAATGGCAATCAACACTTCATGTAGTCTGTCAATTATTTCCTAACCCATTTTGTTTTTTGCTTTTTCATATCAAGGAACATTGTTTACCAAGGATTATCCATTTGACACAAGTTCTTTCGTCAGGCGAGATTTTCTTCACTCCAGTTTTGAACGTTTTCTGGATGGAAAAAAAAAGAGTAGACGAAATCTTCAAGAGACACGGGAACTGCTATATACAAATACAGTATGCGTGTCAAGTAACTAACCGATCCATAAAACACTTACATCATCAACCGGGATAAATTTGCACCAAGAGACACTGTCAATTATTTGCTCTGTATCCATTTAACGCAACACAGAATTTTGAAGCTTAAAACAAATGCTATTATGGTGCTCATTAGCATATGTGTTTCAAAACATGTATGTTCTGTATGATATTAAAGGGACTGGATCAGGCTTAGGATACCTTTTTGAGATAAGATGCTCATGAGAGGATTTTACAATATAGCAGTGGTTTTCAAACTTCTCCTCAGGGCCCTGTGCTCCAGTTTTTGGAGGCAACAAAGTAATATTTTATTCATTTACAAAAGAGTTGTTTTCACCTGTACATATGCCTCGTGTTGTCATAAAACCTGATTTGACCACCGGTCTCTCAAGGAGAGGCTTGAGGATCACTTGTGTGCTGTACATATATTCATACATTAAAGTTTTAAAAAATGGCAGCCATGCAAAATCATTTTTTTCTCCTTTCATACAGTATACATATGGAACTACCATGATGGAAAACAACATACATCAGCTTTCTTTTCTACATGCTCCTCATATGCAACATACAGTGTTCATTTCTGGTCTCCATGTTCTGCAGTAACATAAGTGTAGGAACAGCACCCACAATAACTTAAACAAATTTGTGATTTATTGAATGATCGATATTTTGGTCCTACCTATAGGTGTAGCAGACATTATTACCCATGTTAACGTGAGTTAACACAAAAATGTGCATTAAATAACATGTGTTATCTCGTTAACCACTGTTTTCAATAGTACTAATGGTAAATAACTCACCAGCATTAAAGGACTGCGTTAATGGGTGCAATAACGTCAGCTATATATGTATGGACTTGTCACAAGATAACAGATCAGTGCTCTGTGACTAACCATGCACCTGTGGTAGCTGTGTCCCTGTTCCTGTGAGTGCCCCGACTTACTTGATATGGTCCTCAAGTTCTACCATGTACAGACGAGCCAAAGAGTATTCTAAAACTTGCCTTAAACTTGCCTTAAACTAGCCAGGTACATGCTGGGTACATGCTGGGTACATTTCAGTGACATTTCTGCAGAGGCTAATGGCCCATTGGATTAACACAGCAGGGGTTCCTGGCAGTCCCATTCAGTTTGAATGGGACTGCCAGGGACCCCCGCTGTTAATCCGATGGGCCGTTAGTCTGTCTGCAGAAATGTGTAAAATGTTGCAGCATGTACCTGGGTCTTTTTGGAGATTGCCCCAGGTTTGTTTTAGAATAATCGTCGGCACTACAGTAATTTCTAAGCGTCACACTTTGGATATGGAGTAGTCTCTATACCACTAAAAACTTTACTGCTTATGGATCAAAATAAAACATACTGTACTGATGAAGGTGGAATATTTCAAAACTTCTCAGATGGGTACCATTTAAGCTCTGAGTACAGTAGTAATTTAGCACTTTAATTCAGTAAATAAAATAAATGGCGTAAGCTGTTTATTACATTTCCCAGCTGCAAAACGAGGTCAACACTTATTCAAAAAGTAGCACCAGATTTATCAGAGATTTTTTTAGGTGCAGTGATTTTGCACTGATTTCTAAACCAGTTTTGGGTGGGGAAGTATTAATAAACAGCCCCAAAGTGAAAAGTTACAGCCATTGAAACAGTTTAGAGAATAATTTTTGAACGGATAGTCTGTGTCTTACTTCGTGACTTTTACTAATTATTCAAATTTGTGGACTCTTCTATCTTCTGTTCCATTGGCAATAACTCTCGTTTTCTGTAATGGGAAGCTTAATTATTTTATTTTTTTTGGCATTTTGTAGTCTTCTGTGCTGTTTTTAAGACATGTGGCTTTGCAATTCCCTTTTGCTAATTGTTTATGTTCATAAAAGAGGCATTCAAATGAACAGACATGTTGAAATCAGCTCCTACTATATCATTCTGCCCTAGTGCAAAAAAAAAAAAACCATTTGGCATATTTTTTTTCTAAACTTTCGGCATAAAGCCCAGTTCTTGGAATACTTGGTCTTTTTTTAAAACACAATAGATATTTAATTTAAGCTCATCAGTGCCAGGAATATTTGAAAAACAAATCACTGCAATGGACTGCAGCCCCCTCCGTCGGTAAATGTTGGGTAAAATGCAAGCCATTTAATATATAGTAGATACACTATTCTTTTCTAATAATGAACTCATGCTGCACCAATTGGTTTTGTGGACACTTTGCAGGATTATGTTTCTATAATCCACCGAGATAAATCAATACCTCAGTGTGTAAAGAATTACAGATTGTTTACTTCCGAAAAGCTCCCTGTTCAGCTAGATCATCTCAATTATCAGAAGATTGGACTTGTTTTTGCTCAGATTTCGCTCTGAGCAGAGCTCTAATTGTGAAAGCAATTATTGGTTCTGGGCCTGCTGGACAACTTGATCACATGTGGCACGTTTATATTCCTGTAAGAGCTCTGGAGATCAAGACACTGCTATTATATTCAGTTGTAATAGAGTGGACAATCAGTTTTCATTGGAATATTGGTAGGGTTATGTTCTAAATGAAAACATACAAGAAGATTCCAAATGTTTCTATTCCGCTCTTTATCCTACATTTACCATTCACTGAACCTCTACAAGTTTAGTGGCAATGCTAATGGAATCATTTATGCCTTTAGTATTCTTGTATTACAGCTTTGTTCTAACATAGTAACTGTGTTGCACAATGACAAACCTAAATCTACAGTATGCTAAATACATCAGTTGAATTGGTGACCACTTCAACAGAATACATGGGATTAGTTAAGACATCTTCTTACTAATATTTACAGTAGATACGGTATGGGCATGTTTGTGGTCGTTTAAACAAATACTGGACGCAAATCTCCACTAGCTTTCATTAGTTTAGCGGATTCTCTTGTGCCATTCAAGAGAAAATGTACTACAATATGAATGTGCTTTTAACAAACCCATGCAGATTTAATATCATACATACATAATCAGATGTTTTGATAAACTAGAAACACATGTGCACAATATTGATTGTGATATATTGTCATATGTTTGTTGTATCTCATAATGGTCAATATGCAGACATATATGCAGCCTAGGAAAACAATATCTTTTATACTACATTATGGGATGAGCAACCTACTGTAATAGGACAAAGAATCAAAACACGGAATTAAACACAGGCAAAACAAAATTTGAAAAGCCATCAATTTGTGGATTTTGTTATCAAATTATCCAAGTATTCTGAGTACTTAAGTATTAGGTGATGCCTTTAACAATAACAATATCTAACAATAGATATTATAAGACAAGCTTGCGAGGGTTCTCCTCCCTTCCTCAGGCTGCCAATAACTGATTTACAGAGATTCCATGAGTTTAACACAGATGTAAAAAAAACAAGATAACACTCTAAGGCAGATGATGTAAGAAAAGATCACGGGACTGGGTCAAATAAATTATACTCAGACCTAAAAGAATTCTTCAGAAGAAAGAATATTTCCACAAAAAAGAGAGCACCATGACGGAGTGACGGATGACGGAGTACAACAGCAAGAAGATGAACACCTATTTCATACCACCAACAAGATACAACGGCAAACTAGACAGGTACATAGAGAGCTTCAGATTGCACGTTTCCTCACTGGCATCAGTACAGCAAAAAAAATAACAAACAACCTTTCCCTCATGGAGAGACCTGCAATCAAGAAACTACAAACCAACCACAACATCACCATCAAACCAGTAGATAAAGGAGCAAAATATTCTCTATATTTACTTTTTTTTGTGAATGTTTGTCAAATATCTAATTAAAGTTGTATTTGTTTGCTGTGGAGTGGAACGTGCGCATTGGTGCAGCACTCTGTGAGGCATGTGATGGCGCAGCTCACCACGTGGGATCCGCGGTGATGTGTCCCGCCATGGGGGGCGTCGCCACACAGGTTGCAGTTCCCAGTTACTTCCGGGTTTGCTACTTTTTAAGAACCTAATTTTTTCGCCTGATGAAGTATATTTACTATACGAAACGCGTCGCCAGTGAACTGTGCAACTGGCTTCCCTATTCCATCTTTGGGGGCCATTTTACACTGTTGTGTACCCTTCCGGTCATGATTTTCCATCGTAACCGGTATCCACAGACGCCTACAGGGGGCTTTCCTTCCACACATGTGCATTAGCTTTGGATACCATGCCACTACCCGCATACATGCGGAGGCGATTCCTGCAGCAAGTGCCATAGAGTGAGTCCCAGCGCGCGGGATCTCCACATAAACGGAACTGAAATTGCTCCCCTGTCTGACTGATGATGATGCCGATCTGTTGAACATTTCGCTGACCTGGATACTCATTTATTCTTACTTTCATGTAAGTTATTTTATTGCCTTGTTTAATACATTTACAATTTTTCCTTACCTTGGTGCGCTTCTGTGCATCTTTTCTTGCTAATTTTTGTACCTAGAACTACACCTTAATAAAGCGCTCATGGCGCGAAACGCATAGGTGGTTCTCTTGTTTTTGTACTTCCTTATCTGTACATGACCTAATAAACTTTTTTATTGGAGTTTACCCTTTCAGCATTTCATTCCATTGCTGGTGCACCACACCCCCATTTTTTCAACTCTGTTCTCTATTCCAGGCGTGAGCAAACTTTTTATGCCGAGCCCCCCTTTTTATCCATGAAATTTCCCGGGGCCCCCCCTGCCTGATGTAATCAAAATCACATTAAAAAATCCTTTATTAAACGGTATACAATGTAAATACAAATATGTCTAAGGCCGCGCATAGAGTGCCCGCGACGGCGATGCTAGCAAAAGTTGTATTTCGCTTTGCGGCAGCGGCGTGGGCGACCAGGCCATTGATTGGTTCAGGCGACAGCCCCTGAAAAATCAAATATTGCCGGCTTCAAAAAATTGCGTCACCACGTCACGCTTACTATAAGCGCACGAAGCGGCTGCGACAATGCATTTGTTTTCGGGCGACGTCGCGTCGCCGGCACTAGAAGCGCAGCCTAAATACTTACATATTTCAACAGCTCGCTCTTGCAAAATTAGGCTGCGTCCACGCTGCCGCGGTGAGCGGTGACATCACCAACTCTTCAAGCATGAGCACAGGGTGTCCTGCATAATTTTGCAAGCACGAGCGGGGAAGTGTTTACACTTTTTTTTTATTATTTCTGTCCATTCATAGTATGATTGATATAATGGCAGCCTACCCTCTCACTTGCAGAGGATCACAGCGAAGCAGGTTGCCAGCGGAGGAGAGCAGGAACATTGTAGGGCAGACACCGTAAGGAGGGCACAACCAACAGGCACAGCACACACACACACAATCACAACACACAGTCACAACACACACAACCAACACTCACATAATCACAACCAACACACACAACACTCAATCACAACACACACACTGCAGTATATACATATACACAGTGGTTGACAAATCACCAAAAATCTACTCGCCACACAAAAAAATCTACTCGCCACCTAGTACCAAAGTATGCTGCTTGGGCCAATAGGAGCTCGCCACGATGTTCAATCCACTCGCCCGGGGCGAGCAAATGTATAGGTTTGTCGAACACTGCATATACATACATACACATAAACATACACACATATATATATATATATATACATACACACACACACACACACACACACACACACACACACACACACACCCTACACAACACACTGATATACCCACACATAGACACTAGACCGCACACAAACACACAAACATCACACACACATATCATATATATATACACCACACACCCCACATATATAAATAAGCATATATACAAACACACACACGCACACATATACATCTACACACACACCACACACACACACCCAACACCTGGGACACACCATATCACCACACACCACTCCAAGACGATATACATATATCACCACACACAGCTTTACATAGTATCACACACACACAGCATATATTTACGCGCACCACACATATATGAACAATACATATATATATATGCCAGCACACACACATAATTTAACACACACACACATATAACAACATCACCGACATTCTAACACACCACACACAACCGCACACATATACACTACAACACACACCACACACACACACACACACACACACCATATAACACACACATCATATAACACACACATATACAATACACCACCACCACACACCACCACACATATAACCACACAAACACCACACACACACACTATTACATAGTAAAATCACCCAACCAACACACATTATATAATAATAGATATATTATCTGTATATATATATCTTATATTATATAGAGATATTATAACTTATAATACTACAACACACACACATAATAACATATACACACACACACACACACACTATATATAACTACACACACACAAGAACATATATACACACACACACCACATATATACATATACATATATACACACACCACACACATATACATTATACACACAACACAGCACAACACACACACACACACACCACACACACACACACACACACACAACACACACAAACACACCACACCGCACACACACACAGAACACACACACGAGAACAAAGACACACACAACATGGAAGATGGAGAAGAAAACAAGGAGGACGAACGAAAACACAACACAAAAACCAAGATAGGATGAGAGAAAAACACACAAGCAAACAAAGAAATGAGACACACACAACAACAGAGACAGAGAGACAAACACACACACACACAACAGAGACAGACACAAGAGACAGACACACACACACACCACACAGAGACATGAGAACAGACAGAGACAGACAAACAGAGACGAGAGACAACACACAACACAGAGACATGAAGGACACACACACACACACACACACACACATATACATATATACACACACACACATATATATATATATATATATATATACTACACACACACACACATATATACATATACACACACACACACACACACACACACATATATATACTACACACACACATATATACATATATACACACACACACATACATATACACACACACACACACACATATACATATATACACACACACATATACACACACACACACACACATACACACACACATACACACACACATACACACATACACACATACACACACACACACACCTGGTGGGTGGGGGGAGGGAGTAACTAAGCCTGCTCAGGTCCCCCCATGTGCTGCTGAAAACAGGCGGGTAACAAACAGGAGGAGGAGGGCTTGTCTGTGTGCAGGGAAGGCCCCGCAGCAAGGCCCCACCCCCTCTGCAGGCAGACACAGCAGAGAACTGGAAGCAGCCTCAGCACAGAGCTTCTCGCCGCCCGTGCACAGCTCTGCCCGCCCCCAGGTTTCCCCACACTCAGTCTGCGCCCCCACTACATAATCTTGCACCCCCCCAAGGGGACATGCCCCCTGCTGCTCTATTCAATGCAGCAAATGTGACCAAGGATGCTGCATAGGTGAAACTAGTCAAAAACTTCAAACCAGAATGAACATAGACAGACAAACAATAGCACACCAAGAAGAAGGAAGATATTGCAGTCCAGTGGGACACCACTTCTCACAGACAGATCATTCCATAAAGGATTAAACAATCCAAATCCTCAATGGGATACTTAAAGGCACTCAAGAACGGAAAACATTTGAACTCAAAATGATAATACACATTGATAATAAAACAAGAGGACTGTAACGGGTGCTCACCCCAAACATGACAAAACCGCGAGGCTATGGTGGGGTACAATACATCAACGTGAATCCGCGAGACTTCATCCGGTGTGCAGATCCGTAGTCATATAGCGAGGTCAGGATAGGAGAAGTAGGATAGTGTCGATACTCTCGCCGTGGTCTAGGGTTGGAGATGTAGAATAGTCGATGTGCATAGCGAGGTTGAGGTATAGAGAAGGTGGTAGTCCAGGTACAAAGTTGAGGTTGAGGATACTAGGAGACACGACAACGTTAGCAGACTTGAACAAGGCAAAGTAGGAAATCGCAAACGGGGTGCTATTGGGTAGCACTTCGTCGCAGGTTAAGGACTACTATGCTCAGCCGATTTGAAGCACTGATCGGTGAGCCAATAAAGTACTGTTAGCCAATCAGATGAAGGGCACAAGGCTGAATGTAATGATTGCCTATTGATTGAAGAGCCAAGCCACGCTAAGTTGCCCGGTTGCACAGTAAATGCTGATTGCCATCATCCCACTCGATCGTCATGGGGTGGACTAAGGACCGCAGGTGAAAAAGATGAAGTAGTTATCCTGCTGTCAGTGTTAACTTGTGGTTGAGTCCTTCGCCTGACAAAAATTGGATGGTGCCTGCGCAGGATCCTGTCAGCATGAGACGCGTCACGAGACATGTCACAGAGGCAGGTCCTAAGCTTGATCCTCACAGTACCCCTCCCTTCAGAAGCAACCTCCAGGGGCTTTAAGGAAGGCTTGGAGGTAAACCTCCGGTGGAAGGCCCGGACCAGCCTAGGGGCATGTAGTTGATCTCTGGAGATCCAGGGATGCTCTTCAGGGCCAAACCCCTCCAGTGGGCCAGGTACTTGAGATTCCCTCTGGTCAACCTGGAATCCAGCATGGTCTAAACCTCAAATTCCTGTTGTCCTTCTACTAGGACAGAGTCAGGAGGAGACACTAGAACAGGAGACAGTGGGGGCAATTCACTAAGCAGTGATAACTAAAGGTAAGAAAAAAATAGAATGTATGTTATTTTTATTTTACAGGTATTTTTTTTTTTTTTTTTTTTGGTGATCACATTTTTTTTCACACATTTATTCCAAATGTATTTATGTATGGCCCTTTAGAGCTATACATACATACATACATACATACAGAAGCAATGGTTGTTTTGGCAAATGCTTGCTTGTATGTACAGGTGCGCCGACGAGTATTCTAAAACTTGCCTTAAACTTGCCTTGGAAAATCTGGGGCTATCTCCAACAAGACCCAGGTACATGCTGGGTACATGCTGCAACATTTCTGTGACATTTCTGAAGAGACTAATGGCCCATCGGATTAACACAGCAAAAAAAAACCACATGGTTTTCACAGCCAACCAGAGGCGTGTGAACCATTTGCACTGAAATGTGACATCACAGGCCTATAGAAGCCTATATAAGCCTGTGCAGTCTCATTTAACTGCTTTTAAGTACGAAAAATGGCTTTTAAGACCAATACTGCCTGCTACGCCATTCACTAAGCAGTGATAATAGTGCTTTATCGGCCGTAAAAGACATTTTTTCAGCCAAAACAAAAACGTGAAAAAAATATTACCCGATCAGGCGAAAGACGACAAACGCACCGTTTTTTGCCAGTATTCCGATTCACTAAGCAGTGATAAGTGAATCATACTTTAAAAGCATGCCGGATTTTTGCACCAGCTAAAGGCTGGCACAAAAGAAATGGAGCCATGAAAAAAATCATTGTTTACGTTTTTTTCACAACACAACTAATACAACAGGCTGGCTGGTGTCCCAATCAGGTGGCGGGTGTCTACAACCAGTCAGATTGGGGATATAGTTCCAAAATCTGATTGGCTGAAGTACCATGTGACTGCAGCCATGTTGCTTTTGGTGATGTCATATTAAAGGGAAAGGAAGCACACCCATTCTGATTGCTGGCTTCACTTCCTTTACATGACGTCACCAAAACAAAAAACATATGGTTTTCACAGCCAACCAGAGGCGTGTGAACCATTTGCACTTAAATGTGAAGTCACAGGCCTATAAAAGCCTATATAAGCCTGTGCAGCCTCATGTGACGGCTTCAGGGAGGACCTGAGGATTACAAGGGCGTGCCCGGTGGAGGAGGAAGAAGAAGAAGAATTTAATTTTATATCTATTATATCAGGATAATAGTAATTTTGTCCATTACTGTACTGCATGTGTTAGGGGGGAGGGAGGTGGTGTATTTATTTACCTTTTTGTTTGTTTGTTTGTTTTTAAAGTACAGGATTGGTACCGCAGACCAGCGGGACCCCTGGACACCTGCGGGGACCACCCGAGTGCCTCCTTCACACTCACAGGGACCATCTGAATACCCCCGCCGGCCTGTAGTAACATTCCTATGCTTTAAAAAAATAAATTAATGTATTTAGAGGAGTATAGGGTTTGTTGGGGACACAAGGGGTGCGTGGATAGCACAGATTGCAAAGCTTATTGGGAGCAATTGCCACCAATGAAGCTGCTATTGGGCTTTAACCCCTTCATGGCTTCATTGCCTTAGCGGCTAGCCGCTAAGGCAATGAAGCTGCTTTAATGTATTTTTTTAAATAGTGTGTGGGAGGGAGCAGGGGTTCTCCTGAGCTGAACCGCTTTAATTCCTTGCTCAAGGACCCCCTGCTTCCCGAGTTACAGGCTCCGGTATGGGGCATCAGATGCCAGTGTCACCGCCATTTTTAAAAGCATCCACTTCACATGACACGAGAAATTTAAATAATGAGGAGATACCGGCACCCCATATCTGGGCCTGTAACTCAGGAAGCAGGGGGTCCCCAAGGCTGAAATCAATGCGGTTCATCTCGGGAGACCCCCTGCTCTCGCACACTGAATAAAAATTGCATTAATGCTGCATTAATGCTGCTATGGTAATGAATAATTTTTTTATTGATATGTTTGTTTTCATACTAGTGTACATGAGCAGGGGGTGTCATAAGCTGAACAGCATTGGTTTCAGCCTCGGGGACCCCTTAATTCAGGAGATACAGGCCCCGTTATGGGATGCCGGTATCCCCCTGCAGGATTTAAATCCCCGGTCACGTGACACCGGAGCTTTAAAAGCACAGGGGATACCGGCACCCCATAACAGGACCTGCATCTCATGAAGTAGGGGTCCCGAGGCTGAAAACAATGCGGTTCAGCTCAGGAAGCCCCCTGCACATGTACACTATTATTGAAATGTATATTTATACTGTATGATCGCCTGTAAGAGCCGTGCATGGAGACACAGCGTCTTCATGCATCTCTTACAGGCTGCTTTTTTTTCAATCAGCTATCACGCTTTAGATTTTTAAGCACGATAGCAGGGGGAAATGAAAACAGCTCGCACCAACTCAAATGCGCTTCACTTCTTAGTGAATCCCTCGTCTGGCTTCATTTTTATCGTGAAATTAAAAATTTCACAATCGGGCGCAAAAACTCACTGCTTAGTGAATCGCTCATATGTCTCTTACTCTATACATACACTGGCGACACAGTTTATTGCACTGCGGCCAGATCCGCAAGCCGGGAGATTTCCCGGCTTGCTAGTGGTCGCCCCTCGGCGTGCCGCGCGTCACCGACGCGCGGTCACGCGTCATCGGGAGCGTGCGCCCCCTGCACGCGCGTCCAGGGCTCCCCGAGGGAGCCCTGGTGTCCCGCGATGTGGGGGACGGCGGCAGGAGGTTCCGGGGGACCCGGCGGACCCGGCAGCGGGAGGGAGAGTGCCCCGATCGGAGGGCGCTCTTCCGCTGCTTCGGCGCGCGCCCGTCACCCTCCGGCGCGCGCCAGGCTACTGCTGCGGCCGAGAACGGGCAAATGCTCGAATAAACTCGGCCGCAGCAGTATATCTCCATCTCTCCTTCCTTCGTCACTTGTCAGTTCATACGAACTAACTTCCTACCTGCGCCCTCTGACACTGCACAGCTATACCCCCTGCACTAAAACACACCCCTACAAATCATCCTCACACATTCTATTTCTTTCCATGCTTCTCCTCCTTGCTTCTGGGGATATCTCTCCCAATCCTGGTCCCTGCCTTATTTATGTATGCTCTCGTCCTCGCCTCCCATATCCAACTTCAACTCCTTCTCGTGTCAACCCCTTTAACATCATACCATTCCCTTGTCAACTTCCCTCCTATCTTCCTTTCTCCTGTGCCCTTTGGAATAAATGCTTCCTTTCCAACAAGTTCCTCTCTGTGTATGACTTCTTTTTCTCACACTAGGTGCTCCTCTTCGCTGTAACTTAGACTTGCTCACTCAATCTGACTGCACTGGAAACTGCCCTCTCTAATGGTGGTCTTTCTTTTTCCCACACTCCGTGCCCTGATGGCAGGGGTGGAGTTGTGGGCTCCTCTATCTGCCATTATTAAACCCTTCCTTTTTCGCCCTCTCTTTCTTTTCCCTCCTTTGAGGCTCACACTGTCCAGCTTTTCTCCCCTCCTTGTCCAAGTGGCGGTCATCTATTATCCACCTACCTATACTCACCCCTTCTGCCTTTCTCTCTCACTTTGAATCATGGCTCTCCTTTCTCTTTTTGGACTCCCCTGTTCTTCTCCTTGGGGGACTTCAACTGCCATATTTATGACCCCTCTCTCCCTTGGGCTTCCCGCTTTCCCTCTCTAACCTCTTCTTTTGGCCTTCAACAGTGGACTGCAGCCAGCACCCACAAGGATGACAACTACCTAGACCTGGTTTTCACTAAAATCTTTTCTCTCTCTAATTTCTCCATGTCCCCCTTTTCTCTCTCTGACCATCATCTCATCTCATTTTCTTTCTCTCACTTTTCCCCTTCTCCACCTCCATCTACCCCACACATGCTGCGTTCCTACACTCTTTCCTCTGAACGCTTCTGGAGGAAATCTCACATTCTCGCAGACTTCCTTCACTACAAATGTATGGTATCCCTTTTCAACTCTGCCCTCTCCGAGGCTAAACAAACCTACTTCTCTTCACTAATCAACATACACAAGTCTAACCCACGCTGAAGTTCTGTCTTTGACTCCCTACTCAGACCACCCTCAGCTGCCTCTTCTTCCTCCTCCATCTCACTTCAGAACTTTTCTGACTATTTCAAGAATAAGGTGGAATCCATACGTCAGGACATTCCCTCTGAATCCTCCTCCCATTCTTCACCTCTTCCCAACTTTCCTCCTGCCTTCCTCGACTCTCTTTCTGCTGTCACAGAGGAGGATGTATTGTTGCTGATCTACTCTTCTCCCTCTACTATTTGACCTCTTGACCCCATTCCTCCCATCTCCTAAAACCTCTTTCTCCTACTATAATCCCTACACTCACACACATTTTTAACTCTTCCATCTACACTGGTACCTTTTCCTCCTCCTTCAAACATGCAACAGTTATAGCATTACTCAAAAGCAGGAAGCTTGACCCTACCTGTCTTTCTAACTATTGTCCTGTCTCCTTCCTGCTTTTTGCCTTTAAACTCCTTGAACATCTTGTATTCTCTCGCTTATTCCATTTTCTCACCACTTATTCACTCCTAAACCCTCTACAATCTGGCTTCCGCACTGCTCACTCCACTGAAACAGCTCTCACTAAAATAACTAATGACCTCCATGCTGCCAAAGACAAACATCACTGCAGCCTGCTCCTATTACTCACCTCTTCGCAGTATTTGATACTGTGGACCACCTTCTTCTCCTTAACATTCTCCATAATCTTGGTATACATAACAAAGCTCTATCCTGGATCTCCTTTTACCTCACCCATCGTACTTCAGTGTCTCTTTTGATAACACCTCCTCCTTCTCTCTTTATCTCTTTGTGGGGGTACCCGAGGGCTCTGTCCTGGGCCTCTTCTCTTTTCTCTTTACACACTCTCTCTAGGTGACCTAATCACATCTCTTGGGTTAAAATATCACCTCTATGCAGATTACACAAAAATGTACCTTTCAACCCCTGATCTTACACCTGCTGTACAGACCAATTCTAAATCTCTCTCTGCTATATGATCCTGGATGGCCCTCTGCCAACTTAAACTTCACATGTAAAAAACAGAGCACCTCATTTTTCCTCCAAAACTGCCCCTACTATCTCTTTTCATGCTGCCCAGAGTTCACACTCAACTCCTTTCTCACATTCAAAAGGTAGCGAAAACCTGTCATTTGTTCCTCCACAATATTACAATGATATGCCCTTTCCTCTGTTGCCCGACTGCAAAAACTCTGACACAGGCCCTCATTCTCTCCCATCTCGACTACTGTAACATACTGCTGTTCGGCCTTCCTGCCTCTCACCTGTCTCCGCTACAATCTATCCTAAATGCTGCTGCCAGAATCAATTTACTCTTTCCTAAATCTGTCTCACCGTCTCCCCTGCTGAAATCACTCTCCTGGCTTCTTATCAAATCCCGCATCTCACACTCAAATCTTCTCCTCATTTTTAAAGCTTTACATTCTTCTGCCCCTCCTTACATCTCAGCCCTAATTTGTCGCAATACACCATCCCAACTCTTGCATTCTGCTAAAGGATATCTTCTCGCTGCCCCTTTTGTGTCTAAAGCCTCTCCCGTCCTGTACTTTTTTCACTGATGGCCCCACACCTCTGGAATGCCCTTTCACTCAATTTCTGACCAGCACCCTCACTATCCACCTTTAAGATCCACCTTAAAACACACCTGCTTAAGGAAGCATATGAGTAGCTCCTCTGTTACTTTACACCACATACACAAACCGTGGCCCCTTGCTGACGCACTTACTAGAACACCATCCTACTGTCACTGTATGTTCTTACCTACCAA
This sequence comes from Ascaphus truei, assembly GCA_036426205.1. NCBI lineage: Eukaryota > Metazoa > Chordata > Amphibia > Anura > Ascaphidae > Ascaphus > Ascaphus truei. The sequence continues at coordinate 109,980,798 of CM071569.1, forward strand.
ATAGATTGTAAGCTCTTCGGAGCAGGGTCTCCTTTTCCTAGATTTTACTTTTATGTCTGAAGCACTTCTCCCCTTTATGTGTTATTTGTATTATTTGTTATTTATATGATTGTCACGTGTATTAGTGCTGGAAGCGCTATCTACATTAATGGCGCTATATAAATAAAGATATACATACATACAAGATCAGCTATGCACATGTACCTTTTAATTTTTGACCTCTTAAAATGCGACCATTTAAGCACAACACAATACTAAGTTGCAAAATAGAAATCTTAGTCTGATGCAAAGCAGAGTACACAGCTGCCAGCACATCGTGAAAACACACAGAAGCGCATGGAACAGCTGTTTTCTATTATGATCTGATTTTTCAAAACTGGTACTCTCATAAATATGAATTTGTCCTTGTTTTTTTTTGTGGTAGATGCACAGTTTTCCTTCTTGTGTTGGGACTCTGACTCGTAATCATCTCTTTTCCATTGCCCTGGAAATCCACTTTTTATTGAACGAAAACATAAACAGAATGAGACAGACCAACTCATGATCAAGATGAGGTTTCATAAGGCAAATCAAAAGCAGCAGCTCTGACAGTTCAACTTTTAATATAACAGATCAGACTGCAGCTAGCTTACCTCTTGTCATCTTTGCTCGTATTCCTTCTGCAAAATAATAGCAATAAATAATGGAAAAATATACTAACATATCACACCACCAATCTTATAGCCTGTTTCAATTAGTGATACCTTTCAGTGGACCCAGAGGATTGTTCTTCACAGCTACCTTTGTACAGAAGGCTTGTAAACCTCACAGGGACTTTTTAAGTCATACTCTCAGACAGGCACACAAACCTTTCTTTCCCCATATAATGCTTCCACTAAGGGCCGCCAGAGAAATTTTGGGGCCCAGGATAAATTAAAGGAGCAGGGACCTTAGATTAACCCCCCTTCTCCCTGTAGTAATCCCCACATGTCACACACCCCCCCCCATTAATCCACACATTCCACTCCCCCCTCCCTCATTAATCCCCACACCCCACAGTGTATTGTCTGTTCCTTATGGGTGGAAGAAAGAGATATGGGGAGAGAGACAAAGGGGGGAGGGAGGGGGGAAGAGTGAGGAAGAGAAAGGGGGAAGGGGTGCAGAGAAGGGGGAGCGAGAGCGGGGGGAAAGAGAGACGGAAGAATGGGGGTAGGGGGGAGAGAAAACACCTTCCATCAGGCCAGATTAGTTTTGCTGGCAGGAGGCCCAGGCCCCTTTACTCACCAGGCCCGGGACAGGAGTCCCAGCTGCCCCCCACCCCCCTATTGGTGGCCCTGCTTCCACTGTAGCCAGGGATTCTGGGTAATGACAAGCAAATGGGTACTCATTGGGCTTATTCACTAAACTTCGATATGTGGCTCATAGTACTATAAATGCCCTTATAGTGTGATATTGCCTGTGTTGCTATTCACAAAGCTCTGATAACAGGGCCATATTGAGCTATAACACTCTGGCAAAAAAAAAAAGCCATACAATAAGCAAAACATGCTAAAATCACTTTTGCCAGAAACTGCTATTCACTAAGCAGTGATAAGCATATCGTTCTATACAAATTTGCAACATTTTGGTGCCAGCTAAAGGCTGGTGCTACAGGTATTGAAAGATGCATAAAAGCAGTTTCTTTTAGTTTTACTGCACAGGATTGATACCGGAGGCTGGTGGGGACCCACCGGAGATCCAGGGGTCCCTGCATCTCTGGGAATTCCAGAGAGACTTTCTTACTTATTGAAAATCCAAGAAACCATTAAAGTATTTTTTTGGGGGCTTAGGAACAATACAAGAATACCACTGGCCAGCACCATAGCCAGTTGTAGGTTGGAGATAAGGTTTGATTCTCTACAAGGAACCAGCGCATGAAAACTCCAATCATGAAGCTTGGGCATAAATACATGGATCTCTCAGGTAAACCCTTTTACCTTCTGTCTACAATTCCCCAATTCAATGAGAGTGCATTCGGTGTTTCATATCTTGCTGCTGAAACCCTTTCAAAGGAATTGCTTTCCAGGGCACAATCTTCCTCCTACTGACCACATTCGGGTAGATAACCAGAAGTTCTTCATAGAGAAAATCTTAGATTCCAGAATCTTTAGGGGAAGAGACTGAAGAGTCTGACAGGAAATATTGGAGTAATGTCAGAGATGTCTATGGTGGGCCTTGAACCGTGGTCTCTATCCCTCCCAGCCAGGTGTTCTCTCGGTCTGCCACCAGGACTGCTGTTGACCTGCTGATTATTCCTGTAGAGAATGCTCTTAAACTCCTGATTGTCTAATGCTCAGCAGCTACCCCTCATTTCCAGCCAGTGCTTTATAAGCCTCAAGTCAGGGTCCACCATTGCGGCTGTTCCCTTTTGGCACCAACAAATCCCTGAACTCCTTGCCTTCACCAAGATGGCCGAAATTTGAAGTTATTACGAGATGGAGGTTGTAATCAGCTGCACCTGTTCCTGGCCTTTATAAGGTAGTCTTTACATTCAGCCAGTGCCTGAGCAAGGTAACTTATCCCATGTGCTCCTGGACCCCATTTAACAACCTTACACGCTTTGCCTTTGCTGAACCTCTGCCTGTACTTGGATCTAGTTTGCCTCTCTCCAGCCCTGACCTTGGAACCGTGACCCTGACTACACTGCTGCATCTTGCATCTAGGATATATACAGATGTATTCTATAAGCTTGTCTGAAAACTCCCACTCAAGTCAATTAAGAGGAGGTAACCGTGTTGGCCTTTCTTCAATGTGATAAAAACAACAAGGCGGGAGAAGGAGTAGGTAGTGTGTTATCTTTTATTGGACCAACAAATAGTTTATATATTACAAGCTTTCAAACTTCTCACTGTCTTTATCAGGTATGGCAGAAATATAGAAACGGGAGATATTGTATAGTTTTGTTAAGAGATGTCTAGTTATAATGGATAGCTCACATCTTTGCCATATCCATTCTAACTAGATATCACACTACAAAACTGTATATAACATTCTCTCATTCACTGTTGAAAGTGCAACATGCTCATTATTTACACTCTTGCAGTGGTAGTGTCAAGAATAGCGACACAAATAGGGAAAACCCATTGTCCAGTCCTCAGAGGTAGAGGATACATAGAGTTTGATATTTTCTCTAGGACTGAGAAGCAGCTTTCCAGTATAGCAATACTACCTATTCAACAGCATCGCTCTTGCAAAATTAGGCTGGCGTCCACTCTGCCAAGAGCGGTGAGCGGTGACATCACCATCTTCAAGCATGAGCGACAGGGTGTCCTGCATAATTTTGGTCAAGGCACTAGCCGGTGAAGGTTTTACACTTTTTTTGTTATTCTGTCCATTCAGAGTATGATTGAATAATGGCAGCCTACCCGCCTCACGTTGCAAGGATCAACAAAAGCGAAGCCAGGTTGCCCAGCGGAGGAGAGTCAAGGTAAAAATTAGGTCATACCCGTAAGGAGGGGACAAACCACATGCCCCGCACACACACACACAATCACAACAATCACAACACACACAACCAACACTCACATAATCACTAACCAAGCACAAACAACCTCATCACAAACACAACACACTGCAGTATATACATATACACAGTGGTTTACAAATCACCAAAAATCTAACTCGCCGCCCCACACAAAAAATCTACCTCGCACCTAGTCACAGTATGCTGCTGGGCCAATAGGAGCTCCGCCACGATGTTCATCCACTCGCACCGGAGGCGAGCAAATGTATCGGTTTGTCGAACACTGCATATACATACATACACTTCAACATAAACCCATATTATATATATATATATACCTACACACACACACCCACGACACCACACAACACACACACACTCCCACTCTTACACACACACCATACACACACACACACACACACCCACACCACCCACACACAGGCACCCACCCGACACACATATACACACGACACACCACACCACCCACACACACACACACCACACATATATATATAACTATTCAACCCACACACACGATATATACATATACCTATCTACCCACCCCACACCCCCCCATATAGCATATACACACCACACACGCACCACCCCGCCAAAAGCACACCCACATGCCATCTACCCCCCCTCCAACCCTCACCTATATACCTATATCCACACCCACATATACATCTCTACAGAACCCCTCCCCTCATCTCCCCCACCGTCCCCCCTATACACATATACCTACTCTATCTCTCCCCCCACCCACATCACACATAAAACAATATCCAACCCACACACACTATACATAATTCCACACACACACACACACCACACCTATCACATCCACACACAACCAACATCAGCACACACACACACCACACAATACATGTAAAACACATACTATACCACACACACCTATACATATTACACACACACACCACCCCCACACCTATACACACACACCCACACACACAACACATCTACATATTACACACACACACCACACCTATATATATATATACTCTAAATAAATATATATATATATAATCTATTATATATATATATATCTCATATATATACTACACCACACACACATATATCCAATACACCCACCACACACAAACACAACACACCTACTATATCATCACTACATCAACACCCACCATATCTCACATATATACACACCACACCCCCATCTATACTATGACCGCTCCTACACACCCACACACCCCTCCATCCATCTAAACCCCCAAACCACCCACGCCCCCCACACCGCCCCACCCACACACCACACGGACATACACAGCCAGCACTCCAGTCACATTTTTCTCCCACGACACATAGCCCCACGGGTCACACATACTGACCCGAGATGCACGCTCAACTATATAATCATATATCTCCCACAGGAGGCCTATATACATATATAAGGGGCATCACTCCCCCACACACTACTCCCTAGTAATAGATAAGTAATCCACACCACCCAGCTACATACTATAGTATTACAGGCCACGACACACATATTAGACATAGTATACAGTACTCACAGCAGGGACATGCACACACCTTATTTACATTACCCATTGAGTCTCCGTAGCAGCAACCAATCGCACACTCACTGAAAGTCACATTACCATCGTACAATGTATAAACACACATACATATACCACACACATATACATTATACCCAGCACACCACATATACACACCACACAACCCCACACAAAACACCACATATACAGATATCCAAACCACACACATATATCATATATATATATACTAACTATACTACCACACACACAAATATATACCTATCACACACACACACACACACACCCACCCACAACACATCTAGTATAACCACACACACAATTATACATATTACACACAACACATAACCTATACACACACACACCACCCCACATATACATATATACCACACCACACATATACACACACACAACAACACCACATACACACAACACACTAACACAAACATACACACTCAGACCACACATACACACACCACAGCACACCATGGTGGGTGGGGGAGGAGTAACTAGCCTGCAAGGTTCCCCCCAATGTGCTGCGAAAACAGGCGGGGTAACAAACAGGAGGGAGGAGGGATTGTCTGTGTGCAGGGAAGTGCCCCGCAGCAAGGCCCACCCCCTCTGCAGGCAGACACAGCAGAAAATGGAGAAGCAGCCTTCAGCACAGAGCTTTCGCGACCGCCCGTTCACAGCTCTGCCCCCCAAGGTTTCCCCACACTCAGATCTGTCATGCCCCACTACTAATCTTGCACCCCTCCTTACAAACCCAGTGGACATGCCCCCTGCTGCCTCTATTCAATGCACACAACTGTGACCAAGGATGTGCATAGGTGAAACTAGTCAAAAAACTCAAACCAGACATGAACAGGAAGCCAAAACCAATAGCACAACCAAGAAGAAGGAGATATTGCAGTCCCAGTGGGAACAACCACTTTCTCACAACAAGATCAGTTCCATAATAGATGATTAAACAATCCAATTCCTCATGATGGTATCTAAAGGCACTCAAGAACGAATAAAAACCATGTTGAACTACAAAAGAAACATCCTTGATAATAACCAAGAGGACTGATAGGGTTGCTCACCTCCCCAAACGACAAAAACCGTCGAGGCTATAATGGTGTTGGGTACAATACACCAACGTGAATCCGCAGACTTCATCCGTGTTGCAGATCGTAGTCATATAAGCGAGGTCGGATAGGAGTGAGAGAAGTAGGATAGTGTCGATACTCTCGCGCGTGGTCCTAGGGTTGGAGATGTAGAATAAGTCGATGTGCATAGCGAGTTTAGGCTATAGAGAACGGTGGTAGTCCAGGTACAAAGTTGAGTTGAGGATACTAGGAGACACGCACAACGTGCAGGAGCTTAAGACCACAGGCAAAGTAGAAATCGCAAAGGGGTATATGGGTAGACACTGTGTCGGCAGGTTTAAGGATCACGATGCTCAGCGATTTGAGCAACTGATGGTGCGTGTGAGCCATAAAGTACTGGTAGCCAATCGATGAAAGGGCACAAGGCTGAATGTAGTATTGACTATTGATTGAAGAGCACAGAGCCACGCCTAATATGCCCGGTTGCCACATTAACTGCCTGATTGCCATCATGCCCACCACCTCGATCCTCATGGGGTTGACTAAAGGACGCAGGTGAAAAAGTAGAGTAGGTTATATTGCATGTGTCAGTTGTTAACTTGTGTTGGTGAGTCCTCTCCGCCTGACAAAATTGGATGGTGCCTGCGAAGGATTCCTGTCAGCATGAGACGCGTCACGAACATGTCACAGAGGCCGGTCCTAGCCTTGTCCTCACAGTACCACCATCGCCCCTTCAGAAGCAAACCGCCAGGGGCTTTAAGGAAGGCTGTGGAGGTAAACCTCCGTGGAAGACCCACCAGGCCTAGGGGCTGTAGTTGATCTCTGGAGGATCCAGGATGGCTCGTTCAGGGCCAAAACCCCTCCAGTGGGCCAGGTAACTTGAGTTCCCCCTCTGTCAACACCTGGATATCCGCATGTTCTAAACCTCAATGTCTGTTGTCCTTCTACTAGGAAGGTCAGGAGGCAGGACGAATAGACCAGGAGATCAGTTGGGGCAATTCACTAAGCAGTGATAACTAAAGGTAAGAAAAAAATAAACTGAGTTATTTTTATTTTACAGGTATTTTTTTTTTTTTTTAATTTTTTGTTTGGTGATCACATTTTTTTTTCACACATTTATTCCAAAATGTATTTATGTATGGGCACTTTAGAGCTATGATCATACATACATTACATACATACGCCAATGGTTCAATGCTGCTTGTTGTACGGTAGGCGACGATATTAAACTCTTATTGCCTGGAATCTGTGTATCCCAACGCATTACACCGGATGACGCATGTGGAGCGCGAAGGACGACAAATAGTGTCTAAAGGATTGCCTTGGACTTAAACTGCTGGGGGAAAAACGGGCTGATCAACAAGACCATGGGGTATTGGTATACCGCTCTGCAACACTTTTTTATGTGACATTTCTTGAAGGAGACTAATGGCCACGATTCATGAACACAGCAAAAAAAAAAACCACATTGGTATTTCACAGCCAACCAGAGGCGTGGTGAACCATTTGCACTGAAATGTGACATCACAGACCTATAGAAGCCTATATAAGGCCTGTGCAGTCTCATTTAACTGCTTTTAAAGTACGACAAAATGGCTTTTAAGCTACCAATACTCGCCTGCTACGCCATTCACTAATCATGTACTGTGACTTAAATTTAAGTTAACTTATAAATTATCAAACTATAATAACTTATCGGCCGTGAAAAAGACATTTTTTTTTCTCAGCCAAACAAAAATGAAAAAATAATTACCCGATCAGGCGAAAGACGACAAAGCACAAAGAGCCAACACGTTTTTTTGCCGTATTCCGATTCAACTAGCAGTTGATAATGAATCATACTTTAAAAAGCATGCGGATTTTTGCAGCCAGCTAAAGGCGGACACAAAGAAATGGAGCCATGAAAAAAAATCATTGTTTACGTTTTTTACCACACAACCTAATACAACGAGCTGCTGGGTCCCAATCAGGTGGCGGGTGTCTAACAACCAGTTCAGATGTGGATATAGTTCCAAAATCTGATTGGTGAAGTACCATTGACTGCACCATGTTGCTTTTGGTGATGTCATATTAAAGGGAAAGGAAGCACACACCCATTTCTGATTGCTGGCTTCACTTCCTTTACCAATGACGTCACCAAACCAAAAAACACTATGGTTTTCACCAGCCACCAGAGGCGTGTGAACCTTGCACTTAATGTGACAGTCCGGCCTATAAAGGCCTATATAAGCCTGTGGAGCCTCAGTGATGGCTTCAGGGAGGACCTGAGGATTACAAAGGGTAGCGTGCCGCTGTGGAGGAGGAAAAGAAGAAGATTTAATTTATATTCTATTATACTCAGGTTATATAGTTAATTTTGTCCATTACTGTCATGCATGTGTTAGGGGGGAGGGAAGGTGAGTGTATTTATTTCTTTTTGTTTTTTTGTTGTTTTAAAAGTACAGGATGGTACCGCAGACCATCGGGGACCCTGGACACCTGCGAGTGCGACCAACCCGAGTGCCCCTTCACACTCACAGGGACCATCTGATCACCCCCGCCGGCTTTAGTAACATTCCTATGCTTATAATAAAAAATAAATTAAGTATTTAGCAGGAGTATAGGGTTTTGGGGGACACAAGGCGTGCGTGGAGTAGCCACAGATTGCAAAGCTATGTTGGAGCAATGGCCACCAATGAAGCTGGTATTGCGGCTGTAAACCCCTTCATGGCTTCAGTGGCCTTAGCTGCTAGCCCTAAGCAATGAACGCTGCTTTAATGTATTTTTTTAATAGTGTGTGTGGAGGGAGGCAGGGGTTTCTCCTGAGCTGAACCGTTTAATTTCCTTGCCTCACAGGACCCCTGCTTTCCCTGAGTTACAGCGGGCTCCGGTACCTGGGGGCATACAGTCACGTGTCACCGCATTTTTTAAAAAGCAATCCACTCTCAGCATACACGAAATTTAATAAATTAGGAGATACGGCACCCCACTAAAAAATCTGGGCTCCTGTAAACTCAGGAAGCAGGGGTCCCCAAGGCCGAAATCAATGCGGTCATTCCTCGTGCAGACACCCCCTGCTCTCGCCACACTGAAAAAAATTGGGCAATTAATGCTGAATTAATGCTGCTATGGTAATGAATGAATTTTTTTATTGATTAGTTGTTTTCATACTAGTGTACATGAGCAGGGCGTGTATTAAGCTGAACAGCAATTGGTTTTCAGTTCAGCTCCGGGACCCTGTAATTCAGGATATACAGGGCCCGTTTATGGGAGCGGTATCCCCCCTGCAGGATTTTCAAATCCCCGGTCCACGTGACACGCGTAGCTTTAAAAGCACAGGGGGATACCGGCACCCATAAACAGGACCTGCATCTCACCTGAGTAGGGGTCCCGAGGTAAACAATGGTTCAGTCAGGAGCCCCCGCAGCAGTACACTATTATTGAAATTATATTTTATCTGTATGATCGCCTCGTAAGAGCCGTGCATTGGAAGACACAAGCGTCTTCATAGCATCGTTACAGGCGCTTTTTTTGTTCAATGCGCTATCACGCTTTAGATTTTTAACGCACGATAGCAGGGGGAAATGAAAACAGCTCGCACACTCAAATGCGCTTCACTTCTTAGTGAATCACTCAGTCTGCTTCATTTTTATCGTGAGAAATTAAAATTTTCACAATCGGGCGCAAAATCACTGGCCTTAGTGAATCGCCTCATATGTCTTCTTACTCTATACATACACTGGCGACAACGTTTATTGCATGCCGGCCAGTCCGCAAGCCGGGAGATTTCCCGGCTTGCAGTTGGTCGTCTCACCTAGCGCGTGCCGCTCGTCACCGAGCGGGCGGGGTGGAGTGTGGGGGGGGCGGTCACGCGTTCATCCGTAGCTTAGCGCCCACCTTGCACTCAGCGTCACAGGGCTCCCCGAGGGTGCCCTGGTGTCCCGCGATGTGGGGACGGTGTCGGCAGGAGGTTTCCCCAGGGGGACCCGCTGACCCAGAAGAGACGACGAGGGAAGTGCCCACCGCGGAGGGCGCTCTTCCGCTTGCTCTCGGCGCGCGCCCGTTCACACCTCCGGCTCGCGTCCAGCCGACTACTGTCGCGGCCGAGAACGGGCGAAATGCTCGAAACCTAAACTCGGTCCGCGAGGCTATATCTCCATCTCTCCTTCCTTCGTCACTTGTCAGTTCATACGGAACTAACTTTCCTCCTGCGGCCCTCGTGACACTGGCACAGCTATACCCCCTGCAACTAAAACACCCCCCTAACAACTCATACTCACACATTCTATTTCTTTTCCATGCTTCTCCTCCTTGCTTCTGGCTTCTGGGATACTCTCCAACTCCTGTCCCTGCCTTATTTATGTATGCTCTCGTCCTCGCCTCCCATACATCCACTTCACACTCTTCTCTCGTGTCAAACCCCTTTAACATCATACCATCTCCCTTGTCAACTTCCCTCCTATCTTCCTTTCTCCTGTGCCCTTTGGAATAAATGCTTCCTTCCAACAAGTTCCTCTCTGTGTGTGACTTCTTTTTCTCACACTAGGTTGCCTCTTCGCTGTAACTTAGACTTGCTCACTCAATCTGACTGCACTGGAAACTGCCCTCTCTAATGTGGTCTTTCTTTTTTCCCACACTTCCGTCCCCTGATGGCAGGGGTGGATTGTGGGCTCCTCTTATCTGCCATTATTAAACCCTTCCTTTTTTCGCCCTCTCTTTCTTTTCCTCCTTTGAGGATCACACTGTCCAGCCTTTCCCCCTCCTTGTCCAAGTGGCGGTCATCTATTATCCACCTACCTATACTCCCGCACCCCTTCTGCCTTTCTCTCTCACTTTGAATCATGGCTCTCTTTCTCTTTTTGGACTTTTGGACTCCCTGTTTCTTCTCCTTGGGGGACTTCAACTGCCATATTTTTGACCCCTCTCTCCCTGGGCTTCCCGCTTTCCTCTCTCTAACCTCTTCTTTTGGCCTTCAACATGGGGCTGCAGCCAGCACCCCACAAGTGGACAACTACCACCTAGACCTGGTTTTCACTAAAATCTTTCTCTCTCTAATTTCTCCATGTCCCCCTTTTCTCCTCTGACCATATCTCATCTCATTTTCTTTCTCTCACTTTTCCTCCCCTTCTCCCCTCCATCCACCCCCACACTGCGCGTTCCTACACTCTGTCCTCTGAACGCTTCTGGAGGAAATCTCACATTCTCGCAGACTTCCTTCACTACAAATGTATGGTATCCCTTTTCAACTCTGCCCTCTCCAGGCTAAACAAACCTACTTCTCTTCACTAATCAACATACACAGTCTAACCCAGCTGAAGTTCTGTCTTTGACTCCCTACTCAGACCACCCTCAGCTGCTCTTCTTCCTCCTCCCATCTCACTTCAGAACTTTTCTGACTATTTCAAGAATAAGGTGGAATCCTTACGTCAGGACATTCCCTCGAATCCTCCTCCCTTATTCTTCACTCTTCCAACTTCCTCCTGCCTTCCTCGACTCTCTTTCTGCTGTCACAAGAGGATGTATGTTGCTGATCTACTACTCTTCTCCCTCTTACTATTTGACTCTTGACCCCATTCCTCCCATCTCCTAAAACCTCTTTCTCCTTACTATATCCCTACACTCACACACATTTTTACTCTTCCATCTACACTGGTACCTTTTCCTCCTCCTTCAAACATGCAACAGTTATAGCATTACTCAAAGCAGGAAGCTTGACCCTACCTGTCTTTCTAACTATTGTCTGTCTCCTTCCTGCTTTTTTTGCCTTTAACTCCTTGAACCATCTTGTATTCTCTCGCTTATTCCATTTTCTCATCCCACTTATTCACTCCTAAACCCTCTACAATCTGGCTTCCCCGCACTGCTCACTCCACTGAAACAGCTCTCACTAAAATAACTAATGACCTCCATGCTGCCAAAGACAAACATCACTGCAGCCTGCTCCTATTACTCACCTCTTCGCAGTATTTGATACTGTGGACCACCTTCTTCTCCTAACATTCTCCATAATCTTGGTATACATAACAAGCTCTATCCTGGATCTCTCTTTTACCTTACCTCCCATCTACTTCGTGTCTCTTTTGATACACCTCCCTCTCTCTCTTTATCTCTTGTGGGTGGTACCCGAGGGCTCTGTCCTGGGCCACTCTCTTTTCTCTCTTTACACACTCTCCTAGGGACCCTAATCCATCACCTCTCTTTGGTTAAAATATCACCTCTATGCAGATTACACAAAAATGTACCTTTCAACCCCTGTACTTACACCTGCTGTACAGACCAATTCTAAATCTCTCTCTGCTATATGATCCTGGATGGCCCTCTGCCAACTTAACTTCACATGTAAAAAACAGAGCACCTCATTTTCCTCCAAAACTGCCCCTACTATCTCTTTCATGCTCCAGAGTTCACACTCAAACTCCTTTCTCACATTCAAAAGGTAGCGAAAACCTGTCATTTGTTCCCTCCACAATATTACATGATATGCCCTTTCCTCTGTTGCCCGACTGCAAAAACTCTGACACAGGCCCTCATTCTCTCCCATCTCGACTACTGTAACATACTGCTGTTCGGCCTTCCTGCCTCTCACCTGTCTCCGCTACAATCTATCCTAAATGCTGCTGCCAGAATCAATTTACTCTTTCCTAAATCTGTCTCACCGTCTCCCCTGCTGAAATCACTCTCCTGGCTTCTTATCAAATCCCGCATCTCACACTCAAATCTTCTCCTCATTTTTAAGCTTTACATTCTTCTGCCCCCCCTTACATCTCACCCTAATTTGTCGCAATACAACAACCTCCCAACTCTTGCATCTTGCTAAAGGATATCTTCTCGCTGGCCCCTTTTGTGTCTAAGACCTCTCCCGTCCTGTACTTTTTTCACTGATGGCCCCAACCTCTGGAAGCCCTTTCACTCAATTTCTGACCAGCACCCTCACTATCCACCTTTAAGATCCACCTTAAAACACACCTCTTAAGGAAGCATATGAGTAGCTCCTCTGTTACTTTACACCACATACACAAACCGTGGCCCCTTGCTGACGCACTTACTAGAACACCATCCTACTGTCACTGTATGTTCTTACCTACCAAATAGATTGTAAGCTCTTCGGAGCAGGGTCTTCCTTTTCCTAGATTTACTTTTATGTCTGAAGCACTTCTCCCTTTATGTGTTATTGTATTATTTGTTTTTATATGATTGTCACGTGTATTAGTGCTGGAAGCGCTATCTACATTAATGGCGCTATATAATAAAGATATACATACATACAAGATCAGCTATGCACGTACCTTTTAATTTTTGACCTCTTAAAATGCGACCATTTAAGCACAACACAATACTAAGTTGCAAAATAGAAATCTTAGTCTGATGCAAAGCAGAGTACACAGCTGCCAGCACATCGTGAAAACACACAGAAGCGCATGGAACAGCTGTTTTCTATTATGATCTGATTTTTTCAAAACTGGTACTCTCATAAATATGAATTTGTCCTTGTTTTTTTTTGTGTAGATGCACAGTTTTCCTTCTTGTGTTGGGACTCTGACTCGTAATCATCTCTTTCCATTGCCCTGGAAATCCACTTTTTATTGAACGAAAACATAAACAGAATGAGACAGACCAACTCATGATCAAGATGAGGTTTCATAAGGCAAATCAAAAGCAGCAGCTCTGACAGTTCAACTTTTTAATAACAGATCACTGCAGCTAGCTTACCCTTGTCATCTTTGCTCGTATTCCTTCTGCAAAATAATACAATAAATAATGGAAAAATACTACCATATCACACACACCACCAATCTATAGCCTGTTTCAATTAGTGATACCTTTCAGTGGACCCAGAGGATTGTTCTTCACAGCTACCTTTGTAGCAGAGGCTTGTAAACCTCACAGGACTTTTAAGTCATACTCTCAGACAGGCACACAAACCTTTCTTTCCCCATATAATCTTCCACATAAGCCGCCAGAGAAATTTTGGGGCCCAGGATAAATTAAAGGAGCAGGGACCTTAGATTAACCCCCCTTCTCCCTGTAGTAATCCCACATGTCACACACCCCCCCCCCATTAATCCACACATTCCACTCCCCCTCCTCATTATCATCCCCAACACCCACAGTGTATTGTCTGTTCCTTATGGGTGGAAGAAAGAGTATGGGGAGAGAGACAAAGGGGGAGGGAGGGGGGAAAGTGAGGAAGAAAGGAAGGGGTGTCAGAGAAGGGGGAGCAGAGCGGGGGGGAAGAGAGACGAAGAATGGGGTAGGGGAGAGAAAACACCTCCCTCAGGCCAGATTAGTTTTGCTGGCAGGAGGCCCACCCCTTTACTCACCACGGCCCGGGACAGGAGTCCCAGCTGCCCCCCCACCCCCTATTGGTGGCCCTGCTTCCACTGTAGCCGGATTCTGGGTAATGACAAGCAAATGGGTACTCTTGGGCTTTTCACTAAACTTGATATGTGGCTCATAGTACTATAAATGCCCTTATAGTGTGATATTGCCTGTGTTGCTATTCACAAAGCTCTGATAACAGGGCCATATTGAGCTATAAACACTCTGGCAAAAAAAAAAAGCCATACAATAGCAAAACATGCTAAAATCACTTTTGCCAGAAACTGCTATTCACTAAGCAGTGATAGCATATCGTTCTATCAAATTTGCAACATTTTGGTGCCAGCTAAAGGCTGGTGCTACAGTATTGAAAGATGATGTAAGCATTTTCTTTTAGTTTTACTGCCACAGGATTGATACCGGAGGCTGGTGGGACCCACCGGAGATCCAGGGGTCCCTGCATCTCTGGGAATTCAGAGAGACTTTCTTACTTATTGAAAATCCAAGAAACCATTAAAGTATTTTTTGGGGGCTTAGGAACAATACAAGAATACCACTGGCCAGCACCATAGCCAGTTGTAGGTTGAGATAAGGTTTGATTCTCTACAAGGAACCAGCGCATGAAAACTCCAATCATGAAGCTTGGGCATAAATACATGGATCTCTCAGGTAAACCCTTTTACCTTCTGTCTACAATTCCCCAATTCAATGAGAGTGCATTCGGTGTTTTCATATCTTGCTGCTGAAACCCTTTCAAGGAATTGCTTTCCAGGGCACAATCTTCCTCCTACTGACCACATTCGGGTAGATAACCAGAAGTTCTTCATAGAGAAAACTTAGATTCCAGAATCTTTAGGGGAAGAGACTGAAGAGTCTGACAGGAAATATTGGAGTAATGTCAAGATGTCTATGGTGGCCTGAACCGTGGTCTCTATCCCTCCCAGCCAGGTGTTCCTCGGTCTGCCACCAGGACTGCTGTTGACCTGCTGATTATTCCTAGTAGAGAATGCTCTTAAACTCCTGATTGTCTAATGCTCAGCAGCTACCCCTCATTTCCACCAGTGCTTTATAAGCCTCAAGTCAGGGTCCACCATTGCGGCTGTTCCTTTGGCACCAACAAATCCCTGAACTCCTTGCCTTCACCAAGATGGCCGAAATTTGAAGTTATTACGAGAATGGAGGTTGTAATCAGCTGCACCTGTTCCTGGCCTTTATAAGGTAGTCTTTACATTCAGCCAGTGCCTGAGCAAGGTAACTTATCCCATGTGCTCCTGGACCCCTTTAACAACCTTACACGCTTTGCCTTTGCTGAACCTCTGCCTGTACTTGGATCTAGTTTGCCTCTCTCCAGCCCTGACCTTGGAACCGTGACCCTGACTACACTGCTGCATCTTGCATCTAGGATATATACAGATGTATTCTATAAGCTTGTCTGAAAACTCCCACTCAAGTCAATTAAGAGGAGGTAACCGTGTTGGTCCTTTCTTCAATGTGATAAAACAACAAAGGCGGGAGAAGGAGTAGGTAGTGTGTTATCTTTTATTGGACCAACAAATAGTTTATATATTACAAGCTTTCAAACTTCTCACTGTCTTTATCAGGTATGGCAGAAATATAGAAACGGGGTATTGTAGTTTTGTTAAGAGATGTCTGTTATAAATGGATAGCTCACATCTTTGCCATATCCATTCTAACTAGATATCACACTACAAAACTGTATATAACATTCTCTGTTTCTAAAAGATAAATCCATACCTGATATATTTGAAAGCTTGTAACATATCAACTATTTGTTAGTCCAATAAAAGGAATCACTCCTCCCTCCTTTGTTATTTTATCCTTAAAGTCACTTGAAGTTTTCAGCCTGTTATGGAGCAATCGGTCACTTCAGAGCTTAATGAATAAGCCACGTGGTTGACAATACTTCTGAGAAATAGACATATCAGGTCTCAAAAGCGACATCAATGAATATGTTTACCAGAAATGCAGCTTTAAGATGTGCTATGTTTTTGTGGATCTTATGCGTATCTTTAGTGCTTTTCTTTGTTCTAAACAATATCTTTCGTTGGCTCATTAAAAAGACATCACAACCTGAAACAATACGATATTCCAATCCAGGACCACTACAGGTATTAGAACTCTGCACTGCATTACTTCATCATAGGAATGGAGCACTTAAAACTGCAGTTGTGTTCTTCATTGTCATGATGTGGGAATGATTTAATTGTAGCAACTACTGCTAAAGGTTTTTTTTTTCCCTTGGGCTTTTGGGGTAAGATTGATTTTTATTGCTTTCAAGTAAAGTACTGTAACATTCAGCAAATTAATGTCCTTAACAAAACATTTACATTCTAGTTTTAATCTTTATGCTAATAATAGTTGAAAAGAAATGCAGCTGCTTTTGAGTTATAATGGAAAGTAAATATTTTGGTACAACCACGTTTGAATTGAAGAATAGATTTTTCATGATAGCCAAACAGTGGATAGTGCCGATTACAATGACGTGTAATTACAATGACATTTAACTCATCTTCATAAAGCGAAAGCAAGTGTGTACTGTACACATTTCTTATCTCAATAACTACACAATACACAGCTTGAGTGCTGCCCTCAATAAATAGAGAAGATGAAGATTTTCTAAAAGACATAAACACAGTATGCTTTCCTCTCTTTTTAATCACTTCTTTGCAAAAACAAAGCCCAATTAACCACTTTGCTGCCAGAGTAACCTGCAGCACATTGCAAAACTTTAATTAAAAAAAATAACTGATCTTTTCTTCAACTTTACACATCCTAGATTCCTTGAATAAAGTAACCATTGAACACACAAATCCAAAGGGGGGGGGTAGATCCCCAGTGGAGCAAGAAACCCAGGGCTGCACTCGTGAGAAAAATAAATAAAGGTGGACTATACAATATACTCCGGGCCAATAGCCCTGTGCTACGCAACGCAAAACAAAAAAGTTTTATTAAATACTAGGGAAAGGAACATCAGGGGGGTATAGGATAAGCAGAAGAAGTGCGTTAAAAATAAGGTAGGTGGTGACCAGGGTGAAGAGATTCTCATATACCAGGTATGTTGAATGTGTACATTAGTGTATAATATACACAGAACTTATAAAACTGCCTGATACAAGTCTCTGATAATAACTGATCTTTTCTTCAACTTTACACATCCTAGATTCCTTGAATAAAGTAACCATTGTAATAACCAAAAAGTGCATCACAGAAATTGTCTAGTACTGTATTTAGCCGTTAAAAGCGCTCAGGAGCTCCCTTCTATTATTTACAAGATGAACACAAGAAATTGTTATAAGAAGTTTTATCTACAGTACTCAAAAGTGCTTAGTTGATATAGAAAAAAAAACTTAATTCACCCTAATATTTTGCTTAATTTCTGCCGGTTACCGCATAGTCCCCTGACATTTACAATGCTTTGAACCAACTTTCCACAAGTTGATCCACTACTTACTTTAGAGAATAATTTTTTCTTTTGTTGACAGGAACCCTCAAAGAACAATTCAATCACCACTTTAGTCATTTTGTTTGCAAACACAGTAACAAAAGTGTTGAAACAGTCACTGTTGAAAGTGCAGCATGCTCATTATTTACACTCTTGCAGTGCATCTAAGTGGTAGTGTCAAGAATAGCGACTCAAATAGGGAAAACCCATTGTCCAGTCCTCAGAGGTAGAGGATACCTAGAGTTTGATATTTTCTCTAGGACTGAGAAGCAGCTTTCCAGTATATTCCATAGAGGACATGGACAGGTGACATAAACCTTATCACTCCACAGAGAAACAGATCGCTGCTGCTCTTCTCCAGCACAGGGAAGTGGCTTCAAAGCATATTCAATAAAGGCCAGAGTGAGGGAATGCTGGTTAGGCAGTCCATGAAAAGTAGTTATATCAGATGCCCAGTCTACAGAAAGCTGATATACTCAATAGAGAATAGAAATACCAAATGCTTAGTCCACCACGAATGGAAATGTCCTTTGTATAATACACTTATAAGGGGGACAATGGGAGGTGGGAGTATTAGGGCAAACTGAGCAAATGCATTGCCTTTTCCCTTAATTATTCGTTACTCCCTACTCTCTCCTTACAACTCTATGGATAATGAGAAAGTTGTACTTTGGATTGACAGGCAGTTTGTCTGGGGACAGAATCACTACTTAGTAATACATGAGTTATTTTCCAGATGGTGAAACATTTTGTATTGTGTTTCCTGAAACCCTGAGTTCTTGAAATCATCCATAAGGGACATTTGCTTGCTATATTCTTGATGTGCATGATGTAGTCAGTGAACAATAGTAATAACGCTGGCTGAATGTTACAGAATTATCTGAATTGTATTGTCACATACAGTACATGGGAACTGTATGATGCTCTACCCTTTAACGATACACACTAAATTGCTTTTCAATAATTCATGTAGGGCACAAACAAATAAGGTGGTGGTAAGGCCGCAACACATTTTATTAAACTTTCAAAACTGTACAGTATAAATGAACCTGTCGCCTAATAGGCAGAGACACATAATATCTAATAAACCATTGATCCTGCACCCATCAGAGACCTAAATCTTTCCATAACCAATACCAATGATTTAACCATTCTTTTAACAAACAGCTTCTTAAAAGGTATGGTTAAATCTCGTACCTGGCGAGCAATGGGAGCAATATTCCCCCCTTTCTTCCCCACTCCAATTTCAAGATGAGAGCTGTACCAATTTGGTTGAAACTCCTGGAAGGTCTAAGGGGTAGATCCTCAGAGCTCTGGTAATTGTGACCTACCGTAACAATGTTAAGTTCTCGAAATAGGGAGCGGACGTTGTTTTTCTTATTATTAACGGGGAACCTCAAGGTTGATGAGATGCCAAAATAACATCAATTAAAAGTACCAGCGCTTGTCATGTCTCAGAGATATGTTCTCTAATACACTGCACATGCACATTGGTCGAACCATAAGCCGCGTTATTAAGGCAGCGCTATTAACGGAGATTTTCCTGTGCATTACCAAAAGCTAATGTAAAACTTGTTATAATATTGAGAAATGTATCCTTTTTACACTTATTAACTTTTTCACTTAATTACAGTATATTGTATATAATGTAATAATGACTGTATAAAGTATAGCTAAAGTATAGGTGAACAATGTATATCCATACATATCTCAACAATATAAATAAATATTTTTTCTTATTCATACACCATTAAAATAAATGATGGAAGGACCACCTTCATTTATTTTAATTGTACATTAATTTAAAAAAAAGAAATATTAATTTATATTATTGAGATATAAAACATACAGAACACCTACAAGCTCAAATTGAACCCCCAAAATACCACACATCTAGTTAACATCTAATTTCCCGAAGGAGTGCTCTCTGAGCATGGCATTTATATATAACAACCAGAGACATAACAAAAACACAGACAAAGCTCAGTGCACATCCGAAACTCTATATACGGTACAGTGCTCATATCATGTATAAATTTCTAAATAATAAAATTGGTCTTTTGTTTACCATTTTGGCCAATTGTTGTAAGCCTTGAGCCAAGCTTCACGGCAGACCACGTTTCACAGGGTCCCTACACTAATATAATTCTTAAAAACCTTGTGCATTGCCGAGAGAATGATTTATAATAAATCTGTCAATATGAGTTGCAAAAGTCTAAGTAGATTGAAGCTTTTTATTAACCTACATTACCAGGAAAAGCACTCTGTAATGATTTGTCACAATCACACTGCAACCTCCTATCCATTGAAGCTCACTCCCTCCCACATTTAAATGTTTTTAAAAGACTCACTCCATGGCACTCCAACTATCAGGGGAATGCGCCTGCATGCAGTGGATTGTTACCAATCATATCAGGTGCTTTTTCCTGGTAATGTACAGGTTAATAAAAGCTTCAATCAGACTTAGAACTTTTGCAACTCATATTGACAGATTTATTATAAATCATTCTTCCTGGCAATGCACATGTTTTTAAGAATTTATATTAGTGTAGGGACCCTTGAAACGTGGTCTGCCGTGAAGCTTGGCTCAAGGGCTTACAACAATTTGGCCAAAATGTTAAACTAAAAGACCATTTTATTTATTAGAAATTTATACATGTATATTTAGGCACTGTACCGTATATAAGTTTTTCTGGATGTGCACTGAGCTTTGTCTGTGTTTTATGTTATGTGTCTGGTTTTAAATATAAATTGCCATGCTCAGTAGCACTCCTCTGTGAAACTTATATGCTTATATATATGTTGTGGGTATTTTGGGGGTTCAATTTGAGCTTGTAGGTGTTCTGTATGTTTTATAATTCTTGTGCAGCTAGTCTTGGCTGTTT
>CM071569.1:110001590-110028686 GCA_036426205.1 Ascaphus truei
AGTTTTTCTGGATGTGCACTGAGCTTTGTCTGTGTTTTATGTTATGTGTCTGGTTTTAAATATAAATTGCCATGCTCAGTAGCACTCCTCTGTGAAACTTATATGCTTATATATATGTTGTGGGTATTTTGGGGGTTCAATTTGAGCTTGTATGTGTTCTGTATGTTTTATAATTCTTGTGCAGCTAGTCTTGGCTGTTTTGGAGGGTGGCAACCTCCTATCCAATTGAAGCTCACTCCCTCCCACATTTAAATGGTTAAAAGCTCACTCCATGGCATCTCCAACTATCAGGGGAACTTGCCTGCATGCAGTGTGATTGTGACAAATCTATTACAGAGTGCTTTTCCTGGTAATGTACAGGTTAATAAAAGCTTCAATCAGACTTAGAACTTTTGCAACTCATATTGACAGATTTATTATAAATCATTCTTCCTGGCAAAGCACAGGTTTTTAAGAATTTATATTAGTGTAGGGACCCTTGAAACGTGGTCTGCCGTGAAGCTTGGCTCAAGGGCTTACAACAATTTGGCCAAAATGTTAAACTAAAAGACCATTTTATTTATTAGAAATATTTGGCCAAAATGTTAAACTAAAAGACCATTTTATTTATTAGAAATTTATACATGTATATTTAGGCACTGTACCGTATATAAGTTTTTCTGTACTGTGAACAGACTTCTATAATACAGGTACAGGTACAGAAAACAGAGCAGGATCAGAAGCATGTGCATAAGGAGTCTGACTTCAAGCAAAGGCAAAAACAACAGACAGGAAGCAAGCTATAAAAGGACAGAGACAGGAGCAACAAGAAGACAGACAGACAGAGGAACCCAGAGCCAACAGAAGGCAGCAGCACACCCAGTGGACAAGGAAGCTATGGCTAGGCAGGAGGTCTAGGCGATCCTGACATTACTCCCCCCTCTCAAGAGCGTTCTCCGGACGATCCTCCAGGCTCTTCCCGGAGGCCTTGATGAAAAGTGGACTCAAGGTGACCCACCTCTGGTGGTTTGTCAGCGGGCAGAGAGTACTCCACAGGTACAGACTGAAAAAGTCCATCAGAAAGCCGACAGAGGAATTCAATTCTCTCACGGAACAGTTGAATGTCAGGATGCATCAACCCAAATGCCAGAGAATCTGTGAGCAGTAAGCTTGACTTTGCAGAGTAGGTCACAGGCTCAGCAGAGGACGCATCAGATATTCGTAGATAAACGGAAGAACGTGCGCTTGTCTTCACAGCAGGAGCAGAGGAGCCAGTAGATCCTCCTGACAACCCTCCAGATTTAGCAAGTTGTCCCTGATGGAAGGCCGACTCATGATGGCCTTCGGACAACACTCCATGTTTTGCAGGAACATAGGGATCAGCAACAACTCCGGATAACCCTCCAGGCTCTTCAAGGAAATCTTGATGGAAGGCCAACTTAATGTGTACGTCAAGTGCTGATGGGAAATCTGTGAGAGGTGCATTTATCCTCATCGCAAGAGCGTTGGCATCAGCATCAAGAATATTAGGCATAGCAAGGAACTTCACCAGGGATCCGTCTAACGTCATAGCAGGGGCATCGGGAACAGATACATCAGGCTCTTCACATGCGGCAGAGGGGACATATTCACTTTCCGTGGTCTCTTTTTGCGACTGCCGTTTTGTGGCATCACCCAATGAAAAACCAGCTATTCGAGTTTTCAGCTCTTCCTCCAGCGAGGCTCTGGTTATGCTCAGTGTGGCCTTCAGCTCCTCATGCTGTTCTTTGGGGACACACTGGGTACTCAAATAATCTTGCAGCATCTTTATTTTGTAGGCAGTCTGGAAACTTTCTTCCTGCAGAACTCGCTGCTTTTCTTCAGCATTCACCCATTTCTCCTTGGTGTCCTGCAGATGTGTACGCAGTTCTCGCAGCTGACTCTGCAGCATATTTTCTGCTTGTGTGCGCCGCTCCAGGGAGACACGTTCTTCTTGCAGCACTCTCTCTACATTCTGCAGTGCTGTCTGCACATCTAACTTTTCCTGGGCCAACTGTTTCTTCTCCTCTCCTAATTTATGGAGTTTCTTATCTCCTTCACTGACTTGGACATAGAGATTCTTGCACTCTTGTGTTACAGTTTCAAAACTGATATTTAACCCTTCGAAGATTTCTCTCAATGAAACCAGTTCTGTGTTGAAGTGGCAACTCTTCTCCTTAGAGGCTTCCAGCTCTGTAGTAAGCCTGTGAACCTCTTTCTGAGATGCTTCCAGTGCTGCGTCAACTTGAGCCATGAAAGTCTGGTACTGGGCAGAATCAGCGTAGGTCTTCTCCACCTTACTTGACAAGATCAACATGTCATTCTCCAACTGATATTTTTCTTTTTCCCAGTCACCCTCTGCTTTTTCCAGCGCTAATTGCATCCTTGACTTTTCTTTTCATCAATAGTCTCTTCTCCTCTTCTGATTCATGGAGTCTTTTATCTCCATCACTGGCTTGGACAGAGAAGTTCTTACTCATTTGGTTTATAATTTCAAACCTACTATTTAACTCTTCGGAGGCGTCTCTTATAGAACGTATCTCTGTTTTCAAGTAGCATCTCTCCTCCCAAACGACTTCCATCTCTTTTTTGAAGTAGCAAACCTCCTCCTGGGAGACTTTAAGCTTTGTATTAAGCCTGTCAATTTCCTTCATAGAGATTTCCAGGAATTCGTTACTTTTAGAAGCGAGGCACCGATTCTCAGCAGCATCAATATATGCCTTCTCCAGCTCAGCTGAAATGCCATCCAGGTCACTCTCCAACTGCTCTTTTTCTTTCTCCTGTAGAACACACTTAGCAATTGCTGAGGATAGACAGTTTTGTAGTGCAGAATTAGCTTCTTGCTCCTTATCTAAACGTCCATACAGATAATCAATTGCTTTCTGTGCAGCTTGAAGCGTCTGAGTAGGAGCATCTTTCTTCTCTTCCACTATTCTTGGGATACGTCTGTGAGTTGCCTTAAGCTGCAGCATATCTCTTTCATCAAATGCAGACTCTGAGGTTAAATTTTCATTCTTAATTCCTTCTGCAACTTCCACAGTAATACCTCCCTTCTTTTTCTTCTTCTTCCTTGCTTTGAGAAGTTCTGAAGAATCAGTGGTACTGTGTTCACATTTACTGCTCAAAACTGTTTGAGTGGGAGCCATAATTAAACCACACTTCCCAAGAAACCAGTAAAGAGGAAATGTGTTTTTAAAACAGAAGCATTAGAATGAACAACAGGAATATTAGACACAGAGAGACACAAGATAGGAGAGCTGACCTTTGAGACTTAAACATCAGTCACAGAGATTATAAATGCAAGGAAAAAACATAGACAGAGAAACCTGTAGTTATATCTGAAACTTTAGAAATCAGGCGTAGGGATATCATACAGACAGAGAGAACCTGCAGTTACATCTGAATCTTTAGGCATCAGGCGTAGGGATATCATATAGACAAAGAAAACCTGCAGTTGAATCTGAAACTTTAGATATCAGGCATAGAAATATCATAGACAGCAGGAAACTAATACAGAGAAAACTTGTAGTTAGATCTGAAACTTTTGACATCGGACATAGGAATATCAGACAGAGAACCCTGCAGTCAAATCTGAAACCTTTGATATCAGGCGTAGGGATATCATATGTTGCAGAGAAACAAACTTATGGGGAACTTGCAGGTAAACCTGAAACCTTAGAACCAAGCATATGAAAAACTATAGATGCAAGAAAATCAAAGCATGCAGCAACAAAATAATGGGAGCACTTTTGTCTTTTGAAATGGGGACCCTATGAACAGCAGTGGTCCAACCAGGGAAAGCAGTAAATCAAGGTAACCGTCTTAAAAAGAAATGTGAGTCTGAAAATCTGCAGTGGCCCACCCACAATGCAGAGACAATTCTTGTCCAGGTAATGAAAGTCTGAAAATGGCAAAAACAGGTACTGCAGGGAGGGTTTTTTTTTTTTTTGTAAAAGGGAATTCTTCTCAGGGAGAAAGTGGCACAAAAAACCCTGCAGAAACCTTTGCAGCAACAAAACCTTCAGGATCCCAACTGGGATTTAAAAAAAAAAAAAAAAAAGTACTTATCTTCCTCCAAGCGGATGGGGTCTGCTGAAGCAGGAAGGCAGAGAATCTGTTCCAGCGAGATCCAGAAGTGGCCTTTGCTTTCTGTCACGGGAGACTCCTGTGGCGGGTAGGATCTCGGTGGCCGGAACAGCACGAGCGTAGTAGGGGTCACAAGCAGGGGTCCGAGGCAGGCGGCAGGTAGCGAAGTCAGGTACAAGCAGAGGTCCGAGGCAGGCGGCAGGTAGCGAAGTCAGGTAACATATAAGTTTTTCTGGATGTGCACTGAGCTTTGTCTGTGTTTTATGTTTTAAATATTATTGAGATATGTATGGATATACATTGTACTCCCATACTTTATACAGTCATTATCAAATCACATGTTATTACACACAAACATATCACTTTAATCACTAAAAACCAATAATATAGTTTATTATGTGTTTCAGATATTCATATGATCCATAATATATACCCTTGTATGACACATGTAATGAAAGGGTTAAGTCTTATACTCATTACATTGCTTTTAGGCCATTCCCAGAAATATGTAGTATAGGAGTAAGAGATAACCTTGCTCAACCAAACAGTAGAGTGAAAGAAGGTTGATGCCCAGGATGGGTTTACTATTTAACCAAATGTTAGTGCAAGCACAAAAAGAGAAAAAAATCCTTGTAATGGCGCTCACCTCAATAATGATAGATGGAAAAGCATATAAAATAACCTTTATTCATATTTATTTGAAAAGAAGGGACACATACATCAATTGCTAATTCTTTATTGGGGGTCCAATAAGTCGAAGGTGAATAGCAATACTGCCACAAAAATATATACAACCGACACCCAAGTGAAAACACAAATGAAAACATCACTTAGAAAGTCTGCTTAGGGGTATGATATCCCCGATAACCCATGTTAGTGGAATATAACAGGGTATGGGACCAGAGGATCTTTGTACCTATACCACTTGTATAGTATAATGTGGTAGACATAGGTAGGTATTAGGGTAGAGATAATAGTGTATATATATCCCATATACCCAGAAAATATATATACTCAAAGTGATTGTGCGGATTCACCTCTTTTTGTTCACTGCATTAAAATGAATTGTTCCCTTATTTTTAAGGAAATTGGAGAACATTGTGGTGCCAAGCACCTTTGTGGATATGCGTTAAGGATATCGATACGTTAAAAAAAATAGATAGCGTCATGTTATCTGCCCCTTTGTTAGGATGTCAGAAAAGTACCATCAAACTTTCATCAGAATCAGTCAAGGCGTTTGGCCTGTGGAGAGAGAATACACAACCACAAAATAGACAAAAAACACACACCTAAAGTGGCCATAAAGTCTAATTGATGTCTTCGCTTTGCTCGCTCACATCCAATAATTGTGACATTTTGTTTTTAGTGAAATTGTATGTGTGTTCATCTCGTGTTTTTTACTTTTAGCTGTTTTGATCACTTTTCAACACCATTTCATAGCAATTATAACACATTGCAAGTATTATATGTACTGGCTGATTTTACCATAACACATGGAACCCCATTTAACAAAAACATTTTAAGCCCTGCAGGAAGATGGAAATGTATGCTGATCACTGCATGGCAATATCTTGAACAACTGTCAAACTATATTACTTGGGAACAAGGAGAACAAAATGTGCTAAGGATAAACTGAAGCAATTTGGTTTTGTGTTTATCTCCTTAATACGCAAGTCAGTAATGCCAAGTGAGGCTCTCCAAGTTCTTGTCCAGTGAGGCTTTCCATGATGCTTTCCAAGTGCAGGAGGCAGATTAGGTGTACCAGATCAGGATTATGCAAGGATGTATTGTTAGTGTAATTTAAACCATCAATGCAAGGATAAAATCATACAGTACTTAGGTTCAGTAGGACTGAGGACCAAGGGGAAAATAGACATTATTGCCTTTTAACAGACATTAAAGTGAATGGGCAATTATAGGCAATAAAGGCTATTGCACATTTGTGAATAGTATCATGAGTATCAGTATGAGTAAAAAAACATTACAGGGTATCAGCAAATTGGCATTGTTTAGGCATAACCACTTTGCAGCAACATTTTATGGACAGGATATAAAAACAAACATTTGAAGCTGAAAATTGTTGTGCTGAACACTATAATGATATTAACTACTATATGTCTTTGGGTTTTTGTTCCCCAAAATATAATTTCTCCTAGAATGTAAATAGATGAAGTAGGCTTTTCATCATGTAGACTATTGTCAGTCTGCCCTGTAACACTGGGTCTGTGCTAATTTCAGCACTTTGGGGTGGGTTAGTCTTGCGGTCAAGACACTAGAAACTGAAATAATCTCTGAAATGACTGCAGCTAAAGGAGAGTATACATCTGCCTTCACATTGCATGGTTTTAATTTGATATAACATTGGCTACCCAGGACAGAGAAAAATGATGTTGACAGATACAACAGAATGAGAATCCATTTCTGTGCTTCCAATGCAAAATCGATTTGCTGTAAAATACTGGCATTTTTTGACCATTCAAATCTTTTCTCCTCATTCACAAATTCTCTAAATATTTTTATGGAGGGTAAATGATTGTTGTGTGTATTACATTAAGTCTCAAAGTACTGCAGCCAGGAAATGAGATAAAATGGATTTTATATGCATCTATGATCAGAAATCACAGTTACAAAACAAAAAAGGAGCCTACCTTAAGTTTAAAGTGGGGTGACAAGCATTGGTAATATGCAAGTCTATTTGGTCTATGATTAAAGCAATTTAGGTATTTTCATAACTGTAACTGGGACTTATTCCCTTTAAATAAAGCAGCCTCAGAGCTCTGAGAACCCAGCAGAGCGATAGTTAATTGCAGCCACTCAATTAACAAGTCTCCACCTGTACTAATGAGAGCTGTCTAAAAAGCAGGAGAGAGATTCCTTAGCTCACATTTGGGCTGACAGAAGGAGTGCAGAGAAGCCTGAACACACACTGTCTTGAGCACAAAGGTCTCAAGACACTCAGAGACCTATATTTTATGGACACAGAGGACCCAGGAACCTGCCGGAGACTGACATGGAGGACCACCTGCTTAAGGTACCTCCTGAGACTTTGGGGTGATAGGCTGGTATTGGGAATATCCCTCCAATCCTGCAGATAGGGTCTGGGGAAGTAAGTTAGCCCTTACAAAGGGATAGGGGTTTGTTATTTTGTTGTTTTTGTATGTTTTGACTGGATAAAGGAACAGGCTCAATAAAGCCAAGACTACATTTCACCCAAATCGGTCTCCATTATATGTACCTCGACACGCATCTCTAACAACATCTTAGCATTGACATAACAACCAACATACAGTACATTGCCGCTACTTTGCCATCTGTTCAATTTGTGGTGTATCCACAGGAGGAGTTAGGGTAGAGTTAAGCAGCATACAGTACATATTTTAAAAGTGTGCATCAAAGCCTGTGTCTCTCCGTGATTTTTGTCTGCTTTTCTTAACATAACAGATCTTACCAGGTCTATGTTGATGTAAACCTGCTTTGTTAATGTTCTACATACAGATGTAGCCAGACTTACTGTCTTCTCTGCTGCTGCCTCAAGCAGTCATGCGACCGCGGTAGTCATAATCACCGGATCATTAACGCTGTGGGGGTCTCTCTCAGAAGCATGGAGTCTCCGCAGCATGATCGGGAACACTGTTTCAGTACCGCAAACTTTTCCTTGTCCGTGGCACCAAGACAGCATCTGTAAGTTCTGAGAAACCTTATGAGCTTCTTTATGTTTGTTGCAGCTGTAAGCAGAAATAAGAACAAAATAGCTGCGAACCAAAACATAATAATAACAATAATAATAATAAAAAATAAAAATAATAATAATATTTTTTCCTCTTCTTATGTAGACCCCTCTAATTTGTAAAGATAAAAAGTACTTAACAAATTTGTGTTTGTTTTATATTCCTTTGATACACAAACAGGCTCTATCAAAGATGACAAATACATAACGATGATAGTCTTCAGCAGATTGCATAGATTCTGCTTTTTGCTTCATTTGACCTTTTCTGAAGGACAATTGCAAACAAAAGCATTGCTTTCTTGACTTGTAAAGGTATTATTTAAGTAATAATCCCCAAAGAACAGGGCATTACTGGCCAATAATGCCCTGGCTGGAAGAGTTGAAGGCCCGAGCGGAAGCTTTTTTCATAAAATAATAGACACTTTTGTATACATATATACAGTTAGGTCCGGAAATAATTGGACACTGACACAATTTTCATAATTTTGGCTCTGTACGCCACCACAATGGATTTGAAATGAAACAACCGAGATGTAATAGAAGTGCAGACTTTCAGCTTTAATTCAAGGGGTTGAATAAAAATATCATATGAAACGTTTAGGAATTGCAACCATTTTCATACACAGTCCCCTTATTTCAGGGGCTCAAATGTAATTGGACAAATTAACACAATCATAAATAAAATTTTCATTTTTAATACTTTGTCAAGAGTTCTTTGCAGGCATTGACTGCTTGAAGTCTGGAACGCATGGACATCACCAAACGTTGAGTTTCCTCCTTTGTGATGCTTTGCTAGACCTTTACAGCAGCTGTCTTCAGTTGTTGTTTGTTTGTGGGTCTTTCTGCCTTAAGTTTTGTCTTCAGCACGTGAAATGCATGCTCGATCGGGTTGAGATCAGGTGATTGACTCAGCCATTGCAGAATATTCCACTTCTTTGCCTTAAAAAAAACTCCTGGGTTGCTTTCGCAGTATGTTTTGGGTCATTGTCCATCTGTAAAGTGAAGCGCCGTCCATTCAACTTCGCTGAATTTGGCTGAATCTGAGCAGACAATATATCCCTATACACTTCAGAATTCATCCGGCTGCTTCTGTCTTCTGTCACATCACCAATAAACACTAGTGACCCAGTGCCATTGGAAGCCATGCATGCCCATGCCATCACACTGCCTCCACTGTGTTTTACAGATGATGTGGTATGCTTCGAATCATGAGCCGTTCCAAGCCTTCTCCATACTTTTTTCTTCCCATCATTCTGGTACAGGTTGATCTTAGTTTCATCTGTCCAAAGAATGCTGTTCCAAAACTGGGCTGGCTTTTTTAGATATTGTTTGGCAAAGTCTAATCTGGCCTTTCTATTCTTGAGGCTTATGAATGGTTTGCACCTTGTGGTGAACCCTCTGTATTTGCTCTCGTGAAGTCTTCTCTTTATGGTAAGCTTGGATATGATAAGCCTACCTCCTGGAGAGTGTTCTTCACTTGGCTGGATGTTGTAAAGGGGTTTTTCTTTAAAATGGAAAGGATCCTACAATCATCCACCACTGTTGTCTTCCGTGGACGTCCAGGCCTTTTTGTGTTGCAGAGCCCACAGTGCGTTCTTTTTTTTTCAGAATGTACCAATCTGTTGATTTGGACACTCATAATGTTCCTGCTATCTCTCTGATGGATTTTCTTTTTTTTGCAGCCTAAGGATGCCCTGTTTCACTTGCATTGAGAGCTCCTTTGACCGCAAGTTGTGGGTTCACAGCAACAGCTTCCAAATGCAAATGCCACACCTGGAATCAACTCCAGACCTTTTACCTGCTGGAGGAGGGGATAAGAGAGGTGAGGGGGAGAAGATAGAGATGTGAGGGGGGTGAGAGAGAGGTGAGGTGGGAGAGAGGTGAGGGGGAGAGAAAGGTGAGGGGGAGAGTGGTGAGGGGGGTGAGTTGTACAGGTTGTGGAAGATACATTAATTGGTTGCAAGTAACTGTAGCCTAGCCTCCGGCCGCTACTTCTTTTCCTGGGCCCTACCAGTGTAAGTCCTGATAGGTGCAGGCAGTGGATGGGCTAATTCCTTCAAATAGGCCCTGTGTGCTTTTGCAGCCTTGGATATATTAGATGTATTCAAGGGCGGGCCTAGCAACAGCCTGAGAGTGTCAGCCTGAGAGGTGGGTACTGATTGGGCCACATACTGAATGTGATGGCCTATCAGTATCCAGATCTGTCTTGTTATGAGTCAGAGTTACAGTCATACCCAAAGGATATAAATACTTGCACTCTCCTAAAGTTCTGGGTTCTCTCTCTCTGACTCTCTCCTCCCTCTGTGGAGTGAGGATCAACTGCCCTGGGTCTCACTAGGAGGCCTAGGAGGAGAACCATTAATATGAATAGGTGTCACAGGAGACTCCTGTGGCGGGTAGGATCTCGGTGGCCGGAACAGCACGAGCGTAGTAGGGGTCACAAGCAGGGGTCCGAGGCAGGTGGCAGGTAGCGAAGTCAGGTAACAAGCAGAGGTCCGAGGCAGGCGGCAGGTAGCGAAGTCAGGTAATAAGCAGGGGTCCGAGGCAGGCGGCAGGTAGCGAAGTCAGGTAACAAGCAGAGGTCGGCAACGAGGAGACTGGAACAGAACAGGGGAGCAAGGACAGGTCTGGGGGCAGGGACTGAGAACAGGAACAAACAGGGACAAGCCAGATTACCAGCAAGGGCTTTTACTGTGAACAGACTTCTATAATACAGGTACAGGTACAGAAAACAGATCAGGATCAGAAGCATGTGCATAAGGAGTCTGACTTCAAGCAAAGGCAAAAACAACAGACAGGAAGCAAGCTATAAAGGACAGAGACAGGAGCAACAAGAAGACAGACAGACAGAGGAACCCAGAGCCAACAGAAGGCAGCAGCACACAAAGTGGACAAGGAAGCTATGGCTAGGCAGGAGGTCTAGGCGATCCTGACATTACTCCCCCCTCTCAAGAGCGTTCTCCGGACGATCCTCCAGGCTCTTCCCGGAGGCCTCGATGAAAAGTGGACTCAAGGTGACCCACCTCTGGTGGTTTGTCAGTGGGCAGAGAGTACTCCACAGGTACAGACTGAAAAAGTCCATCAGAAAGCCGACAGAGGAATTCAATTCTCTCTCGGAACAGTTGAATGTCAGGATGCATCAACCCAAACGCCAGAGAATCTGTGAGCAGTAAGCTTGACTTTGCAGAGTAGGTCACAGGCTCAGCAGAGGACGCATCAGATATTCATAGATAAACGGAAGAACGTGCGCTTGTCTTCACAGCAGGAGCAGAGGAGCCAGTAGATCCTCCTGACAACCCTCCAGATTTAGCAAGGTGTCCCTGATGGAAGTCCGACTCACGATGGCCTTCGGACAACACTCCATGTTTTGCAGGAACATAGGGATCAGCAACAACTCCGGACAACCCTCCAGGTTCTTCAGGGAAATCTTGATGGAAGGCCAACTTAATGTGTACGTCAAGTGCTGATGGGAAATCTGTGAGAGGTGCATTTATCCTCATCGCAAGAGCGTTGGCATCAGCATCAAGAATATTAGGCATAGCAAGGAACTTCACCAGGGATCCGTCTAACGTCATAGCAGGGGCATCGGGAACAGATACATCAGGCTCTTCACATGCGGCAGAGGGGACATATTCACTTTCCGTGGTCTCTTTTAGCGACTGCCGTTTCGTGGCATCACCCAATGAAAAACCAGCTATTCGAGTTTTCAGCTCTTCCTCCAGCGAGGCTCTGGTTATGCTGAGTGTGTCCTTCAGCTCCTCATGCTGTTCTTTGGGGACACACTGGGTACTCAAATAATCTTGCAGCATTTTTATTTTGTAGGCAGTCTGGAAACTTTCTTCCTGCAGAACTCGCTGCTTTTCTTCAGCATTCACCCATTTCTCCTTGGTGTCCTGCAGATGTGTACGCAGTTCTTGCAGCTGACTCTGCAGCATATTTTCTGCTTGTGTGCGCCGCTCCAGGGAGACACGTTCTTCTTGCAGCACTCTCTCTGCATTCTGCAGTGCTGTCTGCACATCTAACTTTTCCTGGGCCAACTGTTTCTTCTCCTCTCCTAATTTATGGAGTTTCTTATCTCCTTCACTGACTTGGACATAGAGATTCTTGCACTCTTGTGTTACAGTTTCAAAACTGATATTTAACCCTTCAAAGATTTCTCTCAATGAACCTAGTTCTGTGTTGAAGTGGCAACTCTTCTCCTTAGAGGCTTCCAGCTCTGTAGTAAGCCTGTGAACCTCTTTCTGAGATGCTTCCAGTGCTGCGTCAACTTGAGCCATGAAAGTCTGGTACTGGGCAGAATCAGCGTAGGCCTTCTCCAGCTTACTTGACAAGATCAACCTGTCATTCTCCAACTGATATTTTTCTTTTTCCCAGTCACCCTCTGCTTTTTCCAGCGCTAATTACATCCTTGACTTTTCTTCTATCAATAGTCTCTTCTCCTCTTCTGATTCATGGAGTCTTTTATCTCCTTCACTGGCTTGGACAGAGAAGTTCTTACTCATTTGGTTTATAATTTCAAACCTACTATTTAACTCTTCGGAGGCGTCTCTCATAGAACGTATCTCTGTTTTCAAGTAGCATCTCTCCTCCCGAACGACTTCCATCTCTTTTTTGAAGTAGCAAACCTCCTCCTGGGAGACTTTAAGCTCTGTATTAAGCCTGTCAATTTCCTTCATAGAGATTATCAGGAATTCATTACTTTTAGAAGCGAGGCACCGATTCTCAGCAGCATCAGTACATGCCTTCTCCAGCTCAGCTGAAATGCCATCCAGGTCACTCTCCAACTGCTCTTTTTCTTTCTCCTGTAGAACACACTTAGCAATTGCTGAGGATAGACAGTTTTGTAGTGCAGAATTAGCTTCTTGCTCCTTATCTAAACGTCCATAAAGACAATCAATCGCTTTCTGTGCAGCTTGAAGCGTTTGAGTAGGAGCATCTTTCTTCTCTTCCACTATTCTTGGGATACGTCTGTGAGTTGCCTTAAGCTGCAGCATATCTCTTTCATCAAATGCAGAATCTGAGGTTAAATTTTCATTCTTAATTCCTTCTGCAACTTCCACAGTAATGCCTCCCTTCTTTTTCTTCTTCTTCCTTGCTTTGAGAAGTTCTGAAGAAACAGTGGTACTGTGTTCACATTTACTGCTCAAGACTGTTTGAGTGGGAGCCATAATTAAACCACACTTCCCAAGAAACCAGTAAAGAGGAAATGTGTTTTTAAAACAGAAGCATTAGAATGAACAACAGGAATATTAGACACAGAGAGACACAAGATAGGAGAGCTGACCCTTTGAGACTTTAGCATCAGTCACAGAGATTTATAAATGCAAGGAAAAAACATAGACAGAGAAAACTGTAGTATATCTGAATCTTTAGGCATCAGGTGTAGGGATATCATATAGACAGAGAGAACCTGCAGTTACATCTAAATCTTTAGGCATCAGGCGTAGGGATATCATATAGACAGAGAGAACCTGCAGTTACATCTGAATCTTTAGGCATCACGCGTAGGGATATCATATAGACAGAGAGAACCTGCAGTTACATCTGAATCTTTAGGCATCAGGCGTAGGGATATCATATAGACAAAGAAAACCTGCAGTTGAATCTGAAACTTTAGATATCAGGCATAGAAATATCATAGACAGCAGGAAACTAATACAGAGAAAACTTGTAGTTATATCTGAAACTTTTGACATCGGACATAGAAATATCAGACAGAGAACCCTGCAGTCAAATCTGAAACCTTTGATATCAGGCGTAGGGATATCATATGTTGCAGAGAAACAAACTTTAGGGGAACTTGCAGGTAAACCTGAAACCTTAGAACCAATCATATGAAAAACTATAGATGCAAGAAAATCAAAGCATGCAGCAACAAAATAATGGGAGCACTTTTGTCTTTTGAAATGGGGACCCTGTGAACAGCAGTGGTCCAACCAGGGAAAGCAGTAAATCAAGGTAACCATCTTAAATAGAAATGTGAGTCTGAAAATCTGCAGTGGCCCACCCACAATGCAGAGACAATTCTTGTCCAGGTAATGAAAGTCTGAAAATGGCAAAAACAGGTACTGCAGGGAGGGTTTTTTTTGTTTTTTTTGTAAAAGGGAATTCTTCTCAGGGAGAAAGTGGCACAAAAAACCCCGCAGAAACCTTTGCAGCAACAAAACCTTCAGGATCCCAACTGGGATTTACAAAAACAAAAAAAAAGTACTTATCTTCCTCCAAGCGGATGGGGTCTGCTGAAGCAGGAAGGCAGAGAATCTGTTCCAGCGAGATCCAGAAGTGGCCTTTGCTTTCTGTCACGGGAGACTCCTGTGGCGGGTAGGATCTCGGTGGCCGGAACAGCACGAGCGTAGTAGGGGTCACAAGCAGGGGTCCGAGGCAGGCGGCAGGTAGCAAAGTCAGGTAACAAGCAGAGGTCCGAGGCAGGCGGCAGGTAGCGAAGTCAGGTAATAAGCAGGGGTCCGAGGCAGGCGGCAGGTAGCGAAGTCAGGTAACAAACAGGGGTCGGCAACGAGGAGACTGGAACAGGACAGGGGAGCAAGGACAGGTCTGGGGGCAGGGACTGAGAACAGGAACAAACAGGGACAAGCCAGATTACCAGCAAGGGCTTTTACTGTGAACAGACTTCTATAATACAGGTACAGGTACAGAAAACAGATCAGGATCAGAAGCATGTGCATAAGGAGTCTGACTTCAAGCAAAGGCAAAAGCAACAGACAGGAAGCAAGCTATAAAGGACAGAGACAGGAGCAACAAGTAGACAGACAGACAGCGGAACCCAGAGCCAACAGAAGGCAGCAGCACACCCAGTGGACAAGGAAGCTATGGCTAGGCAGGAGGTCTAGGCGATCCTGACAATAGGCCAAAGAAGAAAGCAATGCCATGCTGTGAGATATGTACCTGCCAATAAACACAGTTGTACCATCACCAGTGTGATCACTGTCTGAGAATCAAGAACAAAGTGTCAGTATGGATTCTACTTCCATCCAAAGAACCCATGCTGACTGGAGGCGCTGCACCCACGAATAAAGTAACCTGTAAACCTGTCCTGTTCTCCCCACAACACCACGGAGCACTCAGCCCTTCTGTTGCCACACAGTTACAGCACTACACCTAAATGGAATAGCCAGATAAGCAGATGACCCCAATCTCACTTAGGGTGGGGGTACAAGGGCTACGAGCGAGAGAGAGAGAGAGAGAGACTGAGGCACTGAGACACTGAGACACTGAGACACTGCATATGGTGCGTGAGAGGTTAGGAAATGAGATGCAGCTAGAGCTTGGACCAGGAGAGGTATTTACTATTAGCAGTTTTACATTTGGCAGTTATTTTATTTGAAATTCTCAGCGCGCTCCCCCTGCATCTCTGAAAGGTGAATGGGCAAGTAGACAAAAATTCCGGGCATTACTGAATAAATAATGCCCGGAATTCTAACCAATCAGAGAGCAGGGATTTCATTAAAGGAATTTTACAGCTTTAGCCTATAATATGTATACAGTAAGCTAAAGCTGTTAAATTCCAGGCATTATTGAAACCCCTGCTCTCTGATTGGTTAAAATTTCGGGCCTTATTCATTCTGCAATGGCCCGGAATTTTCGGTAACCTGGCAAGTTGTTCAGACAAATCATTCTCATACTGTACAAACTGCTGAGAACATCTCTCAGACAAGGAAGGTGATTGGACAAGAGGCAGGAGCAAGCCACTGACTCCTCCCCCACCCTGCCTGCAGAGAGTTCCGCACAGGAGAACACTGAGGAGAAAGGTTTGTGTGTGTTTTGTGGGTCTAGAGGGGGGCAGCAGAGTGTTTTGTTGGTGTGTGTCTGCAATGTGTGTTCTGTTAGTGTATGTTTTCTGGTGTAGAGGGTGCCTTGTCTTGCTGTTCCTTGCTCTGTGTACCGACCCGGCTTCGCTTTTGGACACCGCTCTTCCATACTCCTGACCCCGGCTATCAACGACAATCCGCATCTCTCCAACCCTGACCTCGGCACTCGGACAACAACCATTCTCACCTCTCCAAGCCAGACCATGGCTAATAGTACCTGCAACGATCCGTACCTCTCCGACCCTGATCCTAGCAAGTATATCGACGATCTGTATCTCTCCAACCCCGACCCGGCTATCTCGACCAACCTACACTCCAGACACGCCCTCGTGGCTGTGGTTGGCGTTTCTATCCATTCCCACCTCAGTCCCGCGGTCTCGCCATGTTTGTGGTGAGCACATCGTGACAGCACCCTGCCAAGTTTTTCAGCCAATCAGCTTTCAGTTCTCATCCACACAGATTGAGAGCAGCTCTCAGTCAGGGAAGGTGATTGAACATGAGGCACTAGCAAGACACTGACTCCTCCCCCACCCTGCCTGTAGACAGTACAGCACAGGAGAGTGAGGAGAAAGGTGTGTGTGTGTGTGTGTCTGTATGTCTTTCTAGAGGGGTCAACAGAGTGTTTTTTTTTTGGTGTGTGTTCTGTTGGTGTATGTTTTGTAGGGGAAGAGGGGGCAGCAGAGTCTGTTTTGTTGGTGTGTGTGTGTTTTGTGGGTGTAGAGGGTCGAGCAGGGCTGCAAAGTGTGTTTTGTTGGTGTGTGTATGTGTCTGCAGTGTGCGGGTTTACAGGGGGGCTGCAGTGTGTGTTTTGTGGATTTAGAGGGGGCAGTAGTCTGTTTGGTTGGTGTGTGTGTCTTAGGTGCGTTTTGTAGGTGTACAGGGGGGCTGCAGTGTCCCATGCCCGTTCACGAGCGCATGCGCACCGCGTGAGCGGGGACGGGACAATTTGAATTGCCGAAACTAAACTCGACAAACACTGCACGCTGAGCACCTCTTAACAGACGTTAAATATGCAAATCTACTTAGGACCAAATGGAACTAATATCAGTGATATTGAAATATAAATCTTCCAAGGAATGAACAGAGCAGCACTCCATAGGTTTTGTACAAAATTGTCAATTTATGAAAGTGAAATCAATTTTTAGGTCCCCCAACTTGAACCTTTGTCAAAATGGTTTGTTTTTTTGGGGGGGGGTGGGGGTGGGGAGGGGGGGTTGTGTAAAAACTGAACTTTATTGCATTTTAGAGGATAATGAACCTGTTGTATTCTTTCCTTGCTGATCTTTTGTTGGCCAATCAGGAATTAGGTGCTGTCGCTAGGTTACCATTTGTTTGAGTTGGAAAACGTACTGACATCAGCATAAGCAATTGTGTGATGACGACTATTGCACATGTGTTTTATCACTTTAATAGGCATATAAAGGATGTTTATGTGACACATTAACATCTTGACAACGGTCCAAGCTGGGGACCGAAATGTTGATTTCACTTCAATAGATTCCCAATGTGTATAAGACCTCTGCAGTGCTGCTCCGTTCCTTCCTTGGAATAAGGTTTATATTGCTGCTGATTGCGCCATTTGGCGCTGGGAGTGCACCCGAGGCGATTCCTGCTGCAGTGTCCAGAGAGTGCACCTTTACTTCCCTTTCTTAGTGATAAATTGAATACATTAAATCTAGGTGACTGGTGACTTTTTCAACAACAATGTTGTTAAGGTAGATTAGTAGCTCTGTGAGAACTGTGCATGGAGATTGTCTCCCTCTGTGCAGCTCTTACAGACTGCGGCCAGATCGTACGGGGGAGAACTTTGAGAGAGGCTGAGATTATAACGCTGCTGTCCCGTATGGTATTTCCATTTTCCTATCTCACCGTTTGAGACTTGTGGAAATGGTTTCAAATGACAAACCATTCGGTGGGGTCATGCCACACATTCGAGATAGCAGCCATTTTATCGAAGCTACTAGAATAGGCCCCACTGACTGACAACAATTACACAGAGTTTGAATCAGGGGAACCTGGTTCAAACAAGAACACATAAGGAGACAAAAGAAGTCTCCTACAAGATCCCTGTTAACTGCACAGCAAGGCTGATAGATGTAATAAGGGTTCAAATACCCTCCAACAATTGTTGAATATAAGCTGGTTAAAATCCTGATGTCAGCTCCTTTTGACCTTGGACAAACCACTTTATGTCCCTGTGCCTCAAGCACCAAAAACATACAGTAGATTGTAAACTCATCTGGGCAGGGATTGTGTCTGTAAAATATCTACTGTATGTGCCACGCACAATACTGTAATTGTGAAGGGCTTTTACATTGGGAGAAAAGCACTATATTAAATAAAGTTATTATTAAACAATATAACAAAAGCAGGTGCTTTTTTTTATTGTCTTCTTTCACAACTGGGAAGACAGGAAACAAGGAGAAGTAAGGTAGATACTATTATTATTATTATTACTATATATTTATCAGTAAAAACCCACCCTAAACTTCAGAATACAATATTTCCCAACAACAGCAGGGAAACTTAAAAAAATTATTTCAAATGTGTTTCAAATTACTTAAACTTGTCTGATTTTTAAGGTATCGTCATCTGTTTACCCCCTGTACTAAACACATGTAACCTATAAATTTTCAGAGACAACAGCTATTTATGAAATTCGTTCAGAAGCTTTAAAAACAGAAACAACCGTACTAAAAGGCACCTAATCTTTCACTTTTCACAGTAATGACAAAAGCAGAAAATAGTTTCATATTGGACACATCACTTCTGGAATAGTTACTGTGATTTCCTTAAAGTATATGCTAGGATCAGGAAATTCAATATCTCTGAAATTCGAGATCTTTGCTGTATTTTATGTTAGACATGTTTGTTAGCTGTTCAATTCAATTTGTAGTACTGCAATCATTGTGTTTCTCTAATGTGTCTCAGCACACACTCAAAAAGGAAGTGGTCTGGGGGCGTGCGCGTGATGTAGAGGCGCATGGACATGTAGAGGAAAAGCTCTGTGGACCCTGCACACAAATGTTAACTATATAACCCTCCAAAACAAAGGAAAACCACCAAAACCACTCCAACTGATGGGGGAATCCTCAAGGATGCCACCAAGAAAGGATAAGAAGCTTCAAACACAGGAGTTAACACGCTTCCACAAAGTCATCCCGCCAGGAAGAGACCCAGTAAATGGTGGAGAGATACACGGGGAAGCAGGGGCATCCTCCTATTCAGGAGAGGAGAAAGAGGGGAGCTCAGAAATCATCCAAAAGGTGTTGAAGAAACTATTTAAGAAGATGCAGGTTTTTAGCTCTAGATAAGGCACTGGCTGAACTTAAAAATCAGATATCAACGCTTGCTGAAAGGACCACACGCTGGAAAACAAAATGCAGGAAGTGCTTCAGAGTCAAGCTAACACAGAAGATGAGGAGTTTAGACTCAATAATTAAGTTAGAACCCTGAAAGATATTCTGGACAATTTAGAAAATAGGGAGAGGAGACAAAACCTCAGAGTGAGGAATGTGTCTGAGTCAATTACCATGAAGGAAAGTCTAAAAAGACTGTTCCAACGTATAAACTCCTTGCTTTTGGAAAACGCCATGCAGATGGACCGAGCATATCATGCTCTGAGCCCAAGATTTGGCAATCCCCAAAACAAAGAAATATACTGGTGAAACTGCATCACCATACTACTAAGGAGAGGATAATAAATGGATACAAAAAACAAAACTCCATAGAGTTTGAGAATTCCTCTGTGACGGTAGGGGTTTCTGGCATCACCAAACTATTATGAAGCCCAGCTAGCTACCCCTAAATCTATGTAACTTGGCCACCTTTGTAAGGCTTATTTTGACCAAATGTATTTAACATCTGGGGAAGAACAGAGAATGTGTAAATGTATTTCCATGTCTGTAAGAATTTATTTCAAAGTCTGTATTTGTTATCCAAAAGTTTAGTGAATCAACATTCTTCTGTAAATGTGCTTTGTGTGTCAGCCCTGCAAGAAAGCAAATGAGATATTGCATTGTTACTGTCAATTCTATGGAGAATGCAATCCACTTAGTTGAAGCTTTCTATAGAAATGATAGAATTAGGGACAACTAGGTGTCGGGACTCCTGGGGGGAGGTGAAAGGCTGATGATCAGATCTGGGAGTAAGAGCATTGTATTGCACAGACTCTGATTTAATCAGGGATGGGTTTTAGCATGCCCTCTGGCTGTTGTGGCACTAACTTAATCTGTGCTTAATCTCTGCTCTGATTGTCCAGTAGAATCTCCCATGTAAAGGATAGCCACCGAGGGCTATATAAGGGGTGCTGCTGATTAGAGTATCAGATTTACTTTCAGAGAGACACTCTGGGAAGGAGTGTGGAGTTCTACCTTCAGAAAGCATCTGAGAGCAAGAGAGGCTAACAGACTGAGAGACACTCTGGGAAGGAGGGTGGAGATCTACACTCAGAGGACTATCTGAGAGACAGAGAGACTGAGAGACATTCTGAGAAAGAGTTTGATCTTTTACAGTGATCAGCTGGAGAGATATCTCAGAGTGGCTACTGTGTAATCAGCCCTCTGAGATCCTGGATGAGAAGCGGACAGGACAAGCCTTCTTGAAGCAGGCCCCTGCACCTAGCAAGGCTAGAGACTACTCCCCAGGCCCCCAGTTAGTATTGTATCTTGTTTTGTACATCTTTGTTTGTCTGCTGGCGTGCCAGAATAAACCCCATTTAATTCAATAACTTTGTCCTGTCTGGTGCTTGTGATCCCAGTGGTGTGGTGTTAAAGCACTGGTCTCCCGTGACATCCTCCATACAGATCTTTCAAGATCTTTCCAGACTCACGATCGCGAGAGACATAGAGACACGCCCAGTGATCATGATTCTCAGAGATCATGAAGTACGATACAGATGCGCATTCCCATCCTGCCTTATTGTTAACGAGAGAGTAAAACAATTCTACTTGGGATTCTTGGAAGAGGCTCAAGTGAATCTAAAGGCGATGGGTTTGGGCCCACCAAAGGAACCAAGGGAAACTCAGAAGCGACCAAGGACTTCACAGAATGCGAGATCTCCAGAAGTCCCTCCGAGTTTGCAGCTATCGGAAAAGTCATGGCAAAGGGTCAGGGACTAGAAATATACAGATACATCAGAGACTGGATGAGTCTGAGAGGTCAAGTAAGCATACTTCCCTCCAAGCAGAAGTTAGAGAAGGCTGGAGAAGACGGGTGATTCCTGACCCCCAATAGAATTCTGGCATTTTGTCCCTATTAGACCCACAGGTTATCTAAAGCGGTAAGGACCCCTATTATTCCCGCCTAAGATAGAGTCCCAATAACACCTGGGGCAGGAGAGCCTGAGCCTTAAAGCTTCCTAGGTGAAGATCCAAACTTTGACTTTCAACTGGAAGAGTCGCTAGTCTCCTACAGAATATAGACTCAACAGTTGTAAAGGGGGGCTGGGGGAAACTCTCTATGATAAGAGAGGCTCTCCCCTCCATAGGGAGACAAGGGAAAGATGCACCCGCTCAACCTAGTGTGACCACAAGGGTCACAATTGCAGACTGGTGCAATAGGGCAGGGAGAATAATCAGAACACAAAGAACACTGTATGACGCAAAGACACTGCATACAGATAAGGCCCTAGAAAAGCACTCAAAATCTGATGGAGGAGATCACCCTAATCAACATGCAGTACAGCAGAAAAAGAACTGGACCAAACATGATTGTAGTGTATAAATAGGCCTTATTAAGGATAATAAAAATTATTGGTACCAGAATAATGGTGAATAAAGTGAACTGAATGCAATCAGTGCTCGCTCCCCTTAGGGGTCAATTGTTGGCAAAGTGCCAAAAAATATCCAAAATGAGACAATGAGCCAGAAAGCAATTTACCTATGCCTATGGTATAGGGCTATATGGGGCTAATTCTGGTATATGACGTCACTGGAACGCTATATGAATGATAAACACTCACATGAAGCACTAGTGTGTATAAGGCACATGATCACTACTAGCCATGCATAAAATGGTATACTGTAGAAGTGGATAACAATAGCAATAAATGATCAATAGTGTAGATGTAACACTAGCAAAATAACACACAAATATAACACTGCTGGCAAAAATGTCCACTAAGATAAATGGACAGTGAAGCAAATAGAAGTGTGAAACCCCACCAAAAACTGACCCTGTTTGTAGGTAACTGCACACAGGGACAGAAAAGTGGGGGGTGGGAATTCCCTACACACCCATATATGCTAGCCCTGTGGGGGAAAGATTGCAACAGGATTGTGTAATCCCCAAATCTGACCCTCAATAACATACCCCTACAACACACGGGGGGAGAAGGAAGAGCGCTATAGTATTTCAATGTCGTCTGGACGACTCTTTACTAAATCATAAGGCGATTGATAAAGAGACAGAAAAATCAGTTGAGACATACTTCCAAGAAAATAAAGGTTCAGTCGATTCTCTAGCAATACTCTGGAAATCGCATAAGACTACGATCAGAGTTAATTTCATATTCATAGCAACACACAGGAAAAAAGGAGAAAACCTCAAGCAGGAAAATTTTACAGAAAAGATCAAGAATCTAGAACATACACATACAGTAAAGGACTCCTCTATAAAATGTTAGCTCAAGTGAGAGAGGAGTTAATAAGATTAAAGTTAGAGAATACGGAAAAAGGCCTAAAATGGATTGAAGCAGATGTACAGTACTTACAGTACAGTACAGTACTATGACAAACATAAAAAGGCTGACAGGCTATTGGCATGCAAACTACAGAAAATGCGAGTCAAATCACAAGTCACAACAATTAAGCTGAGCGGTGGGGAAGCCTTCACTAATTGCAAAATCATTTTTTAACTATTATACTAAGCTATATAACCTAGATGAGTCATACCCACTACTAACAAGACTAGCCTAGACCAAATAAATTGATTTCTGAATATATGTAACCGCCCAAAGGAAATGAGACCCCAGAGTTCTACTGCGCATGTGCCAGCTAGCGGGGGGGGGGGGGGGGGGAGTGGCATGTCCCAAAATGTGTTCCCCCATCAAAGATTGGCTGGAGATAATGGGAAACCAATCACAGGTGCTTAAGATTAAGAATAGAGGGACAAAAGATATATAAACTGCTGTTCCCTATATTCCTTTGTTAGTCCTCATGTAATGTCTTGATGCCTGCATGCAAGGCTTCATGTTTCCATGTCCTGCATGTGCTTCATAACTTTGCCTGTCTTGCTGTGATATCAGCTGAACTATGGAAGAAATGGCCCAGACTGTAATCCTGATGGCTTTCTTGTCATAATCTTTAAGTAAGTGTCTATATTTTGCTGTTATTTGTATAATCTGTTGTGTTCACCTTTATCAAGGAATAAATTATATTTTATCATATATAAGTCTCGTCCCAGTTCAAACCCAGGTATATATATATTTATATATAGTTTTGGTGTAAATTACAGACTGTCACAAGCTACCGTGACAAGCTTGTAATTAACTGGTGGCAGCGGTGGGATTGAACTGGACCTGGATTACAGTATTCTACGGGGTACTGTGATCCAGTGGGAATTTGATGGTAATTGCAAGTTCCTGGGACTAAAGATATTGAACACACAGTGTACAACATATAACACAAGATATGGCACCTCCTCACTGTTCCCCTACTTGTGAGAAGCATTGCCTCCAGAATCAAAGTGCCGGCCATCCATCTGACTGGAGCCGGGCACCGAGACC
Organism: Ascaphus truei; assembly: GCA_036426205.1. Lineage (NCBI taxonomy): Eukaryota > Metazoa > Chordata > Amphibia > Anura > Ascaphidae > Ascaphus > Ascaphus truei. The sequence goes on from CM071569.1 coordinate 110,024,953, forward strand.
GGAGGAGTGCATCAAGTCAGCGCGAGGACCAGCAGCCAGCAAGGCTGAGAGAGACAGCAATGGGTGAGCATGAAACCCGGCAGGCTGAGCAAAGATCCACAGCTGCAGCTGCTGTAACCATCAAACCGCCCGGAGAGCAGGGAATGGACCCAACTCCGGGACGGCAGACTTGTGGAGGGAGCGGTTGGTCTCGGAGACCATGGAAGTCTTGCACCAGGAGAGGTATTGGCCGAGCGCACCATGCGAGAAACGCGTTAGAGGTTTCTCTTTTTAATTAGTTTATGTCCCATTAAATTTTTGTTATTTTTTCAATTTGGCCTCCAGTTCTCCTTCTCTATTTTGCTGTGCTCCCTACTTTTTTCCTGTTCAACATTTGGAAGAAGAAGACTATCCTAGATCTAGGGAGTATGTTAGTTAGAGATACATTAATGAAATTTGAGGAATTCTGTGATAAAAATACAATAGAGAGATCCAAACTATTCAAATATCTTCAGGTTAGACATTTTGTATTGAGCATCTTCGCTAATGGAGAATTGCCTGAAGCTGCAACATTTAAGGGCAGGGCCGTGGGCAAAGGGGGAGAGCCTGGACAACTGTCCCGGACCTAGTAGCTGTGGCGGGCCAGTCCGGTGCTGGAAGTTGCCAGAGGTGAGACCCAGCATCTGGTTGCATCAGGGCCCTGGATTTCCCCCTGCAGTGGGCCCCTCTCCCCTGCTCCCTGGCTGCCTCTCATGATTGCTCCCCCCTGTGGGGCTTCCGGTTCATCCTGCAGGTGTCCCCGTGGGTCCTCAGGTGGTACCCGTGGGCGTCCGGGGTCCTCGGGTGGTATCCAGGTGTTCCCACTGGCCTGCAGTACCATTCCTGTATTTAAAAAAATAAAACATGGCCTACATTTCAATCATACACACCAAACACAAATCATACAGACAGTAATGGTCAAAATAACATTATCCAGATATGGATATATATATATATAATATATATAATTATATATATATATAGATACTATATCATATATATATCTATAAATTATTAACATACTATATATATGGAAAGATAGTCCCAAAGGGGCCAATGGCGGAGCACTGCCGAGGAGAAAGGAGGGGGCTGCAACCAGTGATGAATAAAAAAGGTTTATTAGGTGGTCAAACAGAGGTACATGGTTACTTTGACGCATTTCGGGACCTGCGTCCCTGTGCTGCAAGAGGGAGATCTCAGAATCATTGACTGATATGGTATGTACTTTTTGGTTTTGCTGGGGGCTTGTTCAGGACCTTTATGGCATATATGGAGATCTGAGCTAGCCACACAGCGTTACTAGTACTAATATACCAATGCATACATTGCCTCATTTGAGTCTCCCATAGCACCTATATTTGCTCTTACATACCTTGATAATAGACTCATATTCTGAATATATATATATATCCCTGGGACAACTGAGACTCGATTATTGGGAGAATATCCCTCACCTACTATATATATATATATATATATATATATATATAATATAGGCCTGATAAGCCACTATATCACTCAATGGGCACCCTAATCAAAATATGAATGCACAAAAGACACAATAATAAAACATTCAAAAACACCTAAACACCCCAATTCACTAAATTAAAAACTAGCCACGGGTACAACCCGAGGACCCCCGGACGCCCACGGGTACCACCTGAGGACCCACGGGGGACACCTGTGGGGAAGAAACAGGGGCCACACAGCTGTGGGGGCCCCAGGGACCCACAGGGACCACTTAGGGATCCCCAGACACCGTGGGGACGACCTGGGGAACCCCAGACACCCGCGGGGACCACCCGTGGACCCCATTGGGGCCCATGGACACCCGCGGGTACCACCTGGAGGCCCACAGAGCCTAGCGGGGACCTCCCGGAGGCCCTGTCACCTGTGATGTCCCTGAGTGGAGAATTGCAGGATGCACTCAAGAAACAGGGAACTCTCGCTGGTGAGTTGAACTTGCAGCAAAGCCTAGAAGTGGAAGAGCTAAAGCTGGCAGCTAAACATACATCCCAGCAACTTACAGCTCTGCAGACGCAGATTGCTGAGCTCAAGATACAGCTCGCCAAAAAGGAAGAGAGTGAAGATGGGTCCGTTCGTCAAGTGGTCAGTCTGACACTGCACTATGAGGCCAAGATGGTAGATGCCCGTAAATAGCTGGACCACATCGCCAATGAGAGGTACCAGCTGGAGTTGGACAACGTACGGGAGGAGCATTGGCTGCTGCAGATCAGAAATAGAGAAAAGGAAACAGATTTAAGACTTGCTCTGAGTCAACTGGGAGATGTGGAATCGCAACTCAACTCCAAAGAAGCTGAACTGGCAACTGCATTGAGTGGAAAAAGGACAGTTTCAAGAGCTGAAAACTCAAATAGCTATTCTTGAATGCTCTTTATGTGATACCATGAAATGGCACGAGGCTAGGATATAGGAAATAGATTCCGGACATCAGACAGAATTCAAAAGGAAGCTGATAGACGCTTCGCAAGACCTGAGCAAGGGTTAAAAGGAATGGACATTTAGTGCTAAATTGGAGTCCATGGAAAAGATGGCGAGAGAAAGCTAATTGTGTAAATGCTCTGCGACTGTCGCCATACAGTCTGCCTACAAAGAAAGAATCGGTCGACGCATGGGAAAACTCGTGACCAAGTTGTCAGTAGAAAGACTGTACTCGGGGAAAAAATTGTGTTTAGCTGATCACGCACATTTTAAGTGAAACTTCTTTGTCTTTTGTCACTGTTTTGTCACAGAAATTGTAATTGTAATGGGGATGTTTTTAATTAATCAAAACACAATTTCAGTGCCAAAGCGCAAAGAAGCTGCACTTCTATATTTATAGTATGAATTCCTTGTGTGTGTCTGTGTGTCAGTCAGTGTGTGTGTGAGTGTCAGTCAGTGTATGTGTGTGTGTGTGTGTGTGTGTCAGTCAGTGTCTGTGTGTCTGTGTGTCTGTGTGTCTGTGTGTCTGTGTGTCTGTGTAGTGAAACACACTATATGAACAACTTTAAAATAGTAAATTCTCCCGTAATTAAAAGTAAAAGTACTTTAAATTCAGCATACAAACAGAAATTACAACTCCTCTCCATTTCAGCCTTCCCCCTTGCTCTTATCCCCACCCCTCCGCCTTCCGTCACTCCCCTTGTAGCATGAGACGTCTCCCAAACTCAAATTACAACTTTCGCTTGGGCTACGGAGACGGGAGACGTCATCTGTAGCCGGCACTATAAGCGCAGCCTAAGGGTGTCACTATTTGCTGATGTTTGGTAATGTTGCAGCTGTTCTGGTGCATACTGAAACTTGCCCGTCCTCTCATCCCCCTGTAGCCAATGTTTTAACTTACCCTACCTATAGATGGTAAGCTCCTTAGGCACGTTCTATAGTGCTGGGCGCGTGCTACGCCGTGCGCGCGGATTTTTAGTTGGCTTTCTATAGAAGGGCCGTGCGCACGGGAGGGAGAGGAGAGCCGACAGACAGCGGCGAAGATGAAGAAATTCGTGTGTGTGTGTGTGTGTGTGTGTGTGTGTGTGTGTGTGTGTGTGTGTGTGTGTGTGAGTGTGTTCGAGTGTGTGTGTGTGTGTGTGTGTGTGTGTGTGTGTGTGTGTGTGTGTGTGTGTGTGTGTGTGTGTGTGTGTGTGTGTGTGTGTGTGTGTCAGTCAGTGTGTGTGTGTCAGTCAGTGTGTGTGTGTCAGTCAGTGTGTGTGTGTGTATGGGAG
>CM071569.1:110028745-110175370 GCA_036426205.1 Ascaphus truei
TGTGTGTGTCAGTCAGTGTGTGTGTCAGTCAGTGTGTGTGTCAGTCAGTCAGTGTGGGTCTGTAATCCAGTGTGGCGGTGTGTCAGTCAGTGTGTTTGTGTATATCAGTGTGTGTGTGTGTGTGTGTCAGTGTGTGTGTCAGTCAGTCAGTGTGGGTCTGTAAGTCAGTGTGGCTGTGTGGCAGTCAGTGTGTTTGTGTGTATCAGTGTGTGTGTGTCAGTGTGTGTGTCAGTCAGTGTGTTTGTGTATGTGTCAGTCTGTTATTCTTAGGGTCCTGCCCCCCCTCTCTCCTGACTCTCCCCCTCCCCCTAGAGCAGCTCCCAGCCCCCCCCCCCCCAACCCCAGGAGGAGGTACGGAGACACAATGGGTTTGTCTGAGTCTCCCGCCCGGAGCAGCCCCCACTCTCTCCCCCGGTGGAGCTGTGTCCTGCTGCTAGTGCCAGCCCTCTGGCGGTGGTACGGGGACATGGACGCAGCTCACTGGTGGGAGGGGGGGAAGGGTAATTTGTCACTCTGTCTCTTTTTCACCATGCTGTCTGAAATTTTGTCACCAGTTTAAGACACATTAATACTAGTTCTAGAATAAACATAATGAAAGATGTAAAAGCCTTTGGCGGCATTATAAAACCATCAGACTATTGATTGTGAGGGTTAATGACATTAAAAGATTCTCTAAACATCATCTGCAAAAAATGGAGGTGTGGTTCAATGCTAAGTGTACTGTATGTCTGTATTTAGTCTATTGTAAATATATTAGTGGTTATTTACCAAAGCCTCCTAGCTGGAGAACTGGAGAACTTGACACAAAAGCTTTATGTAGTGAGTATGTGTATACAATTAAAGGGCTTAAAAAATATTGTTCAACATGACAGTGTACAAAGGGTGTAGATGGCATGGTAGAGCCATAATAGGTAAGGGAAAGGGGGTGAGAGGTTGGTAAAATGGTGTGTCCTGTTCACTATTAAAATATTTTTACAGGGCCATGGAGAATACACGTTTCCGTATCCCTGACTAAATTATGCATTAAGCGAAGTGCTCATCTCTTCATTCTCCTTGGCATAGAGGTAAAGTCATATCTCTCAATAATTAACATGTAATTTTTAATATTTGTGAAGAAGAAGATGTGAACTGTCTTTATAAAGAAAAGTGTGACTATTCTAAGAGTTTTACAATACTTTCATATCCACTCTTATTTAGAAAGTTGATGACATTGTAACCAATGTACAGTTTTATAGCCAATATATGTCACATAGACATGTGTGTTTGTGTGTGTATGTATGTATGTATGTATGGATGTATATATAGATATATAATATATATATATATATATATATATATATATATTATATATATATATATATATATATACACAAGATGTTAGGGCACTCAATCACAAATAAGAAAAAATATATGAGTACATATAACAGCTGAAAATCAGGGTGCTTGCAGTGCAGCTGGGACCACCATCCAGCAACAGAATAGATAGACCAAAAATCAAAGAAATCTGTAGCACTCTCTGGTAAAGTAAATACTTAGCAAGGGTTTAATGCATCAGACAAGCACAAGGGGTAAGTACAAGACTAGGGGAGCGACGTTTCGGACTACCCGGTCCTTTATCCAGCTCCTGGAGCTGGACACCAAAACAAGAGGACTTAATTCGGATATGGGATTTCTCACACATTATCACAATTGTTTGTAATTATCCTGCTTGTGTAAGGCTTCTGCTCGATCCGTGTCGGGTTTTGCTGCCAGTTCGGGTTTTCCAAGTTGCCTTTCTGCTCAAACTGGCCATTTTGTGTACAGGCAGCCTGCTATATAAGGCTGCAGCTCCTGGTGGGAGTCACCGAGCAAAGTTCTAAATGTTTGCAGCTCTTATTGATCTTTGCAGTCACGCTATACACTTTTTCCTGTTTTGATTCCCCTATTGCTGACCCCAGACCATTGCGCCGACCTCGCTGCTTTCTGCCTGTCCATACCTCTGCCTGTCTCCTGGACTTTGCAATACTGCCGCCAGCCCTGACCCCTGCCTGCTTATGGACTACGGATACTCTAACAGGACTCTGTCCCGGGGCTCTGGTCGGTTTATTTGCATCCCTACCTTAGCCCTGCGGGTCCGCTTCCTGATTTGAGATGAGCACTGTCACAGCCTGCCTCTCTGCCAATGTTCTTATCCACACCATCCCCTCCCCACCCGCACCCCACAACATCCCCTTACCCCTCCATGCTGCTCCTTGTCACTGTTTTATTACCCTTCCAATGTCTTCAGACATCACTTTCTCACCCTACCTTATCTACATCTGGTTTTTGTTTTGGTTTGTTTTTTCTGCTTTCCTAACTTCTGTTTAGCCATAGATTCATTTGTAAACCAGTATTGCTGACTTGAGGAAAAGAGAACGCTTGAAAGCTTGTCATGTGACATAAAATATTAGCCCAAATAAGAAAGGTATCACCTAATACTGAAGTACTTATTTATTCTGCACTATTGCAACTGGACTAACAATACTATTTCTGGTTTATTTTATATATATATATATACAGATGCTGCGGACGTTATTTGAACAAATCATGGCACCATTTTCGTGTGCGCTGCTATACTCCACGCGGCATTAACGCCGGCAATCGCCCCAGGCACACGTGTTTATCGCTGTTGCTTTGTTTGAATTTCAAGGATTGTGTGCAATTAAATGCAATGAAATGAATGAATTGTAATGTGCACAGTACTGTGCTACTGTGTCAATTTCAAGTGTTTAAAAGCCAGAGCACAAAATGCCATTTTATGCACTCGCCTGCACTCGCGTCTTAAGGCGGTACGGTTGGAAGAAATCCCGCGCCATCACATGGGTATTCCGAGGTTACACACACATGTGAAGGGTTTACAATAACGGCTGCGCATCTGTATATATATATAATATATATAATATATTATAGATATATATATATATATATATATATATATATATATAATATATATATATATATAATATAGAATATGCCACTATGGGCCTGAGGGGTTCAATGAGTCTCTCGACGTTAGCACTATCGTCTAAGGTGTCTCATTTTTCCTCTGAGAGATTATGGATTTTTCCTTGGTCTTTGGCCTGCCCAGCTCTGTTCCTCTGCACTCTCTCTCCTTTTCAAACCATAATAGGTTTGGTGTTATAACAAATGTAGTAACTGTAACATCTATGCCATTTTTTTTGTATGACTCTGAACCATTCAGATCTGTTATTCAGATTTATTTATCATTTTTATATTTTATTTACACTGTTTCTCTCTTTATTGCAGCAAGAAAGAGGATTATTATTCTGTATTTTTAGTCATGTTATTGTTTTTGTTTCTTATTATTTGTCATTATCCATTAGTCTGCTCCCCATTATAGTTCTTAGGGCTCTAAATTTGTTTATGAAATATCTGCCTGTGAATTTATCTTTTAATTCTATTAGTTTAGTTTGTGTATTTCCTCCCTTGCCCGCCACACGGATCAATTTTAAGCATGCAATTGGTGTTTGAATGAAGGGGAGGGTCTTGAACGGGTTACCTAGCACCCCGTTTGCTATTTAAAGTTCTCTATGGCTAGGTAGAAGTATCCTTTGAGAAAGTTACTTTGAGTGACGAAACGTGTCAGGCCGTATGCAGCGTCATTGCGTCATTATTTAGGGGCGGTGTATCGTGGCCGGATCGCATCTCCAGAGCTGCAGGAGGCTAACAGCACTTTATACTCATTGGAGTTAGCTACTTATGCTGTGGACCCAGGTTCTTCCCGGAGCTGTATAAGGACTCTTGAAGACACAATCTGCTGCTGCCGACGGCACACCAACCCGATGTAGCGGTGACTATTTGTATTCACACATTCCTGTTTAGATACTTCCCTTGTGAGTGAGCCTGTTTCCTCCCATTCCCTATCCCTTTCCAATAAATGTCATACATTTTATGCTATGGGCCGTGCGCTTTCTGTACTTTTGTTGTAGATTCCGTTTTAGATTTGGGTCATCCTTTTGAAAGCAGCCCCCCATTCCCAGCTTGGATTCTTACTCTATCAAGTGGATCATCAAAGGGACTGTTTTTTTTATCATTTTTTATCTTAATTATTTGTTATTGTATTTCTGTTTCTTTGCTGGTTTGTATGTTAGATCATTTATATGTGTTGAGGTTAGTGTATACTTATTCCTTTATTATTAACATCTATATATATTTTTATTTAATTTTACCTACTCTATGTAAGACTGGTGTCACGTGGCGCTGCTTATTTTTTGTTTTTTATTTATATATATGTATACGTATATATATATATATATATATGTAGCCCTTTTTCTGAACCCTCCCAAAGGAACTACTGGTCACTGTACAACACCTGCGACTCCAGGAGATCTGAGCCTCCGCTAGCTGGGAGCCTGGGGTAACACTCATACATTTACTTAGCGCAGCGCCTCCACTTACCCAGGATCCCCGTGATGTGAGATTCCCCTGGGCAAGAAATACATACACACACATGTGATGCAACCAACTTTATGTAATATGATAATGCATGGCAACCTTATCACTCTAACATGCAAATTAGCAATAACACATATCCTAATAACTGGTACCGTCCTTATAACGGTAGTGGCTTAGCCACCCTCTTACGGAGTACTGTCTCAGTCCCGCTACCGCGTGCTCCACACTGTGTCCGTGTACGGTACTATATGGTATAGGCTCAGTCTTGTAACCACTCGCTCAGTGTTCCTACAAAGAGTTTAGCCTAAGGCGGGATCAGCGCCTGATGACCGGTGTTGGTGCACTTGATGATATGGTACCTGCCGAGCACTCCAGTGCTCGGATCTGCAACTACTTCGTAAAGGATCCGTCGAGTTCCGGCCCGACATCCAGGATCCACCGTCCGGGGAGACCCCACCAGGATGGCCTCTGCAGCTGCAACGAAGAGCAGTGCCCAACCTTATGCACGGGTGCGCAGCGTCAATGGAGTCCCTAGCTGACTCCATGAATTAACGTGACACTCGCTATACTATAGGCCGTCCCTACAGCACAGCAACCTTGGATGGCTTTAGGGGAAACTCCTAGGGCCTGCGGGTAGCCTATCCTATGCAGGTGGGTCACTGACCCCCTGCACCCACACTACCTCTCCCTTCACCTTCCGGATCCCCTCTGACTAACTCAGCCTAACCTCTGCAGCAAACACACTGCACCCACACTCAAACTGCAGCAACCCACTGCACTGCACACACTATGCCTACTTGTCAGCGCTCACAGCACTACCAGCCGTGACACTGACAAGACTGCACCCTCACACACCTAAGGGCAGAGTCCCTAACCTATGGACCCTCCCTCAGTACCTACCCCCTAACCTGATGGGGAATTGGGGCCTGCCTGGGACTGGGGAACTACCTTACCTGGTGTAGGAGCCACTTTCTCCCTACACCCTTCCTCCCCCTTCCTGCTCCCAGCTTCAACTGCCAAACGTGGTCCCCGCAACATTGTAGCCTTCCTCCACAGGAGAAGCTGCAAAACCCTATTTGCTGGCTGGCTGCACGTGATGTGGGTGAAAGGGCAATCCCCAGAGGCAGCTGGGAATTGTAGTCCACTCAGGACCTCTTTAGCATTGGGACCGCGTGCACTACCCTTACTGCGCCTGCGCGACCAACGCGCACGCTCGCGCAACCTGTCATGGCAGCCCCCGCTAGCCTGGTGTGCCGCAGAGCCTCGGAGCGCTACATGGGGGGTCTCTGGGGCTGAAAGGAGACCAGGGTTACATTCTTCCCCTCGTAGAATCCCAACAACCTCGCTTGGGTAGCAAACATACAGAAAGTTATATAATGAAAAATGCATTGCATAAATCATACCGCACATAACCTGCATTTTCCCATTGGTACCCAACATCATCACGTGGATATCCGAGGCCAGCTGAGTATCATAGTGGAGTGCCCTTAACTGATCAGGTGGGGGTACCTCACTTTGGCGTCCGTGAGCCTCCCCCAGAAAAATCTCTTGTAGAGCACGCTCTGGGATAACAGTCACCGGTTCCGTACTACTTCCTCCCCCTGGTGGAAGGAATAGCACAGTGTCTCTTAACCAGGCCTTTACCCGACCATCCGCGGCATGGATGCGGTAGGCCAGGAGGCCAGGACCTTTCCCGCGGTCCACTACATGGTGAATGGAGCGCTCCATATTGGGCTTAAAGGAGGCAACCTCCCCTGAATCCTTCTTCACACAGTCTTTGTCCCTACAAACTGGCGAAGCTTCCACGGGGAAGCGAGGCAATGGACAATGTCTCTTTCCTCACAGTCTCGGGTTCACCCGGCAGGGGGTAAAGGGTAGATATCTTACTGCTGCGGTGATTCATGGTGTCCCACAGGTCCTCGGGAACGCTGTCAGTCCCCACCTCGGCTGTCTCGGGACCTGCCCCCTGCACGTCTGGGGCAGTCCACTTACTTGCTGGAAACTCGGGAGCATTGGATCCCAGTCCTGGGACCACTTGGGTTGGAGCGCACGGGCTCACACTCAGATCAGGAGCTGTTCTCTTCGCCTGGACGATAGGCGGTAGGTACGGGTCCACTCGCACCACTGGACAGCTATCTTCTAAGGGGGACACCTCCGCCAGAGCGCGATGACGAGGTGAGCCCATCGCCCGGATGACCCTACCTTCGGAGCTGCCAGGCTCCATGATCACCGGGGAGCTCACACCTGACACCCCTGGGGCAGTGAACTCACATTGGTCGTCGTCCCCAGGTACTGATCCCAAGCCTGGGACCGCTGGTACCTCGGTGGTAGGCCGGACTAGCCGTTGCAGGGCACACGGGCCCACAGCAGGGTCCGAAGCATCTGGATACACCTCCTCTAGGGCACACGGACCCACAGCAGGCTCTGTATCAGCTGAGATAGTTGGCTCGGTGACTTCACTAGGGTGGTCCGCCGGCAGGCGCATCACCACGAGTGGTTGGTCGCTGGAATCACTAAAAGAAGATGGGGGTATAGACACCTTACCCTGTGAATCCGGAATCGGCGGTTCTGGGTTCTGTGGTTCCTGCTCGGGAACCGGGTCTGGAACCAACATCTGGGGTTCCAACATCTGTGAATCTGCCTTCGGCGGCTCCGTCTCTAAACCGGAGTCTAGAATATCCCCTTGGACAAACGGCCCCTCCACAACCTCCACAGCTGAGGTAGGTGGACTGGTAGCGGCTTCACCCACCTCGGTAGAGCCATCAGGCGCCTCCTCTTCTTCGGTTGGTTCCGGAGGCAGGGGTATGATAGGCTTTAAGAACCAGGCACTGCAATAGTCACATTGGGGCTCCCACGCCAGCGCATCTCTAGTGCAGTCACAAGTGGGGCTAAAACACTGGATACCCAGTTCTCCGTCCACCTCGATTTCCTTGAAGTCGAGCGGTAACTGAGACAGGACGGCTCCCTGGGCATGGGCTTCTTGCAGGCAGGGACACACTAGCACAACGTCATCTATTCCTGGCGCTTGCCAGGGCACATACACATTAGGGTGTAACCCCTAGCAGCCTATCTCCTTCTCAGGGGAAGAATAATCCGTTTCCGCAACAGTGTCCTCTCCCTCTGGCGGTTCTGTAGGCTGCGGCAGTTTGGGTTGCAGGAACTGCGCCGCACAGTCAGGACAATCGGGCCCTCGGGTCAATTCACAGACGGGGCAACCACATTCACTCAGGCAGCAGCAGTGCATCCATTCTTCCCCATCTACCACTGTCATCGTGAGCGCTACAGGTACCCTAGGCGACCCGTCTGCTCAGCCACCAGTCACCTCCCAGTCTCTGAACGCACACGGGCATAATGCTATTGGCAATACTGAACGTGGGGACCATATGACTCTACACAGCCAGGGGTGTTCTTCTCTGCATCCCGTACTTTCCTCAGGGGGAACAGAAATCGCTGATTGCTGCTCACTGTGCTCCCTCCTATTGTGGGGGCGGGGCTCGGATTTTCCCTCCAGTCCCGGATAACTGTTTGCAACATTTTCCCGCGCGGCCGGGAAATTAGCACGTTGCCTCCTCCGCCTTGAGGGCTTCCCCATGGCGAAACAAAAATAGGACACAATTTAGAAAAAAAATTACCGGGCACCCCAGGTCTGATCTCTCAGCAGCGCCTCCAAATGTAGCCCTTTTTCTGAACCCTCCCAAAGGAACTACTGGTCACTGTACAACACCTGCGACTCCAGGAGATCTGAGCCTCCACTAGCTGGGAGCCTGGGGTAACACTCATACATTTACTTAGCGCAGCGCCTCCACTTACCCAGGATCCCCGTGATGTGAGATTCTGTGGCAGAAAACCCACCCACAGACAGCTTTTTGTTTTTGAATAAATTCTTTATTCTGCTGCAGCGAATCTTTACAATCAAGGATACACCCCTACGTCTGTCTGCCTCCTTTGCCCTTACTTCGTTCTCCCTTTACATCCCTCAAGACTACCGGGATTCCACCCTTTGATTTCTACAGTACATAAATCATTTTCCAAACGAAAAAAAAAACCGCGACGTAAACAATGGCGCAGTGCATATCCCACACAACTCACATACATTTTATTAATGGTTTCCCCAAAAGTAAAAAAAACTGTGACGAACATGGCGGTGCAGTGCATTAAACATGCACCGCACCCACAGACACTGACATATATACAAAACATTATCTCTAACTTATTGGCCACAAAAAAACTTTGGGGGCGGGGAGTAGGGGGGGTGGGGAGGGGGCGTTTAGTCCTCCTCCTCAGGACCATTCAAAGATGGAATTGTCCCTTGAGCAGGCTGTGGAGCAGCCTGCGACAGTCCTGTACCGACATCCTCTTCTCCTTGGTCAATTTTCCTGGCGATAGTTTAAAAACGTCTTTTGAAAAGCAACATTAGACGCCAACCGGCTTCGATTGCGTCCTCTGGTGTGTTCCTGTGAAAAGTCGTGGAACACCGAGTAGTACGTGACGCCACTTCTCGGTATAACAATCCTTAAGTACAGTGTCAGGCGCGCAGCGAAGGCCTAACAAAGGGGCCAGTTCCAGAGAGGTGCATGATGCTTTCCTCCATGGGTTGCACCTGGGGCAGTGCCCACGAGGCTGAGTTGCTCTGTACTTGTCGCATTCACAGGGAGTCCCCGTGTATGCCTGCCAAGCAATGTCCTTGTGTTGTGTCATTAGTATTTTCGACGGGACCGATTCCCTGATGTCTTAGCCCTGATCATTTGTAGATGACCTTGGGCTTCCACAGGTTGGTTTTAATCCTCCAGATTGTTCTGCCTCAACAAACGTCTTCACTCCATCGTATAGAACCAGGGCGGCACCGCTGTAAGGGATGGAGCTGTCCCACTTGTCCCCCCCAATGCCTCCAGAGCGGCAGGAGTAGGAGCAGGACATGGAAAGCCAGAGGAGTCTTTGTCGCAGTCTCTCTAGGGTGATACGCACGCAGTTGCTTACAAAGAAGGCACGAGCATAGTGGGGATGTCAGGGGATTTCTACTGCCCCCCTTGGGCGGCTCCTTGACAATCACACTCGCGCTTGCCCCTATCAAGCTGGCCCCCAGACAAAGCGGAACACTGCCATGGAGATCTCCTGGCAGGTTCTGGCCGAAGGCGGGTATGCCGGGCCATGTACTGCAGGATGGAGGATCTCGTTCAGCAGCACCAGCTTTTTCCCCTCAATGGTGAGGGGCTCGAGGCGCCACATCCGATCTTCTGCTTTACCTTGTTAGCCTCTTGTTCCAGCTCTTCAGGGCCGCGCCCTCGGATCCCCACAACAACCAGATGCCAAGGATTGGATGAGGCCTGCTCGATGGGAAGGGGAGGGGGTCGGCAGCCATAGTTCCAAGGCCAAATAGCTTGGTTCTCTGACTTCCCGCAGTTGACTTTTGCTCCTGAAGCTTTCCCGAAATCCTCGCACGTCTGGACCAGCGTCTTCACCGACCCGGCTATCTGCGCAGAAGATGGTGACGTAGTCCATGTAGAGCGAGCACTCATTCACGTCTCTGGGGTCCTGGCACGATGCCCTCTGATCCCTGCGTCTCGTCTGATGCACTGGGTGAAGAGCTCTATACAACAGACAAAAGGGAGAGGTGATGGAAAGAGGGCAGCCTGCCTAACCCTGAGAGGACAGGGAAGGGGTTAGTCTTCCATCCGTTCACGATCGCCACACTGCAAATGTCAAGGTACATCAGGTTAAAATAAGACAAGAACATCTCCCCCATCCCATACTCACGCAGCACCTGCCCATGAAACATGGGAGACACAGTCAAAGCTTTCCTGATCAAGGGTGTGACCAGGGCCGCGTATAACATGGCGGTATTTGATGTAGTGGACTGGTCTCATGATTAGGGCGAGGCTGTTGCGATCCTGCGTCCGGGGATGCCGCGTTGGTCGGTGGATGATCTGTCGGTGATGACCTTCTTCAGTCGTTCGCTAGGACTTTGCTAGGATCTGTAGTCCGGTTCAAGAGCAAGATGGGACGCCAGTTCTTGAGGTCGCCCTATCCCCCTTCCGTTTGTACAAGAGCGTCAGCATTCCCCCTACGTTGGGGGCCATCCACTTCTGCTCCAGTTCCTGTAAAGCTCGAGCAGGTCCGGGCCGACAGGTCCCACAGCTTCGTGTAAACTCAGCTGGGATACCATCTCCGGCCCGGCGTCCTACCAGTCTTAAAGGATTTGGTTGCAGCGTGGAGCTCTCCAGCGTCAGGGGGGCATTCATGGTGCTTTTCTGCCGGGTCGATGGTGTTTGTTGAACCTGACAGGAATTTGTCAGCTGGTCTCGGTCTGATGCTTTTGGGGAGGAGGTCTTCATAGAAATCTTTCACGGACTCCCATGACTTCCTCTTACCCCTGCTTGCCCGTTGCCATGTTGTCTCGCCTATCCCTCAGGGGCGTGTGTGGGGCAGAGTGGAGTTTTTGAAGAAGAAGGCATTGAATTTCTCCCCACTCCTCAAGGTTCTCCACCTTGGAATGGAGATGATTCGTCGGATTCCCATCAAGTGCTTTGCAGGCTCTCCTTGGTTTCCTCAAGAGTCGTCATCCTACGTTCCATCCGCAGAGTTGACGGTCATGCAGGGACTGCGCTTGCGACGCAGGCCCTTACTCCCCTTCCTCTCACACCGCCAGGCATCTGCCCTTTGCCGCAGGAAGCAGCGGATCCTTATCTTCGTGAATTTCCAACTCTGCAGGCTAGGGAAACAGGCCTTTTCTTCTTTCAATACGTGTATGCTGTTCTAGCTCCTCCATGATCTCCCTACCTTCAGCAGTGCGCAGTTTCAGCTTCCAGGATCCTGGGCCTGGGGGGAAACCTCCTCCCAGGCGCCCCTGGAGATGAATGGCTATGTGGTCAGGAATGTGCTGCGCACCATGGAGTGCTGTCTGTGCTGGACCTGCTTGGTGGTGAACAGGAAGTCCAACCAAGAACGCACGGAACCATTTGGGTGGCACACCAAGAGTAGTTTGCGGGTGCCTGCTCCCATAGATCCCACCACGTCCTTCAGGGATGCCTCCCCAATCATCGCCATGAGTAGCCTGGACGTCACATCATCTTGCTGATTTGCTGGGGGGCACGTGCCCCCCACCTCAATCGTGCAGTTGAAATCCCCACCCATCACCATTGCCTGGAGGTTGCGAGCCAAGGGCGAAGGTGCTGGAAAAAGTTCCAAGCGCTCATTTGTTCGGGGGGCGGCGTTACATATTGATGAGACCTAATCGGCTCCCCTGCCATGAACGTCTACGACCATAGTGCGCGCAGACGAGTTCATGGGAAGATCAACTAGTGAAACATCCCCCGGATCAAAATGGCTACCACCACTTCCTGCACCGTCCCCCCAGCCCAGTAGGAGGGGCGTGGCCAGATGCCCGCTCAGGTGCCTGTGGATCGAGAGAAAAAGGTAAGGCTTCCTGTAGCATTACAATCACATTTCTGTAAAGAAAGGAATGTTAGTACTCTGGCACGTCTCATCTGTCTCCATATGCTCCTTACGTAATGGAGAAGACAAAATGTTAAAAGACGCCATTAGTTTGGGGAATAAAGGGTTAGACAGACATGCAAGTGATACTAGTTACCATCCTCGCTGGCGGGGGTGGTAATGCTGTATCTCATCGGACACAGCTGGGCCAGCAGACCATGGTTGCCAAGGTTGTCATCGAGGTGGAGGGTTCCTTGCTGCTCTCGTCCCTCTCTTATGAGCTCTTCCACGGTCACCGTGTCTCGCTAGGTGGCTGTTCTAAAATGGCCGCCTGCTCCTCTGCAATGGGCTTCCCTGCAGTCCGCTTCCCCCATCCTCCTCCTCCAGGTCGCTTTCAAGGTCGCTGTTCGCCCCGTCGTGGAAAGTGGGTGGAGTAGCCGATTTGCCGATTTGCATTTGGGCCCTTTTTGATCCAGCACCTGGTTCCGTCTAAGGGCTCTCCTCTAAATTCCCTGCTCCATTCCGCTGGGCCTCTGGGGGCGGTATTTATGCAGCACGGGGGGAAGAGGGAGGGGGTGCGGGTGCAACAGCCTCGGGGCGGGAGAGGGTTAAAGGGGGAGGGGCATGCAGCTCATAGAGGGTGGGGGGCGGCTGCAGTGGGGGGTTGGGAGGAGGGGGAAGGGGTGGTGGGTGGGGGGGGAGGTTGGGGTATTGCAGCAGCAGTGGGGTGGGTGTGAGTGTTGCTGCAGGGGGTGAGGTGGGAAGGGGTGGGGTTATGGGGGGTCTGGCTACTGGTGTGAAGGGAAGCGGCTCAGAGCCACAGCGGACGCTTGTTGGGTGGCCATCATTTGCCCTTGCTCCTGATACTTACCACCTTTTGCCTTAAGGGTTGGTTTGCAGGGGGCATTCTGGGTGCCTTATGGGTTGCGGTCAGGGGAGTGCCAGGTGTGCGCCTTTCGCCGCGGACCTTGCCGTATGCTCTGACCCTATGCACGGGCAGTCCCGGAAAATGTGGGTTGTCTCTTCAGCACAGGTCGCAGGTTTTATGGGCGGGACAATCCTTTGTTTCGTGGCCAGTGTTTTTGCAGTTCGCAGGCTTGTCAGGGTGCACTGTTTCCACTGATGCCCCAGGTTCCGCAATTACCGCAGGTCGTGGGGCTGGTCAGGGTAAAGATCCTGGGCTGCCTTGCGAGAGGTGAAAAACTGGGAGGGAGGTGGTGCAGCCGTCGTCGCTTTGGATATGGCACAAGCGAACGACAATGCTCACTTTCCCACCAAATACCCCAACTGTCCTTATCCTGCGGGGCCCCTCACCACGGGTGCAAGAGCGCCCGCAGAAAGGTAGCGATATCTTTCCAGGGATATGGGGGTTCATCCACCGTCACAGTGTCCTCCTTCTCGTCTCTCTGGATAGGGCAGTTTCACGTCGAACATGGGAGAAGGTGGGGGACATCTCGTTGCAGGGTCTGGAAACCTCCCAGTACCTCCTGAGGGGCCCCCACCAGTGGTGAAGGGGGCTGACAAAAAACAGGCACCCATCGAGGTCTGGATCGTAGGATCTCGTCCGGAGGTAAAGCGCTGCTTGCTACTAGCCCTGGAAGGTCTCAGCAATCCAATAGAGGGGGCTGTCCGTACGACCTCCTCAGATGCATTACAACACGTTACTGCTCATCCAGGGTTCCAGGCGGGGATCATCCTGTTGACTGCTGCTCCCAGTCTCAGGGTTGGAGATGGGGCCGCCGCGGGACTGGTGGTGGCATGGGGGAGGCGTGGCGCTGGGCAGGGGAACGTCCTTGAGACGTGAGATTGCGCGGGGCTACTCCGTCGTACTCATGGCTGCTGGGGACGTTCCGGGGCGGTGCACTGTTGGCTTTACTTTCTCTTCTTCTGCTGGTGCAGGTGGTCCCGGCGGGGTGATCCATGGCAACCTTCCAGTCCTTTGATCTTATGCGCCAAAAACCCACCCCAGACAGCGTTTCAACCTTTATGGGCACCTAATCCGGTGGGGTGTGGGGTTGATTTTACTGGGGAAGCAAGAGAGGCTATGGGATAGCTAAAACATTAATACTGAGTTAAGTTGATGGTGAGTAAAAAAAGTGACAAAAAAACCAACCTCCACCAGGAAAGCAATATGCAAATAAATGATGGCTCATTTGCATTCTTAGGCAGGTGAGCAACCCAAGCCTTTCCCCATTATACCAGCATACAGCACTTCCACTGCAGCAAGGGATTTCTGGGAAATATGACATGAAAGAGCACAATGTGTCACTTTTTGCCTACAAAACATTTTAACATGGTTCCCTATAGCTTAAGTCTGCTGCATTGGTCCACAGCTTTGAGCACAGCAGGTTTAGGTGCATACCCAGAAAACCACCCACAGAAGCTGTTCAACATTTATGGGTCTCAATCAGTTGTGGGGTGTGATTGTACTGGGGAACGCAAGAGAGGCTTATGGGCGGACTTATAGAAACCATAATACTGAGTAAGTGTAAGTTAAGTCTGGGAGTTGACGGCATTTGATGTCATTTCCCAGAATCACCTTGCTGCAGTAGGAAGTGCTGTATGCTGGGTGATAATGCGGGAAAGGGGGGGGTTGAAGACCTGCACAAGACATCAAATGAGCATACAGTTGTATGTTGCATTATTTGTTTCTGGGTAGGGTTTTTGACACTTTTTTACTCACCATACTTAATCAGTATTATGGTGAATTAGCTATCCAATAGCCTCGCTTGCATTCCCAAGTAAATAACACCACTACGGTAGCAGACCATAAAAGGTTTGAAACAGCGTTCTGGTGGGTGGTTTCTGGGTGGTATGCATCCTGAACCTGGCTTGTGTCAAAGTGTGCAGCAGCAAGCTAAGCCTACTAGGGAAACCATGTTAAAAATGGTATTGGGCCAAAAAGTGACACGTGGGTGTGTTCATTTGCATGTTCAATTTCCAGAATCAATTGCTGCAGGGGAAGTGCTGTATGCGGGGGGTTGATAATGGGGGAAAGGCGGGGTTCTGCAGACTGCCAAGAATGCAAAATGAGCATTACAGTTCTATGATTTGAGATATATATATATATATATATATATATTATAAAATTACAAGGAATGTCTAATAATAAGAGACAGACACAACTGAGGGTTAAATCCAAACCAAAGTCTGTATTGTTAGACAAGAGAGGCAATGCAACAATGTTGTCGGTCAACTAATGGGACCTTCCTCAGGTATGCAATGGTCAAATGCTCGCGTGTGAACCCTTATATACACCACCCAGTGCCACAGAAACAATCCACCAATCAGCACAAACATCTAATCATAGAAAACAGCTGTCCACATAGGCTCATCAAAAAAAAGAACATCCAACTGTGCACAAGGAAGATGACCAAGCACACAGTCTACGAAAGAATAGAAGCCCCCGTGGCCACACAGGATGAGGGTGCCTGGATCCCCACGGCGGCGTGGCACGCAGCGTTACCGTCAGGTGCCATAGCAACAGACGGGTTAAATAACATCAATGAACGAAGCAACGTTTGGTTTGTTCAAAGAAGAGTGGGCCAAAATTCCCCACAAAACAATGTGAGGAGACTGATAAGGTCATACAGAAATAACGATATCCCTTCAAGTTATTGCCTTGTAAGTGGGTCTACAAGAATTGAATCATAAGTTGTTTTCTGAGTTTTTCACAATTTAGCTTCTCAGTTGGCTTATTAAATAAGAAATTCATGAGTGGTTGTTATGGGGGCGGGAACATGTCATGTGTTGGGTGTTTCAATCTGAGGTGTAGATACTTTTTTTAGACCCCGCATAAGGAAAAAAATACAAAACGATGATGTTATTCTGGGATGATATGTAAAACCATTGAATTTAAAGAGGAGTACTTTCTTTGCACACAAAAACGTTATATATATATATATAATGAGTATTATATATATATATCGTAGTGCTATAATATGAATATTTATCATATTACAATATGATCACCCCACCACTATATATCAGACAATATAATTGTATATATTATACTTATATCATATGTAATATGATAAGTATTCATTATCTCTGAATATTGTACTGCTAGGCTAACATATATAATATAGTGTATATACAAGGTTACAGGGTTACTGAGATATATATTATATATAACTAGGAGTACAATAGTCAGAGATAAGAGTATCAAGTCTATCTTCTCAGAACCGGTATATATTACTAAAACACACACAACAAACGCACACAGAAACCACGACACACAATATAGATATCAATATATATAATATATATATATATGATATTAGATATATATATATATATACTAATTATATATTATAGTATTTGTGTACAGGCCCAAAACTAGAATTTAGGACATGCATGCAATCAAAAAATCTGAAGAGACAGTTGTCCAGCGGTTAGCAGATTACTCAGATGACTGTGGAACGCAGGGAATGCATTGCAGCCAGGACGCTTTGTCAAGGTTTAAGCATCGACCCACACCTGGCAGATCTGTGACAGTTTCTCAGCTCTAGAAGGAGAAACTTGGGCCAGTGTATGTCAAGTCTCTTGCTCTAGGTATCATCCA
Source organism: Ascaphus truei (assembly GCA_036426205.1). Classification (NCBI taxonomy): domain Eukaryota; kingdom Metazoa; phylum Chordata; class Amphibia; order Anura; family Ascaphidae; genus Ascaphus; species Ascaphus truei. Next base: position 110,045,175 of record CM071569.1, read on the forward strand.
TCCGCCAAGTGGCTACACAGAGGCCTGTTGAATAACTAAGAACGGCTTGGTAATGTATACATTTAGCTGCTGTGACTGGACATGGTAGTTCCCTACCTTTCAGTACCTTTGTGTTGTATCTCTGTCTGGTCAAATAACAGAAGATAACGTGAATATTAATAATACGCTTGGTCAGTCAACTTGGTAATTGTAATTTGGCAGCTTTTACACTTTGTTGTGTTGAGTAGAAGTCTTTTTAAGACTGTGAAAATGAAGGAGCTTACAATGGTCAAATATAAATAGATTGTTTTGGTCCTGACTGTAAATCTTGTGACCACCATTCTGGTTGGCCTTCTAGTGGGATTTTAACATTTAATTTCCCAATTGTTCCAGTTCTAAAATATCGAAATATTTTGGAATGTTTAGATGAAGTCAGCAACTACAATGAACAGACATAATTTATAGAAAAAATGGAGCACTATATAAGTAAAAAAAATCGTATACACAAGCTGCAAATCGTGGCAATTTATAGATTATAGGTGGCCCAAAATATATTATATAAAACAAATACTGCATGTTGAAAAAAAACAATACAAAATGAATTAATAATATATACACTTGAAAACATTTCAAAAAATGAAAAACCAGCCCCAGTGATAAGGATGTGGGCCAAATTGACTCTTAGATGAGGAAAATCCAAAAAACAGATACTCTTGTGTTTGGGAGACATACAGAACTGCAGCTTCAATTAGTGATGAACCACAGCACAGAGATAAATCTGAAAGGAGAATAAAGAATAGGAGCGCAAGCTCCATAGCGGGACTGTTTTTAAATAATGATTTATAGAAAAAAAATATAAAGAAACAGTCTCAGGAATTGCACTCACAAGTGGAGTACTAACAAAGGTAACAACCAGGGATGCCGACATGCAGCGAAGAAGCCGAGGACAAGTGTCCTCGGCCCCGGTGGTAATGGATGGCAACAGCTGGCCGGCAGCTTTTGCGAATTTGAATTTGGTCAGAGATCAATTTGATGCGGCAGACCTTGGTTGCGGCTCTGATCTGCCAACTGCAGCTGCCTCTCTCCCATCACTGTATCGCTGTTGGCTTCTTCTCATGCCGATTCATTGCCGGGGAAGCAGAGCTCAACTTCAGAGAGAGGTCCGCTGTGGGACAGTGATGGAAGAGAAGTAGACCCAGCCAGAACTTTGGGATGAGCGGGCCCTTGTAAGAAACCGGAAAGGAGGCACACGCAGCTGGACGCAAAACCCACACCACCCCCACACCCAAGTTGGGCCCGAACCTCTGGACACGTCCCAACTGTCCTGTATTGGCCAAGTCGGGCCCACCGCACCACAGCAGGCACAGGGAGTGAGAGAGACATATATTAATCGCATAATAACACAAAAATGTCTATGAATTAAAAGTCTCCCAAACACCAACTGGGGGAAAAAAGTAAACTTAATTGAGGAAGAAAATACCAATTGAAATGATAACCCGCCCATCCACTACCCTTGTATGCGTTGATACCATGACGGATATATGGTTATATTTTATATTATGTGTTTTGATGTGAGCCCATTTCCAAAAAAAAAAGGGAAGAACATGAAGGAAAGGACTTCTTTGATGTGTCTCGCTGGCTGAGGTGGGCGTTGTTTAGTCCTTGCGTCGCAGCAGAGGTTGGAGGGACAAGTGGCGCATTAACCTTGCCAGGCGGCTGGCTCTAAAGTGCAAGAGAAAAGCCTTGTGGTGGCTGGGGGGTGGCAAGTGGGCAGGGGTTCATTTGTGTGGGATTCCCTGGAACCAGTCTCGCTAAATCAGCGGGCCGGCTGGGCGACCCGGCTTGATGGGTATTGCGGCCTGGTTGGGTCATCAGTCTTTACACGGGGGGAGCATCGCAGGCCGGTTTGAATTATCAGGGTTTATTGATTTGTGTAAATAGACCACAGCCAGTTGTGTACCTCAAGAAATCATTGTGTGTTTATTAATTGATATTGTAAAGGTTGCTGGGCGGGAGGGGGGCGCTTTCTTGGCAGGCTCCAAGGTCCGGCAATAGAGAGGTTTGTGAAAAGAAGCATGATTATTTACAGTGTTTCTTGCAAGTGTTCGTGTCATTCTAGTGGTCACAGTTATATGTGAATTAGTAGCGGTTTACTGAGAACCTTGGTGGGCGACATTTTCCCATTGTTTTACTTTCCATACTCTAAAAAGGTTACAAATGTTATAAACAAATGTGGGGTGTGGGTGGGGTGTGCGGTGGGATGTGAGTGGGTGTTTGTGTGTGTGTGTATGTGTGTGTGTGGTGTGTGTGTGGGTGTTGTGTGGTGTGTGGGGGTGTGTGGTGTCGTGGTGTGTATCAAAATATACATTTTCGAATGCTCCAGCATTTCTTAAAGGTAGAAAGCCACTGATTAGGACAGTAAGGGAAGGTGAAGTGATACATCATGTGAAAGTCATCGTATAAGTGGACAAAACTATTCAAAGCGTATAGAATGCAGGTGACCACACTAAATCGCTAATGTCATACAAATTTGTCTTTTCCTAACATTCCAGCCATACTCCACTTAATGAACTGCTTTTGCCTGGGTTGCATCTTCTTCACAGCCAATGTTGTCAATATTCTATATGGTTAAAAGAGTATTCACCTTTTTATTTTTTACATTCAAATTCACTTAAGCCCCCTTTGTCGTTTATAAATCCCACCACATAGGTGAAAGCGATCTTGGTCAAAAGTGCTTTAAACTATTGAAAAGACGTGTATTTATTATATTTACTTTTTTTTGTTATTTACCTTCGTACCTTAAAGTATCACAAATAAGTTAAATGATATGGTTTTGTTTGTTGTTTTCCTAAACCTACTGGTACTTGAAATAAACTGCCTGTTGTTAATTCCTACTAAGTATTGAATAATCAACATTGAATAACCAAACTAACAATGTATCTAAAAGAAACATCTGAATTCACCCCATTTCAGTGCTGTGTTTTGTTTTCTTTAAACTAGATTTTCTTTTGCCGGGTTTAGATTTGATGCATCTGGGAGTGTACTATTACTGAAGTAGGACAGTTCTAAAAATACAAAAGAACCAGGCCCAATACATTAAGGTCAATATAAATCAAGCTACTTAGTGAATTGAGTTCACTCTGTCCAAGCACACCAATAGAAATGTAGTACTCATAAAAATGGTGAAATGAGCCAACAACAAGAAAGTAACATGCCCATTTAATGCATGCAAGCTCCATCAGCAAGGAGGTATTAACCAAAATAAGTGCCTTTTAGTTATGGACACTATCAAGTACTATATATCCACTGTACAGAGGTCTTAGTCCCTGTTAACAGGCTTGCCTGTAATCCAGCAGTGTGTTGGTTAAATGCACAGCAGCAATCAGCCAGGCTCCACCTGGAGATTTGAACTATGATAAACCCTGTTACCAGACACGGATGAGAGGATTCTTAGTCCACAACTGGGCTGACTAGGAACAGACAGAGCAGATTCTGAGTCTCAAAGGTGAGACGACAGAGGGATCGCAGATGTCTGGAGCTCACAAGATTCTATACTGATGTGATATAGCCTGAGGAAAAGGAGAGCAACCCAGGAAGAGAGAGCCTTCCCCCTACAACTACGAGACGATAAGACTTTCTTAAGACGATGGCTAGTCTATTTATATATTATATTAATATATATATATATATATATATATATATGGGGGACAAAAAAGGAGGATGAGAGCGGCAGCCCTAGCGTAAATGTATTTTAATGAGGGGAGGGGGAAAAAGGGGGGGCTAAAAATGCACTCACAAGGGTACAATGAAAATCAAGCATTTGTGATATAATCACACCACCGGTACGTATCTGCAACGTCTTGGGCGCAGTCCCAGTCTTGCAGTCTCAGGATCGAATCCTAAAACAGATGTCCAGAGCAGATGGTATTCGCGTCTACAGTATAGAGTCCTGGTAAGATGGCTCGTATTATAGGAGTTTCGTGCAGCAGTGCGCATGGATCGTCCGTTCCACGCTCGTTGATGACGTCAGTGTCTGCGATGCGTGATTGACGCTCCCTGACGCGTTTCGTCACTTCGGGTAACTTTCTCAAAGGGTAGTGTGGAGATGGGGGAGGTCGGATTATATAGAGAGTCCAATATTCAATTACTTGATCGGTCCAACCCATTCTCAGCTGAAAGTGTCTAAGTTGCTCCTAACATATATACAAATGCCTTATTCAAGTTTTAAAAAAAAAATAAAAAAATATCTAAAAGTACTTAAAGAAGCTTGTTGGATTGGAGATAAACAGTACATATTTTGTCACATGAGATATATAGCTCGCCATAAAAGAATCCCAAGGGGAACTACCTTCCAATAAAAACATCAAAGTAACATTAGATAAATTCATCACAAAACAATGTTGAATATCTAATTTTAAGACTAACAAATAGATGGAGGTATATGGATTCAAACAATGAACCACATGAAGCTCCCCCCTAAATCATTCTGCCCATATTCCATAAAACATCACAGGGGTCATGACACAAAGATGACAAAAATCATATATCATATAACATATAAACACTATACGTGATGATTATTTAACCCTTAAATGACAAATATCCCAATGACCTATGTAAACCAGGAGATATTAGGAAATACATAACAACATATCAATACCTATGCCACGGACAAAGTCAGCTGTCAGGATGATAATATTATATATCTTCCTACATATACTTTTACACATTCTAGGCACTTCTTTCAAACACATGGAATTAATCCTAGTATTAGATACACATTAAATAGACAGTTTCAATTATTTACTTCACTGAGACTTAATAAAATCACGAGGTTATTGAAATGCACTAACAGGTTTGAGAAACACTTTTATATAGTTATTATTTTATATATATTTTAATTTTCATATAAAATAATTTTTATATATATTTTTCTAATATACTTTTTATATACTTTTTATCCTGTTTTATCCATTTTCCTACTATTCCTGACAGCTGACTTTGTCCGTGGCATAGGTATTGATGTTGTGGTTATGTATTTCCTAATAATCTCCCTGGTTTCATAGGTCATTGGGATATGTCTTAAGGGTTATGTAATTAAATAATCATCACGTATAGTGTTATATGTTTATATGATAGATGATTTTTGTGTCATCTATTGTGTCATGACCCCTGTGATGTTTTATGTAATATGGGCCAGAATGAATTTAGGGGGGAGTTCATGTGGTTCATTGTTGACCATATACCTCCATCTATTTGTTAGTCTTAATTATATTCAACATTGTTTTGTGATGAATTTATCTAATGTGACTTGATGTTATTATTTGGAAGGTAGTTCCCCTGGGATTTCTTTATGGCGAGCTATATTCTCATGTGACAAATAGTACTGTTTATCTCCAATCCAACAAGCTTCTTTAAGTACTTTTAGATATTTTTTTTTTTATTTTTAAAACTTGAATTAAGGCATTTGTATATATGTAGGAGCACTTAGCACTTTCAGCTGAGAATGGGTGGACGAGCAAAGAAGAGGATTGGCTCTCTATATAATACCGGACCTCCCCCATCTCCACACTACCCTTTTGAGAAAGTTACCCAGAGTGACGAAAACGCTCAGCGGTCAGGGAGCTCATCACGTCAGACGCATTGACACGGACGTCATCAAGACGCGCTGGAAGGACTCGATCCATGCGCACTGCTGCAGAAATCCCTACTACGGAGCCATCTTACAGGACTCTTATACTGCGGAGCGGAATACCATCTGCTCTGGAATCTGTTTAGAGTACGATCCTGAGACTGCAAGACTGGGATCGCCCCAAGACGGTTGCAGACCGTACCGGATGGTGGTGATTATATCACAAATGCTTGATTTTATTGTACCCTTGTGATGCATTTTTTACCCCCCCCCTTTTTCCCCCTCCCCTCATAAAATACAATTTTACGCTATGGGCGTGCGCTCTCTCCTCCTTTTTTTTCCCCCTAGATTCACTGTGGACTTGGTTTGACCACACTGAGAGCTGCCGGACACCCTCCATACCGGAACCCACATCAATACTGGACTTATTTTTGAGGACTGGTTTTTATACTCTTTTTTCTCTGTTTTTGATATTTTATGTTGCATATTTATATTCATATATTTATTTAATTAGTTCATGGTTTATAGTTTGATTGAATTGATTATATATATATATTTTATACTATATAGTTTATATTGTTTATTTAATATATACTATTATAATTTATTAATTATTAATTATTTTATATAATTCATGTACTTTATGGTTTTGGCTTAATAGAGGCGCTGCTTTTTTCTTTTTTGTTTGTCATATATATATATATATATATATATATATCTTAATATATAAAATGGAAAGGTTGGTACTAGCTGCGGTGAATCTGATTGGCCAGAGGCTGAGAACCAATCAGATTAGTGGCTCTGACGTCACCCAACTGCCACTCTAGACACACACACACACCCCTCCCTCCCCGGCGCTCACTTCCCTCCCTCCCGGCGGGGGGACAGGCAGTGGCCAGGCAGCCTCCGGAAGGACCCCCTTTCTCCTGCAGCTGCTCCCACCAGATGTCGCTCTCTCTTTCCTAAGGCTATGGCGTCGTTGGCAATACTGAGGCGGTCTGTTCCCACCCGGCTCCTGTCAGGTGCGTGTTTTCCCACCCAAAGACCCGTCACTGTCCGCGCGCTCCCCCCCCCCTCCGGCCTTGCCGCCATTGGCACGTGACGGTTGCTGGCTCGATCAGAGAGGCTACAGGATTTAACCGCGCTGCGGGGTCAGTCAGAATCCAGACATAGCCAGTCGGATTGTCAATGTCAGACAGAGTGGGCAGACATGCTTTGTGTGGGGTGAGGGCCACCCTCTATCTATAATAAACACTCATGGCTACCAGCCCCTTATAAAAAAGGCCTCACCTCCCTCCCCAGCACTCACTCACCTCACACTGTCCCTGTCCCCCCCTCCTGTCCACTGTCCCCCCCTCCTGTCCACTGCCCCCCCCCCTCCCTTCCTCCCTCTGGGGGGTGGGAGAGGGGGAGCACACAAATAGGGGGGAGAGGAGGGAGCAGGAAATTTAAATCACGGGCAACGCCGGGTCTCTCAGCTAGTATATATATATAAAGATGTAACGGGTGTTCCCTCCTGTCTGACCCACCCAATCTCACATTGACCCATGTGGTCTAACCGGTCCCCATTACATGATATTATATGGTGGTGCACCTGCAGGTAACAGGACTCCTGAGTCTCCCGCTTGATGGTAGTAGGGGATGTCATCAGGACAGGTAGCTGAGGTAGTGGGTGCGAGTCCTACCTATATCATGTGCAGCGCCTCCACCTCATCAGGATCTATGCTTCCGCATGGAGATGATCCTGGTGAGGAACTCCTTCTCGGTGGTGACTGCCACTGCAGAGTAATCTCAGACTCACACCGTGGGGGTATCTTTGAACAGGGCATCTTTATTGATGTACTCGATGAAGTAGACTGCCCCATGCAGCTATCAGCCTTAGCCGCACATTTCTCCGTGCTGTCCCTTTGCCAGGTACTGCCCTCCCAATTGGAGTGGGATCCCCTCTCCCCGTAGGGAGATCACCCCTGTGCCAGGTCCCTGGACACAGTGTGGCCTTGACAGGCTTGATCTGGAAACCTGTGCCAATAGTTACAGCACTAGTGGGCACAAAGCTATCCTGCAATCCCTTTCACAGGAGCCAAACACTTTAGCAACAACAACACTAACTTGACAGTGTTGTGCCTTATATACCTCAGGGGGCAGGCACATCTCTGATGTCACTAACCAGGGACTCAGAGCATGCAGCCACTCCCATCCATACATAGGGCACCTCACCAGGGTGTGAGGGAAAACCTCCATAACTACTGCTGGCCTTCCTGTACTTACCAGGGTTTACTGCCAACAGGGAAGATGTCTGCAGTCCATTATTATGCATGGCTACATATATATATATATATATATATATATATATATATATATATATATATGTCTCTATGATTTGGGCTGGTGAATCGCTGGACTACAAGTGTAAATATACTCCAACGTGGAGCAGATTTTGTTTGTGGATTTTCACATGTTTGCTGTGTTTAAAGCAACAGGCGCAATAAAGCCTTATTTTAATTTCACCTTAAAATAGTCTCCATTGCGTACCTCGGCACATGTCCTCTTACAGCCACCTTGTGTGTTGCTCAAATATTTATCTGCTGAAAAAGGAATTCATCCTCACTGTGACGATATGGGGTAACCAGGCTCTCAAATAAAGGTTAAACCCATTTTGGTTACCCCTGATCCGTGTATGAGTCCAAGAGAGTTAGCTCTTGGGCCCAGTAACATTGTTTTTTTACCATGTGTTAACTGTAATATAACTATTTTTTTGTGTTTTTACCTTTCCGGGCATGCCAGTAAGCAGGGATTGCTAGGGGATGAGTTTGAAGGTTTTATTTTTGCAAAGGAATTGTTGTCAGAATGTGCCTAGGAGGCTGGGGACCGGAGTTGTCAGTTCCCCTATAAATGTACCCGGGAATCATGCCTGATTCTCATATATATGCAGGCACATTGTCCTGGCAATACCTCCCTTTGAAAACGCAAGCGAGACTCACCACTAGGGTAAACTGCTTCAGCATAGCTCAGAAAGGTGAATGAGGCACAGGGATGAACAGGTATCCCTGTAGCTGAGGGAATACCTAGGTTAAGGGGAGTACCCCAATTAGCGCCAAGATGTCCAAGAACCTGTATTGGGTTTGTGGGCTATGGAAGTCCCCTGTAAAGTATAGAAAAATCTGACCTGTTCAGGGGCTTTTGGCGTTCGCTGTGTCGTAAAAACTCCAGATTTTGGGAGTGTACGTTTTAGGTGGTTCCCTGATTCTCCCCGGTGTGCAGGCACTATTTGTGTGTTTGCGTGGTGAATTACACCGGGGCTTCACAGTGTCCCGCAGACTCCTGGATTCAAGCCCAAATATCCCCAAGTTATTTCCCTTATAAGTATAATGTTCTCCAAAGTATATTCTCTAATAAAGAGGTGTTTTTGTAAGGAATCCGCTCCTGGGTTTGGCCGGAAGTCACCCTTACAGAGCTGTGGAGCTTTCAGACAAACTTCTCCTTGAACTGACAATCAGTATCACCTGCGCTTGCAATCACTGCAGTCTGCATGCCTCCTGTGCAGCTCTGCCCTTATTCGCTAGATATACTATTTAGGGTCAGCCCTTACCCCCAGGAAGTTGCTGAGCATTAACCAAGTTCTTCTTGGATGTAACTGTGTTTGCTACAAGCACCCTTGCCTTAGCCGTTCATGTTTCCCGTGCTGAAGCGCTGGTGTCCCCAGCACTATAGCTTCTTTGTTTCCTGTGGCCAGTCTGCATATTCTCCTTGCAGAGTTCCTATTGCCTGTCTGCATATTCCTCGTGCAGAGGCCTGTACGTTGTTCCTGAAGCCTGTCTGCATATCCCCCTTGCAGAGGCATTCATCATGGCCTGCTTCCGTTCTCCTCACAGAGGCCATTCCTACGCTGCAGCTTCTACGCTGAAGCGCTACGTACCTGCCTTCCAGTCGCCGAACTCTGCCTGTATCCATGACCATTGCTCCTGTGCCGCCTGCCTTGACCCCAGCCTGGATATCGTTAACCCTGCCTTCTCCAACCCTGACCTCGGCTTGTCAACGGATTACCCTGCCTTCTCCGATCCTGACCCGGCTACGTTTAACCACGGAATCCGCACTCCGGACCTGACTCCATGGTTTAAGGTCGGTGTACATGCATCCCCACCTCTGGTCCCGGTTTGTGGAGAGCACGACCATTACACGTGCGCGCGGGCCACCAGCCCCTTACCTCCTGCTTGTCTGTCCCCGCTGCCTCCTTCCGATGAGGCTCACTACGCGCTATTACGCGTCAGCCTCCAGGGGATGCAAGAGGATTGCGATCCCTAGCAGTGACGCGTCATGTGGTGCGCTGGTGAGCCTACCAGCACCAGGGGCTGGAGTGAGCTTTCCCCACCTCCAAAAGGTGGGGGGGGGGGAAGTGTGTTTGTGTGTGTGTGTTGTGTCTGGGGGGGGGGGACCGATGGGGGACGAACGGACCCTCTGCTAAAACCACGCCCCCCCGCTCCAGCTCCCGCTCCCTACAGACCGCAGGTAGCGGTCAATTGCCTCTCAGCGCGCCGCCTGCATGCAGTGCGGGCGCGCAGACTGAGGCACCAGGGCCTCGGCCTGAGTCAATTTTCTCTTTTCCAAAGTTTCCTAATCATTTAGCAGTACCTAGCGCAAATTCTCACACGCCCACTCCAGAGACCAGCGTCCTTTTTTCTAAACCATTTGCAGCACCTAGTGTACTGTACCTACTACTGTTCCTCAGACATTTGAGATTTCTGCCTTTGACTCTAAACCTTTTTCCTTACAGCCTCCCACAGTAATTGGTCTCCTTGTCGCTGATTACCCATCTACCACTTCAGAGGTAAGCTTATCTGTCCCTGATTCCCTTGCAAGGTCTGAGTTTCTTGCTACTGTATCTAAGGATCCAGTTTCCAAGTCAAGTTCCCTTTTCTCTCTTTCCCCTGCAAAGTTCCAGTCCCCTGTTACTGCATCTAAGGATTCAGTCCCTAAGTCAACTTTCTCTGTCTCAAAGTTCCCCATAATATATGGTATTCCTACTATGGATTCTCCGACACCCACTTCAGTGACAAGCAGACTCTTCACATATATTCTTTCCAGGTTAAATACGACCAGTTCTGATTTTTCCTTGACAAGTACCCAGACTGCTGGGCCCCATGCAACATTGGATAAACTTTTCTCTGTTTCTAAGGTTCCTGCCATAAAATCCCCACAGGTTTTGGTATACCTGTTGTTGACCCTCTGGCTCCCACTTCAGAGACAAGCGCAACTTTCTCTGATTCTATTGAAGTACCTAGTCTAGCCCTTGCTGTTTCACAAATACCCACTTCAGAGGCAAGCGCAATGTCCTCTGATTCAATTGAAGTACCTAGTCTAGCTCTTGTTGTCTCCCAAATACCCACTTACAAGACCAGTGTATCTTTCTCTGATTCCTGTGCTGTACCTGATGTGACCACTGCTGCTTCTCAGAGATCCATTCCAGGAACAAACATATTCTTCACTGACTATTCTGCAGCTCCTGTTGTAAACATGGATGACTTCCAATCCCACACAGTAAAGAATAGTTTTCCTCTCTAATACCCCTACAACTCCTCATGTAGCCTTGGAGTCTGGGATTCCCACTCTTAAGACAATACTGTCTCTCACTGACTCTTCCACAATATTTGAGGTATCTGCTACAGACTGCATGACTGCTACTGCGAACTCCGGGTTACCTCTCATGGAACTTTCTGTAGTACCTGACGTTTCAACAGATTCAAACGACCCACTGTTCAAAACAGAGTTATACGTCACTGATTCTTCCACAGTATTTGGGGTACCTACTACTGACTTCTCAACTTCTGCTGCAAACTCAGGGTTACCTCCCAGGGAGGTTTCTGTAGTACCAGATTTATCTACGGATTCAAAGGCCCCTGTATTCAAAACGGATTTATACTTCACTGTTTCTCTCACCGAATTTGAGGTTTCCGCTACTGACTTCATAACTACTGCTGCAAACTCAGGGTTACCTCGCATGGAGGTTTCTGTAGTACCGAATGTATCTACTGATTCGAAGGACCCTGTGTTCAAAACTGAGTTATTCTGCACTGTTTCCTCTACAGTATAGCATGAAGCAATTGAGTCTGGGACTTCCACTCCTAAGTCAAGTTCGTGTTTTCCTGATTCTCCTTCAGTGTTTGAAGTACCCAGTTCTAACTCCAAGACTTCTGTTTCTAAGTCAGTTTTTCTGCTCACCCAGCTTCCTGCCGTACTGATAAGATCTGTATTGACCCAAGCTCTTTCACTTTAGAAGCAGCTTCAATATCCGCGGGTTCCTGGTGGGTTCTCTCTGGATTTCATGTTGCCATCGTCAAAGACTGAAACACCCCTATAGCACTTCCTTGTCTTGCCTAAGGTGCCTGTCCCTGCTGCTTGTGCTCCCACTGTGAGCATGGGAATGCTTCTCTCTACTTGCTCTTTGGTGCCAACTGCTTCCTCTGCGGATGCCCAGACATCAGACCTGATGCTTTCCAAACCCCATATGCCCAGGGATGCTGGCTTCTTATCGTTTGCCAGTACCATGGCAGAAAACTACGTAAACACTACAACCATCACACTCAACTTGCTAGGGATAAAGGGCCTGGACTTTAGCACGAGAACTGTATCAGTATCTTTCAGTGAGCCTTCCCATCCCATACCTTCGCTACCCAGTGACCGGATTTCCTTGTGAGCAAAAAATTCTCACAAACATCTACGTGCTTATTCGAGCAAAACCATTGCCCTTCCAGAATGTCTCTCTGCTACATCCGACCAACAATCGGTGTTTTTCGTTTTGTACTATTGGTCTATTGCTGGAGATCTTACATCTGGCTTGAGCCCTTCTGACAGTCCTCTTCTAGACTCCCAGGTTTTTCCACAGCTCTGGATTTTCAAATCTCTTTGTGATGCTTTCTGCGTGTTCAAAAGTTCCAGTACCACCGTTATCACGTCTAAAGATGGTACTCATTAACGAACTGCTGGACCACGGGTCCACTTCCTCCCTAAGACAGTTCAGAAACAATTTTATGTCGCCAAGATCTGAGTGATCCTGCCCCTCAAAAACCAAACAAACCAAATAAGACAATAATGTTTTTGCTATATTTAGAGTATATGCTTACATGCTTCACACGCCTACTAATTTGAATATCCTTCATGTTCTTATTTTTATTGATATTTTATTTTAGGTACTTCTACTAGGCTACATTTATGACTGGATTACCCTGAGCACATTGGACAATGATTCTGGGCTGGACAAGTATGCACACTGATGAAAGGGCTTTTCTTCTGCTCACAGGGCTCCCATGGAAAATTATGGGAATATTGTAATGCCTGTATGCCCGCAGACCTGGCCAGTCCCCAGTACTGAGGTGGGTAGGGTTATAACATGCACCCACAGCAGTGAGGGCGTGCCCAGAGTGTGGTAGTGCGTTGCCGGGCCTGTAGAAAGAGGGTTAAGGTATACTTGCAACGCCTTGGGTTTTAGAGTTCGGATAGTGATGTCCATGTGCCAGAGTTCAGGGGCAATAGAGAGCAGGATAGTGATGTCCGTAAGCCAGAGTCCAGGGGTAACAAAAGCCAGTGAAGTTGTATCAGTAGGCAGGGTTCAAGGGCAGGAGAGAGCAGGATAATCCAGTATAAAGCAGAGGTCAAGCCAGGGAGATCCAAGGGTATGCAGGAGCAGGAACAAACGCTGAAAGACACAGGAGAGCCAAGCATAGGACTGCACACGGGTCACAAGAAGCTATGCAGAGCAAAGAGCTAGAGGACAGACAGGGGTTATAAAGGAGGGAACACCAATGGGAGAGAGAGGAGGAGTAGAGGGTGAAGTGAGAGGCAGCAGGGATAGGTGAGAAGGTAGAGAGGGAGGAGACAGGTAGATCAGAGAGGGAGATAGCTTGCACAGCATCAGGGGCGGAGCCAGAGGTCTGGGGAAGTTTACAAGAGGAGCGTGTGCGCGCGCCCTCTGTAAGGTTGGGGTGCCCGCGCACAGGCTGTGTCAGAAAGCATGCGAAGTGCCGCGCGGTGGAGGCACCCGCCGAGGGAGGAGAGAGAACCGGAGGAGTGACTGCAGAAGGTAAAGGGACCGGAGGGGAGACAGAGGGAGGAAGCAAGCAGGGAGTACTGCAGAGGGAATCGGGTGTTTGGGAACGCACGCGTGCCCTGCGGGGAACGGGCGCAGACGCTGGGAGCGCGTCAGGGGATGCCGCAGAGGGACAGATGCGGAAGGAGGAAGGAAGAACAGAACGAGGAGGCAAGAGAGGAAGATCAGAGGCAGGGGGAAGCGCCGTGCCAGGGAAACATGGAGAAGAAGGAATCCCCTGAACCAGCACAAATTTCCACATTACAGCCTGTCCATGGAGGATCTAGCAGTAGCTTATGTGACTTGGACTGGTACTTTGTGCGCACACCCGTGGCTGGCTCACATGAACTATGACAGCATAAACAGAGGGAGGCAAACAGTACCACAGTGCGCATGCGCGAGAATTGGACAGGTGCTCCCGTTGGACAACTTTACTCAGCATTATTGACTTTGCTGAGTGGGACTGCGCATGCGCATGTGACGGAGACACACAGGAGTTGTATCTATTCACTCAGTGTCTAGTGCATTTTGTGAAGGGGCTCAGCTGCTCCTGACCATGGATGATTATGTGCACAGCTGCTGGCATTGGATTCACATCATGCCCCATGATGACGTCATTCAGCCCCTTTATTAACTGCATTGTCCAGTCCCAGTTTGCAGCCCCCCATGCTGCAGGGGAGGAGAAGTGCTTGAGACTACATATGCTGACTTATACCCTGTGGTTTGACTCAAAACTATTTTTTGGAATTCTACATTTGTTATTCTCTCCAGTGCTTATCAGATTCTGGTAGCATTTATTGCTTAGAGGTTTTTTCGTTTGCCTAGTTTGTTAGGGTTGTTGTTTAGGCATTGGGGTAAGGGAAGTATCTCTTTGTCCCCTTGGGGACAAGAGGGAACGGGCCTGAGGAAGTGGTTTGTCCCCGAAATGTTGTCCCCCTGTCTATCCCCATTTCTTGCCCATTGACCACCTTTTTTCCCCTATTTGCTCTCCACTCCTTATCCCTGGGTTTATTCCTTATATTACCTATTTTTTTCATTGTGTATTTTATATTATTGTGTTTGTGTCACATTGATCCATGTATTTAACTTGTGTAGATATTAAACACTTTTTTTGATTTGGCATTTATCTATTCCTGAGATTTATTCCATTAGTCAGTGAGTGCTGGAACTATTATTACTGTTTGGTGAAATATATTGTTGATGACTGTAGGAGGAACGCGCACAGAGGTATGCAAAAAGAGACTGGTTATGGTGAAATTAAATAAGGCTTTTATTGCGCCTGTTTCCTTAACATCAGAAAACCATCCAAACAAGGGATCAAACAATGCTTCTATTCACTTGGGAGTATTTCTAGCGAAACCTATGCAGTCCACAACTCCCGTTAGATAAGCATGTCTCCCAGCCCCAAACATATATCTTGATATGAGCAGATATACCAAAAGTCTTATAAAGGACAGTCTTATCTGTTTCTTGTGATTGGAGGAAAAGTCTTTTCTGTTCCTGGGTTGCTGCCTTTTTCCTCAGGTTTTGTCAGCATTCAGGTTTAGAGGTGTTTCCCCTGTGTCTTGCAAGCAGCTCTGCTGTTTCTTCTGGCAGGCTTCAAGACATCTGTCCCCATGGTCAGTCTCACAAGTTGTGAGACTCAGGAACAATCTCCCTTCCTGTCTCAAAAGACAGGCTTTTCTAAGAAGCTAATCAGGCAGGTGGTGTTGGATAATTGACTACCAGCAGTTAACCACCACACTGCTGGATTAGAGGCACATTTCCTGAATAACTCCCCTGTTAAAAATGACCATTCAGAAGTTTACTGGATTTTATATATTTTGATGAAGATTGTTAGAGTAATAATGGACTTTTGATAGTTTTGTTTGCATTGTGCATGTATTCCGCAGGCATCTGTAGTCACGAAGATCCTTGGTAGTGTCAGTTACTTTGTATCTTTTCCACAAGACATCCCTAAAATGGAAAAGCAAAAAAATGCTGGTTGTAACCCACAGAAAGTGGGCCCCCTGTACACTTATTCTGTCAGGGAGGATACCAGAAGATTGGATTCTGTTAGGACATGATGTCACAGGAATATCATGGGTGCTCACCACAAACCGGACTGGACCGCGAGGCCGAGGTGGGGATACAGGTAAACTACCGACCTACAGCCGCGTGGGTGGGTCTGGTAAGCAGAGTAGTTGTGGATAGCCTGGGTCAGGACAGGAGAGTGTAGGATCGTAGAGGTACTTGCCGGAATAAGGGTCGGAGAGGTCAAGAGTAGTCTAAGTCCAATGCCAGGGTCGAGGAGAGGAGAAGGGAGAACTCCGTTGAGTGAGCCGGGGTTCAAGTGTGCCAGAAGTTGCTAGTCCGGATACAAAGCGAGGATCTTTAACAGAACGACAAGAGCAGACTGCGAGGTTGCTTGTAGCAAGCACAACCAGAGACTGACTATGCTCAGCAATCAGCTTAGGGCTGATTGCACTATATACTGAGAGGAGCCAATAGGGAACTACCAGCAGTGAGGTCAGACGTAGGTAGAGCACTGGTAGGCTGAGGCTGGGTGTAGTACAGGTGTGAGAGGCTGCAGATAATTGGAAACCACAGGGATGGCCATTCACGTGAGCGCGCGTGCGACACTTGCCGGGGTTGGGATAGTGGTGCAGCTGTAAGGAGGCGGCTGAAAGGCATCGGTGCGTGCAGGGGTCTGCCCTGGCGGCGCGCGTACACCCTGCAGGAGATGCGCATGCAGCCGGACGATGGGAGGAGGAGATGCGGGGCCGGGTCCTGTGTGCCTCGGCAGCAGAAGAGGTGAGCAGCGGGGAGCTGTGACGGGACGCCGTGGGAGGTAGGAGAAGTGGCGTCCTTACACATGAGGATAGAATCCAGTCTAGCAAGGAGTGGTTGCCAGATTTTAGGTTTGTCCTTATGGGTAGGGAAATTAATTTCCTTACATTTAGTGACTTGAGTTGTGTCCGGATTTAGTTGTTTTTATGATCAAGCCATTTGAGTTTGAAATCTCCACGACCTAACAGTTCACTCTTCATATTCAGAGAGGAAATGGTGCCAAGAAAGTGAGTGATATCAGTCAGCGATTGTAGTGGGGCTTTAGTAGTACAGTGAAAAGAAGACCAAATGAGCTTTCCACTTTACAATAACTTAAAGCAGCATTGTTGCTATGTCACTTCCAAAATAAATATATATGTTGTACATCTTTAAAGGATGTTTGCATTGGTACACTCTAATTGATTGGATTGTAATAAGCCTTGAGAGTATTTAAGGGTACTCCTAAAACTAAGCAAGTTTAGTAACTCCTTTTTTTAGGGGCCAGTCGCACATAATAGTTAAAAAAATACTTACGTGGGTTATTTATCAAAGTCTCTTGGCTGCAAAACAAAGCAAGTTTAGCAGCTTAGTAACTCCTTTTTTTTAAGGGGCCAGTCCCACATAATACTGTAGGTAAAAAAACTAAACTGGGTTATTTATCAAAGTCTCTTGGCTGCAAAACTGGAGTGAAACTAATGCAACAATATTGTGCCAAATTTATCAGTCAAGAAAATCCATTTGGTTTTAATTGGGATGTTTTCTTTTATGAACCTGGTATTTGGTTTTGTACCATTTCTGCACTTAAAGACTTTAAAACAGAATCCCCAATGTTTTTTTTAAACAACTTATCAATGTAATAGGTTTTCTTGGAAAGATGCAATTACCCTTAAGGTAAAATTTTCTTTAACTTCCTGTGCAAAAAATACGTTTCTATTTTCTTATTGTCCGTGAAATTTGAAACATTATCTGGCAATAGTTGTTCCACTTAGTATCCTTGGCCGGTGATAATTAAACAAAACAGTAAGAAAAAAGAAACTCTGGGTCAACAATTTACCTGCATATATTATCACAAAAAACTTTAGGTAAAGATTGTAAAGAAACTTTGGTTATTATGAAAGCATTACAGGAATTATTTATTAAACTTTCCTGCTGCAAAAACTGCACTAGATTTAGCAAAAAGAATTTGATTGATAAATCTATTGGAATGTTTTTGCCCCAGTTTTGCCTCTAGGGGACTTTTGATGATTAACCCTCTAGATTTTCAGTGAGTATTTAAATACTTGAATACTTGTCTGTTTTTTTTCTGTAATTATACCAATTATCTATATTGAATGCCATTTTGGTTCTAGGAAAGACAATCATTTTAAGGAACTCAGACTCCTCTAGTTAATATTCTGTAATATTCTGTTGCTTCCTCCTCTTGCTGGAGAGGAATTCAGCTCCAAAAATGAATGGAATTAAATCTTAATCACCTCAGGGAAGCAGTGTTAGAGTATACTGAATAAGTGCCTAATTATCATCCTACCAGAATGATAATCCTGGTCTATCCAACTTTTTGCTGCAAAACTTGGGTAATACAAATGCAAAAAACAGTGCCAGATGTATCAAAAAACAAAACAGTACAGCTTTTATTGTTACAGTATGTCTTCTGTTTGAGCATTCTTTTAGTTCCACTTTTTACATCAGTTTCATATCCAGCAATCTTTGATAAGTTTCAAGTTATTTTGCCCAGTGTTTATGAGCAAAACACGGGAGTACTTATCTAAAGCAGTTATTCTGAACAAGGGGTTCGGGAACCTCTAAAGGTTCATGAGATGTCTCCCAGGAGTTCTACAAAAATAAATCTGTAATGGAGCATCCCAGGCAGTATAGTGGGTTCCCGAGCCCATGTGAGGATACACACTTAGTAAGGCCCCAAACGGCACCTTAGCATGTGCAGTACAGCTGTCAATTACAGCAGGAGCTTCCAAAGTTGCAACAACAGCAGCAAGGCATTGTGGGGCGTGACTTTGGAAGCTCAAGCAGTAATTGACAGCTATACCCTTCCCACACCTCTGCACACATTGAGGTGCAGTTTTGGGCCTTATTAAGTGTGTACTCTCCCCAAAAGCTTAAGACACTATACTACAACAGTCTGAGTGAGCAATAAGATTGATTAATTAGGGGTTCGAGGAACAAATATTTTCTAGCAGGGGATGTAAAAAAGTTGGGAACCACTGATCTAAAGCAATAAGAGCCAAGGGGATATGTATCAATGCTTGCAATGGGCATTAGGCCATTCATCCTAAGAGAGTCAATTTAATGTTGGGTCCTTTGCGTCAGTGTGAAATGGTGCGTTGCATAAACTTTGCTCTGCTTGTGTCAGTGAGCAATTTTGGGAATGGTTATACAAGACATTAGGGTTGCAGTTACTAGTAGCAATATTATAAAAGATTGTATATAGTTTGTGTCTGCAACTCATTTAAATCTGCCAAGGCCATCAGTGGAATTAGCCTCTGCATTTGAGACCAGCATCAGATGTAAAATGGTACAATAAAATTAGCAAATTGATACGCAGCTCTCGTTCTGTATCAAGGAGAAAATGTGATCTCTTTGATATACTGTATATCCTCCAGATAATTGGTTATAAGACTGAAATGAAGGAGCGATCAGAACATAGACAAGCACTCTCTTTCATTACTCACTGGACGCGTCTAAAAACGCGTAATGACTGTAAAAGTAACAATAGTGTATGTATTAGAGTTTTCCTACCAGATTTACAAAAAGTCTTGAAACAAAACTAGTGCAAAGAGAGGCAGGGATAGAACATTTTCAGAAAAAGGTGATACTGTAGATTGTAGATGAGTGATCTTGTAGTAATAGGGAAAATGAGCACATTTTGGTGAACCAAGTGGCTCTTATCTGCTTTTGTTTTCTGTGTATGTTTATTTTTGCACAGTACACCTCTTTAGGTCATAGTATCAAGGTAATTTGCGCATACTTTTCACAATTCACACAGGTATTGTGATTTGGGGTATTGTGACTGATATGAGGGAACAGTAGTGAAAAGAGGATATTACGGCCCTAAATTAGTGCCGGGTTTCTGCTCCACTCCACGGTTTGGAGATTTACCAAGGGGAATCCAGACCGGGACTTCTAGCTCTCCCAGCTTTCACAGGACTGGAGCAGCTGATTGAGCAGGGAGATGATTAAAAGGTTGCTCTAAACCAGCCCTGCACAACATACGGCCCGCGGCCCTCCATGAATCCGGCCGGGTGCCAATGAATTAATTAAATAATTTTTTATTAAAAAGTTAAAATAATGGCGCCGATTCCTTGCGGTCCCGGCGCGCATGCGCAAGGCCCGTTCCCCCCCTCGCAACGTGGGATGGAGGGGGAATCCTCTGCAGCCGCTCCCGCCCCCTGCTCCCAACGTGGGACAGACGGGGAAGTAACACTCAGCTCCTTTGCAGCTGCTCCCCCCCCCCTTCTCCCAACGTGGGACAGAGGGGGAAGTAACACTCAGCTCCTTTGCAGCTGCTCCCCCCCCCCTTCTCCCAACGTGGGACGGAGGGGGAAGTAACACTCGGCTCCTCTGTGGGCCCGCTCCCCCCCCTGCTCCCAACGTGGGATGGATGAGGAAGTAACACTCAGCTCCTCTGCAGGCCCGCTCCCCCCCCCTGCTCCCAACGTGGGACGGAGGGGGAAGTAACACTCAGCTCCTCTGCGGGCCCGCTCCCCCCCCTGCTCCCAATGTGGGACGGAGGGGGAAGTAATAATTAATAAGTAACTCAGCTCCTCCTGCGGCCTGCTTCTCACCGCTTCCCTCTGCGGCTAGTTTCCCGCATCCCCCCGAGCTCACCTTCCATGCCCTCCCCCCCCACAAGCTCACCTCCCATGCCCCCCCCCCCAGCCCACGCCCCCAAGCCCACCTTCCGTCCCGGGCAGCGGCCGCAGGGAGATCGGGGGCAGGAGGGGAAAGCGTCCGTCGGCAAGCTGCACCCACCCGGTCAAGGTAAGTCACTGTCAAGCACCCAGTCACTGTCAAGCACCCAGTCACTCTCACTGTCACCCAGTCACTCTCACTGTCACCCAGTCACTGTCTCCCACCCACCCAGTCACTGTCTCTCACCCACTGTAAGGAATCCGCTCCGCGGTTTACTGGTTGCCTTACCTTGCAGACCGGTGCAGTTCTGGAACAGCTCTCCTGATGTTTGCTGCAGCCTGGATTCACTCACCAAAGCAATACACACTCCCTCTGGTATCTACTGCAGCTGTGCAGCATATCACTGCAACCTATACTTGCATTCACTCATTGGAGCAGTACCTTCACACCCCCGCCGGGGATTGGCCCGCTGGCCTTTAAGTATTGCTTTCCCATAATGCTCCTTGCCGAGCATAGTCCTTACTGGATGTCACTACCTGTTCTGCCACAAGCTCCTGCTTGTTCTCCTGTGCTGAAGCGGAGGTTCCGTCCTGCGTCCTTCAGCTTCCTTCAAGCTCCCGCTTGTTCTGAAGCGGAGGTTCCGCCCTGCGTTCTTCAGCTTCCTTCAAGCTCCCGCTTGTTCTTCTGTGCTGAAGCGGAGGTTCCGTCCTGCGTCCTTCAGCCTCCTGTTCTCCTGTGCTGAAGCAGAGGTTTTGTCCCTGCGTCCTTCAGCCTCCTGGATTCCTGCACTGAAGCGGATGTTTCGTCCCTGCGTTCTTCAGTCTCCTGGATTCCTGCACTGAAGCGGAGGTTTCCCTGTGTATCTTCAGCTTCCTGGTTCCTGGGGCCTACTCTTTCCCTAATCTAGAGAGGCCGTGTCCTGGTTCCTGCGCTGAGACAGAGGATTCCCCAGTCCGCTCAGGACTCTTGCGCTGTGCACTGGTTTACCCGTGCAGCTAGGCGGTGTACTACGCTGGTCTGCTTACCATCTCCTGTGACCAGCACCATGGGCCATGGTCGTCGCATGCGCAGAGGCCAACCCCGCGCTCCTAAGCTGAAGCGGGGCTCTCCTGACTACATGTTGCCGAACTATTGCTTGAACAATGTTTATCCTGATGTCTCCTGTCCTGACCCTGGCTTGTACAACGACGACGCTGTCTTCTCCTATCCTGATCCTGCGATATATGACAACGAACTGCGCAATCCGGATCAGCCTGCGCGGTCTCAAGTCGGTGCTTTTACAACCCCACCTCAGCCTCGCGGTCCGACCCTGGTTTGTGGCGAGCAGAACCCTGACACCCACCCAGTCACTGTCTCCCACTCACCCAGTCACTGTCACCCAGTCACTGTCACCCAGTCACTGTCACCCACCCAGTCACTGTCACCCAGTCACTTTCACCCAGTCACCCTGTCACCGAGTCACCCTGCCACCCTGTCACCCAGTCACTGTCACCCACCCAGTCACTGTCTCCCACCCAGTCACTGTCACCCACCCACGCAGTCACTGTCACACATGCAGTCACTGTTAGTCACTGTCACCCACCCAGTCACTGTCACCCAGTCACTGTCACCCAGTCACCCTGCCAACCAGTCACTGTCACCCAGTCACTGTCTCCCACCCAGTCACTGTTAGTCACTGTCACCCACCCAGTCACTGTCTCCCACCCAGTCACTGTCTCCCACCCAGTCACTGTTAGTCACTGTCACCCACCCACCCAGTCACTCTCTCCCATCCAGTCACTCTCTCCCACCCAGTCACTCTCTCCCACCCAGTCACTGTCACCCAGTCACTGTCACCCAGTCACCCTGTCACCCAGTCACCCTGTCACCCAGTCACTGTCTCCCACCCAGTCACTGTCTCCCACCTAGTCACTGTTAGTCACTGTCACCCACCCACGCAGTCACTGTCTCCCACCCAGTCACTGTCTCTCACCCAGTCACTGTTAGTCACTGTCACCCACCCACGCAGTCACTGTCACCCACCCAGTCACTGTCTCCCACCCTAGTCACTTTTAGTCACTGTCTCCCACCCACCCACCGTCATTCACCCAAGGGGGGAGAGTGATGTGAGGTGCAGGGGGGAGAGCGATGTGAGGTGCAAGGGGGGAGAGTGATGTGAGGTGCAAGGGGAGAGTGATGTAGGTGCAAGGGGGAGAGTGATGGTGAGGTGCAAGGGGGAGAGTGATGTTGAGTGCAAGGGGGAGTGATGTGAGCTGCAAGGGGAGAGTGATGTGAGGTGAAAGGGGGGAGAGGTGATGTGAGGTGCAAGGGGGAGAGGTGATGTGAGGTGCAGGGGGGAGATTGATGTTGAGGTTGGCAGGGGGGAGAGTGATGTGAGCTGCAAGGGGGGAGAGTGATGTGAGCTGCAAGGGGGAGAGTGATGTGAGCTGCAAGGGGAGAGGGATGTGAACTGCAAGGTGGGAGAGGGATGTGAGCTGCAAGGGGGAGAGTGATGTGAGCTGCAAGGGGGAGAGGGATGTGAAGTGCAGGGGGGTGGGATGTGTGTGGTGTGCAGGGGGGTATTGTGTGTTTGATGTAGAGGGGGGGTATTATGTGTGTGGGTGAGGGGGAGAGATGGGGGTATGAGAGATAGATGGGGAGTACCGCAAAGGTTGATAGTGTTGGGTTCTGGGGGAGATATGAGGATGATGATGAGGGGTGCTGGGGGAGATATGATGATGATGATGATGAGAGGTGCTGGAGGAGAGATGATGATGATGATGATGATGATGATGATGATGATGATTTTACCTGTGCGGCCCAATTTTTTTTTCCTTGGAGCAGTTCGGCCCTTCGCACTTTACGAGTTGTGCAGGCCTGCTCTAAACAGAGCAAGACAGAGCTGTTTGACTCTCAAGAGGAGGGTGTGCTGAAAAGCTGTGTTATGCTGAGAAAAAGACTTTTGTTTTGTTTGTTTGATTTACTCCTGTTATCTGCTGTAGCATTTGCATGGCAAAATAAACAGGCCAAGCTTTTTACCTCTGTGTCAGAAGACTGTCTCCTCTACCTGGAAGGCTGTGTGAAAGTGCTGATCCTTGGACAAAAGGTACAGAGCAAGAAGGTACTTTGTCACAGTATTTAATACAGAAGGTATTGAGGAATTGACAAACAATCTGAGTTTAATGTAAGAAACCTAATTACCTGTATATATGCACCTAGTTTTTTGCATTTGGTGCTAATATGAGATAATGGAAGTTGAGTTGCTTCAAAGGAAACGTTTCTTTGCCTAATGCATAACCTCCAAAATGGCAAACATGTAGGGCAACATTAAAAACAAAATACTAAAATACTGCAGCCTGGATATTTATAAGTAAAATGTCTTTTAATGGCTGTAAAAATTAAAGTAAGGAAATGGATGACAGACTCCTACTTTGGTTTTGGCAGATGTATTTTACTTTTATTTTCTATTAAAATAATTGCTTGTTATTCAGTTCTTCATTAGCAAGAAATATTATTTTGCGCTAAACATGCAAAAATGCAAATTGCACTGCTTGAGACATTTTTCCTTACATTCCATTATTAAATGGAAAGTGATGGTTGCTCCTAGCAACTCCTCAGTCTCATTAAAATAAGGTTTATAACACCACAGAACATAATAATCAGTGTATGATTGGGAATTTACAGTTGCCTAACAGCTTCTGTAAGGCCAAGGGTCCTTGATAATGTTGATACCATTATTTTTCCAACACTACCTTAATGAGAAGTGTTAGTAGTTGTGGATCCTTTAAAAATGAATATATATGTATTATACTTGGTTAAAAAAAACATATTTATTTGTTTCTAACAATCTACTGTACATTATCAAGTGAACGTGCATAAATATTCTCCTATCGGTATTTCGCAGAGATACTTTAGCAGAGAAATATATCCATGATTTTGAAGGCAAGAAAAATACTTTTGCAAAACCTAGAGCATCTTCTTTTTTGCAATTAAACTGAAACTGGGGGGACTTTAAAATTAGTTGCCATAAATGTTTCATCACATTGACCAACATATGAAAACTCCTATTTATGGAGATTTCGAAGGATTGTGAGAGATCTCTGCATCTTCCATTTACTTGCTTTGGATGTTATACATATGTTTTAGCTAACCTTTATTAATGTAGCCCTCTTTCCTGCGGATATAGAAAGACTACTAATGCTGTATATACCTGCTGGCTCAGCGAGATCTGGGCCACCGCTAACTGGGAGCCTGGGGTAACAATATGTACTTGGCAGCGCCTCCACTTACCCAGGATCCCCAATAAGTAAGATTCCCCTAGGTAAGAATAATGCTAATAAGCAACAACGTTGTAACCTTTTACTAGTAAATCAATGCAAAACCTAAACATACACATATCACACATATAACCAGTACATGAATAGCTGATACGTAGCAATCAGACACCTGTGGCCTTGCCACACTTCAACTGAAGCAATGTCCCCCTTCTCCCACCACCGCGTGTACCCCACACCGTGTCCAATGTACTGGACCAGTCCCTTGGTCACTCAACCCAGTGTCCCAAAAAACCCTCCCCCAAGGCGGGATCAGCACCTGCAGATACCGGTGTTGGTGCACTTATTTATAATACCTTCCGACCGCGTCCGCAGTCGGTAATTGAGCTTCGCAAAGGATCCGCCGATCCAGCGTAGTCACCTATGAGTAGTTGCTTGTCTCCAGCAGCGTGCTCCCAAACCACTGACCACACAGCAGTGCAGAAAGAATACTGTGTCCCTGTCTGCTAGTACAGTAAAGGGTATGCTGTCCCTATTTATGGCTGTTCCCTGCAGTACCACAAGCTGGTGGTGACTCAGGGTCTGCACTGGGGCCTAAGGGAAATCTTTGGCCTTTGCAGGTGGGTCACTGAGCCCCTGCAACACACACCTCCTCTCCCCTTGCTTCTCCGGGGTGCACTGCTAGCGTGGTCTCTCCCCCACGCTTCCCTTTCCTGCCTGCTCACAATCCTCCTCTCCTATTCGCTCTCCGGCATCATGTGTCCCTGCTGAGGCTCATGGGAATTGTAGTCCCAGCTCATAGCCTCTCTT
Source organism: Ascaphus truei (assembly GCA_036426205.1). NCBI lineage: Eukaryota > Metazoa > Chordata > Amphibia > Anura > Ascaphidae > Ascaphus > Ascaphus truei. The sequence goes on from CM071569.1 coordinate 110,070,601, forward strand.
CTATTGGCCAGCCTTCGTGCTATTCACTGCGCATGCGCAAACTTCCTCAGGGCCTCCCGTCGCACATTGGTAATGCGTATGTGCGAGACACAACATGGCGGCGCTCTGTACTATCGGGCCACCGCGGAACCTCCGGAATGCTCCCTGCACAGCCCCCACCACCACCCCCCACAGCAGAGGTACGAGGGGGGGCAGGGGAACACTACTACATTCTTCCCCTGGTGGAATCCAACGACCCCGCTTGGGAACAGAAACCAATGTCACACAATTATACAATAAAAATGCATATATGGAATATAACTTATCACTGTATACTCTATATGAGATTATACATTTCATTGAATATTCCGATCACAGATCTCACTTTACTGCGAGCCCACTGCTGGGCCACATAATGGGGTGCCCTGAATTGATCATAAGTCATTCTCATGGGAGGTTGACCAACTCTTTGGCGTCTACGCAGCTGTTCTTCAGTTAACCCTTCTGGAGAGTAACTAATCTCATTTTGCAACTCAATCTCTTCCCTTGAGGGGCTCAACGTTCCAACACAGTCTCTTTGAGGCACAAAGCATGGGCTCTGTGGGTCTAAAGGCTGGCTCATTGGAGTCAGCTTATCTGGCGTTGGACCAAGGGGCCCTTTACCCGTAGCTCCTTCGGGAGATGCCCCAGCGGTCGGAAGGCCCCTTTGAGAGGTTCCCTCCATAGAGTCCACAGAGGTGGTATTAACTACAGTCTCTGGACCATCCTCTGTAACATCTGGCTCCCCATCTAGCGAAACAGTGGGTACTTCCAACTCTATCTCCTACTTGAGGTATAGGAAGGAGATGATTTCTATGCCATACCTTTACCCGGCCTTCTGAGTCTTTGATACGGAATACCGGGAGGCCAGGCATCTGCGACTCCACATCATATACACCATCCCTCTAACGGTTGGCCAGTTTATGCTTTCCGGGAACGCCCAGATTTCGAAGCAGAACAGCATCCCCTGGACAAATTTCCTTATGCCGTACTTTATGATCATAACGTCTCTTATTATTCGCATTTAGTTGAGCCGAACCTTTCTCTGCCAATTTATATGCTTGTTGCAAACTATCCGTAACCTTTGCACATACTGGAAATGCGTCCTGTTGGGTTCTCCATCAGTAGATATTCGCAGGCGTACATCTATGGGTAGCCGTGCTTCTCGTCCAAACATCAGAAAATACGGTGTATATCCAGTAGACTCATGTCGAGTACAATTATAAGCATGCACCAAAGTCTCTACATGTTTACATGTTTACTCCATTCAGTCTTCTGTTTGCCTTTCAGAGTACCCAGCATGTCGAGCAGTGTTCTATTGAACCGTTCCGGCATAGCATCCCCTTCAGGGTGATAAGGGGTCGTCCGAGACTTGGTGATATTCAGCAACTTCAGCAATTCTCGTATAAGATTACTTTCAAAGTCCCGGCCTTGATCCAAATGCAATCGATTTGGTAGTCCATAATGAAGGAAATACTTCTCCCATAATACTTTGGCTGCAGTTACAGCCCGTTAGTCTTTAGTAGGAAAGGCTTGGGCATATCTAGTGTAGTGGTCTGTGATCACCAGTAGGTTTCCGATACCTCGGGTGTCAGGTTCAATGCACAGGAAGTCCATACACACCAGATCCATAGGTCCTGAGCTTTTCAAATGAGCCATGGGCGCAGCCCGGGTGGGTAGTGTTTTTCATTGTATACAGCGGGTACACCGCCTACAGTGTATCTCCACAGACTCTCTCATTTAGGCCAAAAGAATCGATCACGAAGTAGCCTGAATGTTTTGTCAATACCGAGATGGCCGTGGTCATCGTGTAATGCTCGGAGGACTGTGGGTTGCAGGATCTTAGGTAGAAATAACTGCTGTCTATCCGGATGGTTGTGATACGATACTACCCTATACAATAGACAGTTATCTAGCTCAAATTTGTCAATTTCCTTCATGAACAGGACTACCATTTCTTTAGGGGCTCGTCTGAGTAAGGGTTATCTCGTTGCAGAGCTTGCCGTACTATTCCTACCACTGGATCATGAATTGGATATACTTTCCAAGTAATAATCTTGTCCGGAGTTATATTCATTCCTTCTGGATGGCGGTACGCTCTTGGAATAGCCTTTGGTTGACACCCTAATGAATCCGCTATCCTCAATTCAGAAAAGGTTACTTGGTCACCTATGACCGCTGCTATAGAGCACAAAGCCCGTATGCCGGGTCCCGGAATTTCTTCCCAAACCTCGTCATCCAGAGTAGGATTTAGCCCTGGTCGTCGCGATAGGGCATCCGCACCAATGTTCATAGGTCCCGGCTTGTATTTAAGGTTGAATCGATAATTTGAAAGTACCACTAGCCAACAGTGGCCATTAGCATCCAGCTTAGCAGAGTTGTTGATGTATGTCATAGGGTTATTATCAGTCCGAACCTCAAAGTGAACGCCGTACAAGTAGTCATGCAGCTTATCCACGATAGCCCATTTGAGGGTTAGACACTCCAACTTATGTACCGGATAGTTTTGTTCACTAGGCGTCAGGCTTCGACTGGCATACGCCACTGGTCGATGTCCGGTATCGTATTTCTGGTGCAGCACCGCTCCTAACCCGTTGAAACTAGTATCCACATGCAGGACATACGGTCGATCTGGATCTGCGTACGCCAACACTGGAGCCTGTGTTAAGTTCCTCTTTAGTCCCTGAAACGCCTGCTCGCATGCAGGAGTCCACTTGTCCTCGAAAGGTGCTTGAGCGGAAGTGGCTTTACGACCCGTGTCCTCGGGGTAGATTTTGAGAAGCAGAAATCCTCCCAAGGGGGGTATGATCGCCGCACAGCCAATCAAGTGATGTGTGAATATAGAAAAGCTTTATTCTCACAGGGTGCAAGCGAATCCTCGACGCGTTTCAGCCTGCACCCTGTGAGGATAAAGCTTTTTCTATATTCACACATCAGCCTTCATTGATTCATTGCGGCTGTGCGGCGATCATACCCCCCTTGGGAGGATTTCTGCAGCGCTGTCTACGTCGCCTGCACGCCGAGCTGCTGGAGATCACTTGCTGTTCCTGTGGATGAACCCGGAAGCCTTGCTGATGCCGCCGGTCAGGTGACCACCCACCGCGCCGGAGCGGACGCAGGGTTGGCGGTGAAGAGGACATTGGCGTTCCACAGTGCTGGGGCGCCACATCTGTCCCCACATTTATGCTACATCAAGCCGAGATCTGCTAGCAGGAGCAGCTACATCATTCCAGAGAGGACAGGCACAGTGTCAACAACCCCAAAGTCAGCCACGTGAGTCTTTTTATCTCAACTCTTTTGGTGCTTGCAGTGAGCTAGTTGCTGGAAGAGATATCACGCACATTATACTTATTCTGTCTGGGGTTGACCATGCTTATTTCCCATGAATATATTAATCAAATCAGCAGGACTGTACCATTTCTTAGCGCCTGGTGGGTTAATCATTGATTTACCCGTTATATACATAGATTTTTAGAAGGTTGTTAAGGATCTTCGCTTTGCATGAGTAGCCTTCCACAAATCTTCGGTAATACCCACAAAACCCCAGGAACGAGCATAATTCCATGACGTTATTGGGCCGCGGCCAATTCACCACTGCTTCTACATTTCCGGGGTCGGTAGCTATCCCCTCGGCCGAGACAATGTGACCCACATTAGTCACTGAGGTGTGGCAGAATCGACATTTGTCCATAGACAGCTTGAGCCCTTCGGTACTGAGTCGGTCCAGCACTTTCAACAGCCTTTCTTCATGTTCCTCCAACGTCTTTCCGAACACTATAATATCATCCAGATACACTAAGCATTCCCTGGGATTCATATCTCCGATGGTCTTTTCCCTTAGACGCTGAAAAGTGGCAGGTGCACCACATATTCCTTGAGGCATACTGATAAAACCCTAACGGGCAAATGAAAGCAGTCTTCTCTTGATCTTCAGAGTTCATGGGCCCTGACCTTAGATTCAACACACTGAACCACTTATTCTCGGACAGAGCATTCAAGAGGTCTTCGATCCGTGGAAGGGTATACTGATCTGGTACAGTACGATTGTTCATGGTTCTATAGTCCACACATAGACGTACCATCCCATTCTTCTTTCGCACCAACACGATGGGCGAAGCGTAAGGGCTACGCGATCCTCGGACAATGCCAGCCTCCTCCATTTCTTGTAGCAGTTTTCTCACATCTTCCACATCCCTCGGGGCGATGCGACGGGATCGTTCTCGGAAAGGAGTCGTATCGCTGAGCCGTATGGTATGTTGAGTGCTGCGGCTACACACCACATCCATATCACTGGTAGAGAATACCTCTCGTCTGGTTTCTAACATAGTCTGCAATCTTTTTTTCCATTCTGCCGTCAAGCGGGAATCTCTGAAATCAAACGCCAGCTGAGGAACAGCAGTAGAAACGGTAGCTGCCTGTGATATAACTTCCATCTTTTCTTCCGGAGTGACAGGATATATTCGGCCCAATTTCTGCCCGTAGTCTATGGGCATGGTATAGGGAGAAAGGTTCTCTACATACACTCGTACTCTGTTCGGTATTTTAAACGGCCATTCTTGCACTGAGGCCAGCAGCTTGTATCCGCGCTGTTGATCATCATTTGCAGTACTCTCCAGTGAGAATAGTCGATCCGCCTTGCGCCTCTCTGGGTAGCAACAGGTGGTCATCATCATCTTTCCTCCCCCTGGGGGAATCTCCATCAATCCATAATCGATATTGTACAGGACCCCATGCTCTTCTTCGGCAGCTATCCTACAGCATTCATCTTGCAAAACTGGCCACGCTGCTAGCGTCATCAAGGGTAGTTCGCCCGCCTCCTGTAAATACATACGGATCACGGCCTGTACTATGTCGGTATTGGTTCCCATGATTATAGGGGCACTGGGGTGTTCTTGGGGTTCAGGGCACACTAACGCTTCCACCTCCATGGGATGATGCTTGCCAGTGTTCAACTGTGGAATATCCAAACGCACCCGTACCACTCCATCAATAGGATAATCTTCATGGCTCAATCCTCTTAATCTCATCGTGTTCGCAGACAGTAGGGGTAACCGGTGAAGGTGCTGATCATAAAAGGGTCAATATACAATGGTTACTTGCGAACCAGTGTCCAGTAACGCAGACACATACAGTGGCGGCTGCCTTTATTCTCGTGCGGCCGTATCGGCGCAACTCTGAAAACCGCGGGCAGATGCAGTATTTGATGCGGTATGTTCCGGTATTTTTAGCCGCGGCCGTCTGTATTGTATTAGCGCTGTCTCAGCATGAATGCGGCATGAACGCGGTGAAGTGCGTGGCATTCGGAAAAAATCGGAGATGTTGGAGAATACAAGGGGCCGTGACAGTAGATGCCTTCAATAATGACCTTTACAATGGCCAGCGGTCCGACGCGGCTGCCTATCAGTGGCGGTGCCGGCACTTCATTAGTCTCTGAGGTAGCACCTCCTTCGACCGCAGGGATGGTTTCAGCAGTCAATGTGGTGCACAGCATGGATTTCGTAGTCCTGGACGCCATCTTCCTCTTTATGGGGCAGAAGGAAGAGATGTGGCCCATCTTACCACAATGAAAACACTGGACATTACTCCTAGCGGACTGGTTCCTAAGGGCAGGGCCAGTTTTCTCTAAGGTGGAGTCCTCACAGTCAACTTCACAGTCCTCAGGATCCTCCTTTTCTCGACTCACCTCCACGGTGGATTTCACTCTAGCCTCTCCCTTCTTAACTTCCTTGGAGGTAATTCCGGCTTTCTTAACGGTGCTCAGCTCCCGGCCTAACAGCACAGTTTCATGAGCCTGTACTCGGTCCATCAGTTCGTCAAACGACAAGGCCTGACCCGGCACTAGACAGCCGCTGACCCTTTACTGTTACCGGGTGTAATGATAGGAGTCCCCTCAGGAATTGCGTGGCTCGGAGTCCATTGGCATCAGCCTTCTGCATAACCTTCCTCCTTACCAGCGTCCAGAGATCCAGGTGTAGGCGTCTAAGAAAGTCAGACACTATTTCTCCCTCTTTCTGGGCAAGTGCGTGGAATTTGGCCATCAAGGAGAACGAGTCCACCGGTGTTCCGTAGGCTTTTGTGAGGGCATATAATACTCCATATGTGTCCACATCCGGATGGTCATCTCTGTAGTAATGCACTATATGGGATGCGGGCGGCCGCAGGCATTCAATAATCATCTGCCTTCTTACTGCGCCAGTGCAGGCGCATTCGGGCCATCCATTCCTCAAACCCCACCTCTCCTAAGGGCGTCGGTTTGTCCCCGGAGAACGCCTTCAGTTTCCTGTACTCATGCGAATGGGAAGATTAATATATGGCCAATACCAGCACAGGTACACTGACGTCATTAGGCATAATATTTCCCACATAAGGGCTACCTGAATCGAGCCTGGACATACTACATCTACTCAGGGAGGGCCGGATAGTGGATGGGGTAAAGGACACTCCTAGACCAGTGGCAGCGGGCCACGTGGGGGTTAGGCTGCTCTTTGGAGTACGGAACGGAGTATACGTTACTGCAGATGATGGCCCAGGAGTTTCTCTCTGCGGCGTGGACATAGCCAGGGGCGTGGCTACGCCCACATGGACCAGTGACCAATGAATCCCCAGGTCGTCAGGTAGGGTTAGTATAGGGGTTATGGCTTCTGGGCATATTTCCTGTTCAGGGGCTAAAAGGACTTTCCGCAACGTTTAATCAGCATCATACGTATGGTTCATAACTCGGGCCGTCGCCAAGGACGGGAGTTTTCTCACTTGATCCCCTACGGTGCCCAAGGACGTAGCGGCAGGGACATGCCCAATGGCAATGGCACAATTTAGAGGTATCTTGTATTGTTGGGTCCACTTGCACACCTCGGTCTGGGATGTGTAAGGGATCGGGGGACACGCGCCTTACAGCGGGTCCCTGTCACCCCGGCTTCCAGTACTGCCGCTCGTCCCAGGCCCCGTCCCCATCAGCTCCTTATCCGCTCCGGTCGCATGCCACGCCGCTCCTCCGCGGCACATGCCGCCTCCGCCCACATGCTGCAGGGGAGCGTGCGCGGGAGTGTTACAGGGCGCGCGTGCACCCGTCCTCTTCTACACTCCTCCTACGGCCTTGGCTCCACCTCCAAACAGCTGGAGGTTATTCCCACTAGGGAACACCACACCAGGCATCCTAACCTATCCCTGGGACCGCTCAGTCAAGCCCCCGCTCCGCCTCTTGCTCCGATTGGTTCTCCGGCATTTATAGTTCCTGTCTGCCCTCTCCTTCCTCGCTCTGCATAGTTTTCCTGTGGCTTTTTGTACGGAGGTCTATGCCTGGCTCTCTTTTGTGATGCAGCTCCTGCTCCAGTCCCTGCCCTCGTTTGATACCCTTGGATTTGATCTCGGCTCTTGTTAGACTTTGTGTACTTCGCTACACCCTGGACTCGGGTTTGGACCTCACTACGCTGCTCTCTCCTGCCCCTGACCTACGGCTTTCGGATCTTTACCCTCGGACCTCTGGCACCCCGGACGCGGGAAGTATCAGGCTAACCCTTTCTCACCAGGCCCAGCAACGCATCATACCACACTCCGGGCACGCCCTCACTGCTGTGGGTGCGTGTTATACCCTTACCCACCTCAGTATTGGGGATTGGCCAGGTCTGCGGGTAGTCAAGCGTTACAGGAGGGCACAAACATGGCAGAATTGGATAGCACAATTTAGATACTGATTAGGGCACCCCAGGTCTGAGATCCCAGCAGCGCCTCCAAATGTAGCCCTCTTTCCTGCTAATATAGAAAGACTACTAATGCTGTATATATCTGCACGCTCAGTGAGATCTGGGCCTCCGCTAACTGGGAGCCTGGGGTAACAATATGTACTTGGCAGTGCCTCCACTTACCCAGGATCCCCAATAAGTAAGATTCCCCTAGGCAAGAATAATGATAAGCAACAACGTTGTAACCTTTTACTAGCAAATCAATGCAAAACCTAAACATACACATATCACACATATAACCAGTACATGAATAGCTGATACGTAGCAATCAGACACCTGTGGCCTTGCCACACTGCAACTCAAGCAATGTCCCCCTTCTCCCACCACCGCGTGTACCCCACACCGTGTCCAATGTACTGGACCAGTCCCTTGGTCACTCAACCCAGTGTCCCCACAGAACCCTCCCCAAGGCAGGATCAGCGCCTGCAGGTACCGGTGTTGGTGCACTTATTTATAATACCTTCCGACCGTGTCCGCAGTCGGTAATTGAGCTTCGCAAAGGATCCGCCGATCCAGCGTAGTCTCCTTCGCATAGTTGCTTGTCTCCAGCAGCGTGCTCCCAAACCACTGACCACACAGCAGCGCAGAAGGAATACTGTGTCCCTGTCTGCTAGTACAGTAATGGGTATGCTGTCCCTATTTATGGCTGTTCCCTGCAGTACCACAAGCTGGTGGTGACTCAGGGTCTGCACTGGTGCTTAAGGGAAATTTCTGGCCTATGCAGGTGGGTCACTGACCCCCTGCAACACACACCTCCTCTCTCCTTGCTTCCCCGGGGCGCACTGCTAGCGTGGTCTCTTCCCCACACTTCCCTTTCCTGCCTGCTCACAATCCTCCTCTCCTATTCGCTCTCCGGCATCACGCGTCCCTGCTGAGGCTCATGGGAATTGTAGTCCCAGCTCTCTTCTATTGGCCAGCCTTCACGCTATTCACTGCGCAAACTTCCTCAGGGCCTCCCGTCACGCATTGGTACTGCGCATGTGCGAGACACAAAATGGCGGCGCCCTGTACTATCGGGCCACCGCGGATTCTCCGGAATGCTCTTTGCACAGCCCCCACCACCACCCCCCGCAGCAGAGGTACAGGAGGGGGCCAGGGGAACACCACTACATAAACATAAGAGTGTTGGTAAGTATATATAGTATCCTGGAGTATGTGTAGTATTTTATTTTCCATAATTCCTTTTTCCATTCATTGCGTATGTTTCATCTTCTGTGAAGGAAGCTTTTCTTTCATTTGATATTTCATGAAATTTTAAGATCTTTCCTTTTACCCTTATATGAAGCAAGCATTCAGTTCATTATTTACTGCACCCAACGCTGTAGATGAACTAGGTACATCAAGACGCTATGGCGAGTTAAAAAGTGACAAAAACACTTCATCATAGAGCAATGATTGAGAAACCCTTATGAGAACATTCAAATGTCTTAGACAGGTGACCAGACCTGGGTTACCCCATTATCTCACAGCATACAATACTTAAACTGCTGACAGGGATTCTGGGTAATGACATGCAAATGAGCCCTTTATGCTTCTTACCCACTTTTATCTTAGATCACTTTAAGCTTATGTTCGCTGTTTTATGAAGCTTTTTCAGTTTGAGGGTGGTTACTGGCCTTGCATTGTGCATCTGGTTATAGCTACAAACTGTTTAGCAGCGATGAAGAATCCTTATGGGCACATGATTCAGATTGGTCCCATACTTACACGGTTTTACCAAGACAGATATTGAATTATTTTGGCCTTTTTACTTTTTTAGCGGCCATGGGGTTTTACTTATGTTAATGTAATTTTACGTGGCGTTTCTTTTTTTTATTTTAAATTTATTTAAATGCTATTGTTTTATCCGGGAGAAGGGGGGTACAAAATAAAGAGGTAGGAGGATTAGGGGGAGGAGAGAATATAGTGCAGTAATTGGATACATCTACACATATTAACATTCCACCTGGGCATTTAAGAGGTATTCATCATCGTAGACCATTAGTGCCAAGTGGTTATCTGAGAACCCCTCAACAGGATGAAGAGGGCACTCGTGTATGGCAGAGTTATCCCATTTCGCTGGTTTTAACAGTGGTTTGTGGGTGGTGTTTTTTTTCACTCAAATTTGTATTGTTTTTCATTTCTTTGGAGGGCGGGAGGGATACATAAAAGAAAATAGGGAGGGAAGGGGAGGAAAACATTTGAATCTCAGAGCCAGACATACGTCCCATCATTTACATCAGGGGAGCGCAATACATTTCCCCTATGCCCCCCTGCCGGCTGTCCCCCTCTCCCCACGCACCCTCTGCTTAGCTTTACTCAGACGTCCTGGTGTCATGACATTATGTTGCCATAGCAACGCGACGTCACATGACCCGTGGTGTCAAATGGCGACGCGTCACCAGGAGCTGTCTGAATCAAGGTAAGGAGAAGTTTACAGAGGCTTTGCAGCCCCTCCCCCCCACCCCCATCCCTTCCCTGCATTCATTTAAAAGCCTTCGGGAAGCGTGCAGGGCTTCTGTAAACCCTCTGCCCCCCTCAGCAAATCTCGACCCGCCTCCCACTTTGCGCACAGCTGATTTACATGACACAGACAATTGTCATAGGTTTTTACATTTTGTGTCTCTAACTCTAGGTATTGTAATCGGCATCCAGTTACCTGTGGATCCAAGGATTCCCAACGCTGTAGAACTTTTTTGTGGTATGTTTTAAAAATGCAGAGTATCTCCATCAGCATGATCTCGTTTATGCTATTTACCACTTGTTTCTTGGCTGGTGCTGTAGTTTTCTTTGAGTTGGCTGCTATAGAGCACCTAGCTGCTGTTAGCACATGGGATAAAATTTTGCGTTGGTAGGGGTTATCTCCTTGTATGGGGTTAGCTAGTATGACGACCAGCGGCTCCATTGTAATTTTTCTTTCCACCGCTTCCTCCAACAGACCTCTGATACCTCTCCAGAAATCCACTATCTTGGGGCATGACCACCAAATATGTACTCGATCTCCAAACCCTCACACTCGCTCCAGCATATGTATGTGCTTCCCAGGTATATTTTACTTAATTTTTTGGGGGGGTGATACCAGCCAGTTTTAGATGCACTTTACCAGATGTCAGCCCAATCATCTGCATCGATATTTACTTGGGAGATCTTTTCACATTTAAGCATATATTTGTGAGCCTGTGATTGGCAAGGTGGAATTGGTTTATGTAGATCTTGATATATTCTTGACATAATACCTTTCTGATATGTTCTCAATCTACATATACTTTCAAATGTTATGCAGCTCGGGAGTAAGCCCAATGGTGCTACTTTTTTAGCAAAGTGTTTCACTTGTGCAAATCTGAACATTTCCGTCGTCCTAAGTGATGTCTTTCTAAGAATGCTTCAGGGACTGGGAATTTACCTCTGCATAAGATCCTATATCCCTGATGTGTGCATTTTTCCATGCCTTAAAAGATTGTGTGTGCATCTTCAATCCCCAGGACAAAATTTGGATTACCAAATAGTGGAGTTAGTTTTGACGGGGATGAGGGTAATTTATAGCGTGTGTTGGACGATTTTTCTGATTTTTAAAGTGAATTTCATAATTTGGTTTAGCCCAATTTTATTATCACCTGTGTCATAATGTTTCCACAATAGTGCAGGGAGAGCAATTGGGCTGGCTAATTGAGCCTCCAGGTGGACCCATGTGTGGAGTACAGCTTCAGCATGCCAATAGACTATTTGTTTAACATGTGCTGTTAAGAATTATTTTCTAATATCCGGTATCGCCAGTCACCCCTTCCCCACTTTAGGTGCTAGAAGTACCGACCTCGCCACCCTTGGTGTTTTATGTTGCTAGATAAGTGTATAAAGTTATTTTGTAGGTCTTTGAGGACTGTTTGTGGAACCGTTACTGGTAAAGTTTGAATGTAGTATTGTAGGTGTGTTCATCTTCAATTAAGCTATACGTCCCAGCCAGGATACTGTATCTCAAATTTGTTCCATGACATAAGATCTTTTTTCATTTGTGTTATCAGATTGGGGAAATTATGGGAATCGAGAGTCTGGTATGATTTAGTAATATTAATACCTAAATATCTAATAAAAGTATCTTTCCATTTATAAATAAAATTTAGTTGAAGTAGTGTAACTTCATGTTTTGGTAGTGTTAAATTAAGGGCCTCGGATTTGTCCGTATTGATTTTATAGTTGAATAGTACACTGAAATCTGATTGGGTCGGCTGAAGATTAGGGAGCGACATCAATGGGTTTGATAGAGTTACAATGATGTCATCTGCAAACAGCGATATTTATAAATATCGCTGCCAATTTTATCCCTTTAATATCCACATTTTGTCTTATGGTGCATGCCAATGTGTCTATCGTTAGGGCAAATAGCAGTGGGGACAACGGGCATCCTTGTCTCATGCCATTGGTAATGTAGATATTGTTCCAATAACAGTGAGCTTTTGCGCCCGATTGGGAAATTTTGACTCTCCCGTACAAAGTAAAGCCAAATGCGGGATTAACTAAGAAGTGAAGCGCATTTTAGTCCATGCCGGCAAAAACATTCCCGATCGTGCAAGCTGTTTTCCCCCCCCCCCTGCTATCGTGCTTAAAATTCTAAAGCACAATAGAAAAAAAGCAGCCTGTAAGAAGTGCATGGCGACGCTGCGTCTCCATGCATGGCTCTTACAGGCGATCGTACAGCATAAATATTAATTTTAATACTAGTGTACATATGTACAGTAGGTGATCTCCTGAGCTGAACCGCATTGGTTTCAGCCTTGGGGACCCCCTACGTCATGAGATACAGGCCCCGTTATGGGGTGCCGTTATCACCTGTGCTTTTAAATCTCCTGCGTCACGTGCCCAGGGGATTGAAATCCTGCAGGGATATACCGGCACCCCATAACGGGGCCTGTATCTCAAGAATGGAGTCCCTGAGGCTGAAGCCAATGTGGTTCAGCTCAGGAGGCCTCCTGCTCATATACACTAGTATGAAAACAAACATATCAATAAAAAATAATTAATTACCGTTGCGGCTATGGTATAGAAGCTGCATTAATGTAATTTTTATTCATAGTGTGCAGGAGCAACGGGTCTCCCGAGATGAACCGCATTGATTTCAGCCTCGGGGGCCCCCTGCTTCCCGAGTTACAGGCCCAAATACAGGTGCCGGTATCTCCTCCATTATTTAAATGTCTTGCATCATGTGATGCGGACGCTTTGAAAATGGCGGCGACACTGGCATTCGATACCCCATACCGGGCCTGTAACTCGGGAATCAAGGGGTCCCTGAGCCAGAAATCAAAGCAGTTCAGCTCAGGAGATGCCCTGCTCCCGTACAATATTAAAAATAAATACATTAAAGCAGCTTCATTACCTTAGCGGCTAGCCACTAAGGCAATGAAGGGGTTAACGCCCAAAAGCAGCGTTATTGGTGGCAATTGCCCCCAATAAACCTTGCAATATGTGCTACCCACCCCATGTGCCCCAACAACCCCTATACCACCCTAACATACGGCAGGGGCCCTCGGGTGGTCCCCGCGAGTGTCTGGGAGCTCTCGAGTGGTCCCCGCTGGCCTGCGGTACCAATTCTGTTGCAAAAAAAAAATGTGGCATACATTGCAATAAATATACCGTACTCCCTCCCTCCAACACATACAGTACAGTAATGGGCAAAATAACTATTATCCAAATATGGATAATAGCTAATTTGCCCATTATGAAATAAAACATTAGCCAGGAAGCAAACATAAAGTAAATGAACCTTTCTACTTACCCCTGCCATCATGAAGGGCGTCCACATCAGCATACTGCAGGTCCATGTCCTCCATTGCCAGAAAGAATACAAGAAGAAAAAAAAATCTAATGGCTCCTAACCCCTTAATCACCTTAGTGGTTTATAACCGCAATAGTAATTAAGGGGTTAACCTACCCTCCCCAGCTGCCCACCTGGGAGGCCTAACCACCCACCTTGGAACCACTATACACACCCTGTATCCATTGATTGGCATAGTGGTACATCATACCTAAGTAATATATATATGAGGTCACTTTAAGGGATGATGTCACATCCTTTTGAACTAATGTAACCTATCACATGGCACAGCAACAAATGGGATTGTCTTCAATTCTATTGAGTGTAATACCATGTGATATAGCCATTTGGTTTTAAGGATGTGACGTACCTCCCTTGGAGATGACGTCACATCCTTAACAAAAAAAAGAGGCGGGCACATGATACAGGGTCCAATCAGATTAGAGCTGTACTATCTGACCTGAAAATGTGACGTCACAGGCCACATAGAGGCCTTGACGTCTCATTTTACCTAAAGAAGCCGATGAGACAACATTTTGTTGTGGATTTACCATGGGACTATGGATTGACAGATGAAGATAGATGATTAAAGAAAAGATAATAATTACAGAAGAATATAGAAGAATGTTATGGAAGATAAAAGAGAGAAGAATTTTGTTACCTGTTCTGGACCTTCAAAGTGGATGGCGTTGGATTGACTTTGATGACGTCGCGGTACGAGAGCTTGCAGAATCGACGAGATTCAGAGGGTCAACACTTCTAAAGGTAAGAAAAATATTGAATTTATGAACAGACGAGACCACGAGTATTCTAAAGCTTGCCTTAAACTAACCCGGTTACATTCTGGGTATGTGCTGGGTGTAACCTGGCTAGTTTAAGGCAAGTTGAAGGCATTTCTGCATTGACTAATGACCCATAGGATTAACACAGGAGGGGTCCCTGGCAGTCCCATTCAGTTTGAATGGGACTGCCAGGGACCCCCGCTGTTAATCTGATGGTCCATTAATCAATGCAGAAATGCTGGGTCTAGTTAAAGGCAAGTTTAAGGCATGTATCCAGCATGTACTTGGGTGTACCTGGGTCTTTTTGGCGATTGCCACTGGTTTGTGTTAGAATAACCGTGGGCACTACAGTAGATTTCTTTTTTTCAGGTTTTTTCATTGTATTTTTTTATTTTTATGCTTTTCATTGCCCATTGAATGATAATGTATTAATCTGTGCCTGTTTAGGGTACAGATAAATACACATAAATCCAAAAGGGGTGCACACAATTTTTGCTCCCTTGTGCCAATCTGGGACACCAGTAGCAACAATGTACACTATTAGTGTCACACTAGTTTAAGTATACTCCAGCTGATTGCAGCTGCCTGAGAGTACACCCCGTTAGTTTCTTCTGGTTATTTGAGACCGGTATCAGTCAATTTCCTAAGTGTTGTATATACTAGGAATCCATATACACATTGAATATACCTGATACATGAGAACCTTTCTGCCCTGGTCACCACCTACCGTATTTTTAACACACTTCTCCCCCTTATCCCACACCCCCTGATGTTCCTCCCCTTTTGTATATAATAAAACTTTTTTGTTTTGCGTTGCGTAGTACTGGGCTATTGGCCTGGGACATATTGTGTAGTCCCCCATATTTATCTCTCGTGAGTGCAGCCCTGGGTTTCTTGCTCCACTGGGGGCTCATACCCCTTTTGGATTTATGTGTTCATATCAGTTTTACCCTATGCACCATGAGTTAATTAGACTTTAACCGAATAGTTTGGAGAGCGATAAGCATTTGTGTGTTTGTTACAGATAAATACAGTAAGTCAATGCAATTTTTTGGCAAAAGCCTTTTTTCTATAGTTGTTTATTATTTGTCTGTTTATGTTTGGCTTAACTTGTTTGCAATTTGGATGGCTTGTTTTGATTTCATTTTCCTATTGTTTAGCGTTTTTATTAAATTATTTTAGTTTTTTTTTTTTTTTTGGATTTACTCATTAATTGATTTGTTGGCTAGTGGTTTAAATCAGCGTTCCCCCAACCTTTTCGGCACCAGGGACCGGTTTCGTGGAAGACAATTTTCCACGGACCGGGGCGGATGGTTTCGGGATGATTCAAGCGCATTACATTTATTGTGCACTTTATTTCTATTATTATTACATTGTAATATATAATGAAATAATTATACAACTCACCATAATGCAGGATCAGTGGGAGCCCTGAGCTTGTTTTCCTGCAACTAGACGTCCCATCTGGGGGTGATGGCAGACCGTGACACCCGAAGTGTGTTGCTTATGTCCAGTCTACTCCGTAATCTCGTTTTGGTTGCGGTCACTGCAGAAAACCCTGTTTCACAAAGATAGGATGTTGGAAATGGAAGCAGGCTTTTCAGTGCTTTTGTGGCAATCTCAGGATATTCCGCCTTGACTTTAATCCAGAAGTATGGAGATTTGAAGTTGTCTCAAACATACTTTTAAGGCCAACGTCATTTGCGATCTCAAGCAGTTGATCCTCTTCTAGCATGGACAAAGTCGATTCACCTGTCTTATTCACAAATGGGTCGCGGATCCATTCCTTCCCAGTTCGGGTGTCTTTTGTGGTTGAGAAGTAATGCTCAAACTCTTTTGAAAGCTAAGATAGGTGAGCATGCACCAGCTGGGAGAAAGAAGCCTCTGGCTCAGTCTCTTTCAAAATCTCTGCTAATGTTTGAAACATGTCAAAGGTCTCAGTTCACTCGTCGCCCCCTTAATTTCAGTTTGGCTTTGAATGCAGCCACTTTATCTGCCGACTTGCACACAGTTGCCATTCTCCCCTGAAGTAACAGATTGAGTTCGTTGAGCAGGTTGAATGTCACACAAGTAAGCAAGTTTTGCGACCCATTCTGAGTCACTGAAATGTGCTGCCAGTGGTGACTGTTTTTCTAAAATAAATCTCTGGAGCGGCTCTCGTAACTTAAGAACTCTGGCCAGTGATCTAGCTTTAGAAAGCCATCTCTCTTCTGTGATAAGAGAAGTGTGTGCTCTGCGTCCATCTCCTCACAGAGCTGTGTGAACAGAACAGTTAAGGGCATGTACTTTAATGTGGTTGATAATTTCAATCACATCCTGCAAAATGTTGTTAAGTTCAGGTGATATTTTTCGGCTAGCCAGCATTTCTCTATAGATGACACAGTGCGTAGACTCACATTCAGAAGCGATATCCTTGACTCGAATAGCAAAACCAGAAAGCCGTCCAGTCATGGCAGCTGCTCCGTCCGTGCATATACCGACACAAAATTAACAATTCAGTTTTCCTGATATGTAATCATTCAAAGACTTGAATAGTTCTGCAGCTGTGGTGTTGGTTGACAACAAAGGTGCACATAACATATCCTCATGCACATCCTCCTGAAAAATATATAGCACAAAAACAAGCATTGTTGCCTTCTTGTCAACATCGGTAGACTCGTCAACCTGGATTGCGTACCATGGTGACTCATTAATCCTCTCTAATAATTGTGCCTCAATATCCTCTGCTATTTCATCAATTCGTCTAGTTATGGTGCTAGCCGAAAGAGGAACATGTGCCACCCTTTTAACTGCAGCCTCTCCTAAAAGTTCACTGCAAATTTCCTTAGCAGCAGGCAGGATCAACTCTTCATCAATAATAAAGGGCTTGTTAGCTTTAGCAATGCGGTTAGCTACTAAGAATGATGCTCTCAGTGCAGACACATTTGATGAAGTGGTGGCCTTCAATAATTGCTTCTGTTCTTCGTGTTTGTAGAGGGAGAAAGGGGGTGGCCCGGGATTAAAGGGGTTACACCTCATTTGGCCATCCCCTGACCTCACCCGGGAGTCAAAGGGTTAACTGGGAGATAGGGGCACAGTTGAGTGCTAGGCAGAAGGGAGAAGCCAGGGACATGCTAGCTCAGTATATCGCCCTCTTCACTGACATGCCAGGGACCACACATCTCACCAAACACCCAGCACACACAGGGGACCTGCAGCCTCTGCATAAGCACGCTTATAGAGTGTCAGCAGAGGTCAAGACCAGTATGGAGAGAGAGATTGAGGAGATGCTGACCCTAGGGGTAATTACTCCGTCCTAGAGCCCTTGGGCAAGTCCAGTAGTCCTAATTCCTAAAAAGGACAAGACCACCAGGTTTTGTGTGGACTACCGGTTGCTCAACGCTGGGACGGTGTCAGATGCTTACCCCATGCCCCGCATGGATGAGTTACTAGATGAACTCGCGGGGGGCAAAGTATCTGACCACCATGGATTTGAGCAAAGGCTATTGGCAAATCCCACTGACCCTGGAGGCTACGGAGAAGTCAGCATTCATCACTCCAAGTGGCCTCTATGAGTTTTTAGTGATGCCATTTGGGATGAAGAATGCCCCGGCTACCTTTCAACGCCTGGTCAATAGGTTACTGGAAGGGATGCAGAGCTATGCCAGGGCTTACTTAGATGACATTGCTGTCTTTAGTAATTCCTGGGAATCCCACATAGGACATGTAGCTGCGGTGCTGGATAGGATCAGGGAGGCTGGGCTTACCTTAAAACCCACTAAGTGTATGGTAGGGATGGCAGAAGTCCTGTACTTAGGGCACAGGGTGGGTGGAGGGCATCTCAAGCCAGAGCCAGCCAAGGTAGAAGCCATAGTTGAGTGGCCTGTTCCAAAAACAAAGAAACAGGTCATGGCATTTTTGGGCACCGCAGGGTACTATAGGAAATTTGTCCCACAGTACAGCGCCCTGGCCAAACCCCTGACTGATCTGACCAAGAAGCAACTGCCTGTGCTTATTACCTGGTCTCCTGCCTGTGAAACTGCTTTCCAGGCTCTGAAAACTGCGCTTGCTGGAGTCCCTATACTGGCTGCTCCAGACTATACCAAGCATTTTCTTATACAAACTGATGCCTCAGACTTTGGTGTGGGGGCTGTGTTGAGCCAGGTGGGGGACGACGGCCAAGAGCACCCTGTGGTGTATCTAAGTCGCAAACTGCTCCCCAGGGAAGTGGCATATACCACCATTGAGAAGGAGTGCTTGGCCATTGTGTGGGCACTCAAAAAGCTCCAGCCCTATGTCTATGGGAGGGCTTTCACGGTCATCACAGACCACAACCCCCTGAGTTGGCTGCAGAGGGTATCAGGGGAAAATGCCAAACTGCTGAGATGGAGCTTGGCTTTGCAAGAATTTGAATTTACCATTCAACACAAGAAGGGCAGTGAAAACAGCAATGCTGACGGACTTTCATGCCAGGACTATCCCTCTGAGACTGAATTCATTAATGGTGCCAGCAGTGACCCACTCCCCGTTAGGGCCAGTGGGCCACAGGTCACCCATTAAGAAGGGGAGGTGTAAAGGAAGAAAGGGGGTGGCCCGGGATTAAAGGGGTTACACTCCATTTGGCCATCCCCTGACCTCACCCGGGAGTCAAAGGGTTAACTGGGCTAAGACCCAGAACAGTGATTTAACCCCTGTAATGACATGTACATGTGTATTCCCGTTTCCCCTGTTCCATTGTAATGTCTGGTTTAATCAGTGTCTGCATCACACACACACTAGAATCCATCCGGGAACACAAGGGTTAATAGTCCTTTAATGATTATAGCTCTTTGTGAAATTTTCCCGGTTTTTCAGGCACCATTTTGCAGGTCCCCATTGGCCGCCATTAGGGCTCAATACATTCTAATGGAGAATCATGTTGTTTTAGTCCTGGTTCCTGTAAATACCAGCAGGTGGCGTCCGAGAGGGAGAGCGGCGGTTTCCCATTGAAAGTCAATGGGCTCATTGACTTCAATGGAGATTCCTCGAGGTAACTTTCGAAGAACAAGTTGGCTGCCATCCAGACCGCAAAACGCAAAGAGGATACATTTTCAATAGGAGAGCTTTGATCACTTACAAGTCAAGGTCAAGTGGGGCGGGAATAAACAGTTCTAGGGCCCCTAGGAATAAAATTATTTTTGCCCCTAGTTCCTAGGCTTCCCCCCACTCGACCACAACCGGGTCCCCAAATCCTGGACCCCCGATAAGGGTCGAACCAAGAAGAGCGGGTCACGCCATAGGCTTTGCCGCCGGCGGCAGAAACGGCTCAGAAAAATGACTAAGTGTGAAATGCTGTATTTTGGTACTCCCTAGCTCCGGTTCCGGAGGGCCCAGCGGATCAAGGTTTGGGGTATCTGCAGTCACTGCTCCGGCATCACTGCAGAACCATCCTTGACCCGCCTGGACCAACCCGACGGAGTATGGACCCCCTTGAAAGTTCGGGACTTTTCCCATAGACTTCAATGGTGGAGAAACCCCATTGACTTCAAAGGCGGCAATTTACCATTGAAAGTCTACGGCGGAGAAGCCCGTGGTTTTCAATGGGGATTTAGTGAAAAGCTGAGATTTCTTTTTTAGCGGAGATTGATGTATTAAAATGAAAAATGATTTCATGTGCATTTGTGTAACTCCGGTTCCATAGGTCGTAGCACGTCTCTTTTTGGACCATATGGTGTCCCAATTCCGGCCATGAGAACTGGGAAGTTTGGTTCTGCTAGACCCAACAGAACCGGATATTTTAATACATTTATGTTTTATATTTAATACTGTGTCCCAAGGTATGGACCAAGACCCAGAGGAAATTCCTTTGCATACCAGGATAGCAGATGGCCCTAGAGGCGACCCAATGTCTAGGACTTAAGTATTGTTCAAAGGGTTTTGTCACCCTCCCTGTTTATTTGAGGGCGGAGAAGGCTCAAACCAGAGTAGTTTTTAAGTGTCCCATTTAACACCTTCCAACAAAGGTTTTCCTGCCAGAGATCCAAATGGGTAGACTGGCTGGCATTCCATTTGCATATGTGGGGCTACATAAATGAGACCCCAGAGTTCTACTGCGCATGTGCCAACTAGCAGGGGGGCATGGGTCAGAATGCTTTCCCACGTTAGTGAGGGGCTGGAGGTAATTGAAAACCAATCACAGGTACTTAATGTTAAGGATAGAGGGACAAAAGGTTTATAAACTGCTGCCCCCCATATATCCTTTGTCTTCATTTGCTGATATGGTTACCTGATATCACCTGAATGATTACCTGATTGCTGAAGAGAAATGCTACATCAAAGCTCATGAAGCCGAGCTTGCAGAGTCTCAGGATACGACTCAGCTTGCCCTGGTACAGCCGCCCGGAGATCAGGGACTGAACCCAGTGCCGGAGCGGCAGGATCCCGGGGAGGGGACAAGTGCACCTCCCGGGACAAGTGCAACAAGAGGGGCACCGATGGCTACGGCCACCAGTCCGTTTACCTCTGAAATGTTGGCACTGATTACAACCTGGGGAGACCAAGGGACAGCGGAGGAGCGGCTAAAGTTTATCTCAATGGCAGTGAACAGACCCGCTTATTGCCCCCCGGTCTAAACCCTTAAAGATGAACTCCAACTGGACAAGCACAGTCTCACCAGGTACGTGAAAGGCACTGATCGGATCGACATGTTTTTAAGGAACTTTGAAACGCAGTGCCGGCGGTACAAGGTGCTCCCCGAGCACAGGGTTGCACGCTTGGACCCGCTACTCTCCGGCTTGGCTAAGCAGACATTGATGGCGCTTACAGAGGAGTATGCTGATGACTATGACCACCTGAAAGAACTTTTGCTATTTCAGCATGATTTTACGCCTGAAGCTTACGTAAGTTCCGGCTGGAGGAGAGGCACCCTCAGGAGACTTATGTCACTTATGTGACCCGCATTGCTTTGTACGGGTTACACTGGGTGGAGGGCTCTGAGGCCAGGACTTAATCACCTGAATGATTACCTGATTGCTGAAGAGAAATGCTACATCAAATTTCTCATTCCCCAACCCCTAAGTAAGTGTACTTCTTGTCTGTTACTGTATTATTCGTGTGTTCACCTATCCTAAGGAATAAAATCCCTTTATTATATCTTAAGCCTCGTTCAGTTCAAACCCAGTTATTTTTGTGTAATATTAATAGACATGTGTAGGCTATCGTCACAGTGTTCACGTCTTTTTCTTTTGAAAAACTCCAAAGTCTTGGCATTTAATGCAGGGTGCTTGGTCTCCATGTGGCGAAGCAACTTTGAAGGTTTCATGGCTTCGTTGGTTAGCCAGTCGCCACATATTATACAAAGTGGGCTTGGAGAATGTGAATCACCTGTTGCAATGAACCCATAATTTAAGTAGGACTCTTGGTATTTTCTTTTAAAGGCAGCTTTCTTTTTGTTGGCAGTCTTAGAGTCTTCTGCTGTCTCATCATTGGGTCGTTCCCCCTTTTCAAAGAAGCTCTCCAGCAACGTTTGTTTTTTACTTATACTGCACTGCTCCCTTGCTGATGGCTGCCGCAGTGTGCTAATGCTTCTCTTTCACTTCTCCCTCACTCCCGACAGTGACATAGGGCGAAGGGATTGGGGTGTGACGACAGTACCGGATATGAGGTTGCACCCTTACCCGATGGGCTGATAGGCTCGTAGAATTGCAGGGCTCACACCAGATGCGTCTTGGCTACCTGTGGCTCCTCACCACCTGCTTTGCGGCCCGGTTCTGAACAGGCCATGTACCAGTCCGCGGCCCGGGGGTTGGGGACCCCTGGTTTAAATTCATTCATTGTTTTGTTGGCTAGTGTTTACAATTAATTGATTGGTTGGCTAGTGCTTTTACTTATTTAATTGTGGTGTTTAGGTGCTTGTGTACTGTATATGTATTATTATTGTGTATTTTTGGCCTTCATGCTTTTTGATTAGGGTGACTATAGGCTGCTATAGTGGCTTATCATACCCATATTATATGGGTATGATCTACCACTATGCCAATCAATGGGTACAGGGTGTGTATAGTGGTTCTGGGGTGGGTGGTTAGGCTGAAGAGCTGGTGTCTTAATCGCTTCTGTGGGTAGCCGGTCTTTTATTGACACCCTTTGAACGTGATTGATATGGAATACGTTTCTCTAATTCCATCCACTGGTAGACAGTGTTCTCCCTATAGTCGTTGGCAACTTTTTGAAACGTTTGTTTTTTTTAAATGTAACAGATCATCCTTGAATTTTTGTAGTCTGGTTTTTAATTCCTCAAGTGACTGTACTGTTATATCACTTTGGTGGGTTTGTTCAATAATAATCTCAGTTTTTAAAATGTCATGTCTTACTACTCAGTTGACTACCTACTTCTTCCACTAGCAGTAGCAAAGGAGGGGAGAAAACGAAGCACTAGATCCACGAGGCTATGCCAAAAAATGCAAGGATGCGTTCCCACAGTGCAGGCTTATTTAATGGTCAGATACAAAAAAGATACACACCAACGCGTTTCGGACTACAACAAGTCCTTTCTCAAGGTGAAAGGACTTGTTGTTAGTCCGAAACGCGTTGGTGTGTATCTTTTTTGTTCTGACCATTAATAAGCCTGCACTGTGGGAACGCATCCTTGCATTTTTGGCATAGCTCGTGAGATCTAGTGCTCCGTTTTCTCCCCTCCTTTGCTACATTTGCTCTTCAACAGGCGGAGGCACAGTTAACCCGTGGACACCTGGACACCTGAGGACCCACTCTTCATCGTGGACACCTTCCCATGTGAGTCTCTCCAGGATAGTTCTGGACTTTATTCATAATGATTGTTCCTTTATAGATGCTTACTACTCAAACATCCTTACTACCGTGCATTGTGGGATTGTAGTGTTTACATGCATCTTTTGGACATTTCATATCTATATCCGTTATTGGGTTAATCCACTTTTCTACAATCAAGACATGTGTAGTGTTCGCTGTATTCTTTAGAGCACCATACAACGTTTTCATCATTCCACTAGCAGTAAAATGAAATCAAGAGAAGCCCAATTTAGAATCTTACACCAATTGTTACAAAACTCGGGATTCCCTGCCTATAGTGGGACGATTGCGTATTGTAAACCCTCTAGGTATGAGTTTCTGTTTGTAGTATTCCGTGAGTGTTCCCATGGGAAAATAACTCAATCTTTTTCCTTTTTGGCTGCTCTAGATCCCTATCCGGGTCAAATGCCTCCTCATATGAGGATTAAAATAATAGTTTATTAATACCCTCGTCATTAAAGGTTTTTATTTCTGCCTTATTAGCGATACATAAGGAGAGACTAACTAGACCCTCAATGGGTGCAAAAGGACTAAAAACCACTCACTTATAAAACAATACTTTCTACAAATACAGTTTTACAAAAAATTCTACATGGTATTAGAAAAAACAGCAGGGATGTTTGTTAATTTTGAAAAGATATCTTTAAATTACATATATCTATCTGTCAGAGCAAAAACTATCCAGCAATTCGTAACAACAGACTTGTATTAGGTGGGTGCAAGCTAACTGTAACAGGACAGTCAATGCAAAAATATGTAGATGTTTGCTGCACACCAAAACATCAGTTCAAAAGTAGTGATAGTTATACCGGTGCTCCTTAATCCCAGGGACCTATGTTGCATCCGACGAATCCTGTCAAGGGTTGATCTATGGCTGGAGTGGATCCCAGTGGCAGGAACAGCAGGGAGCTTGGTCGGGGTCACAAGCAGAGGTTGGAGGAAGGTGGCAAATAGTGTGGTCCGGGTCACAAGCAGAGGTCGGAGGCAGGCAGCAGGAAGCGTGGTCAGGGTCACAAGCAGAGGTCGACAATGAGGAGACTAGAACAGGAAAATAGCAATAGCAACAGCAGTAAACACGGGAATCTAGCAGGAGCTGAGGAACAAGTATAAACAGGCACTGACAGACAGGGAGGGGAAGTTTATATAGACAGGCAGAGAGTAGAGCACAGGTGCAGAGATATCAAGTTTCAGGGTCTGGAATGTTCCTTGAGAGAGCTAACAGAGTAGCAGCAGTCCCAGTGGATAAGCATGGGTACTGCAGGCTAGAACTGTAACATGGTTGACTGCAAAACAGGATACAGACCCGCAGGGCAGAGGTAGGGAGTAATACACCGACCATGGCCTGGGATCAGAGACCTGGGATGCAGGGGTAATCAGGTCTGGTTCTGAGGTCGAGGCAGGCGGCAGGCAAAGGGTAGCCAGGTCCAGTTCCAAGGTCAAGAAAGGCAGCAGGCAAAACAAAAGCACGGGGGAGCTCAGACAAGACAGGGTAACCAGTACTTTGCACGAGCAAAGTCCAAGGGCAACTGCCTGCTATTAAATGGCCAGAGAGAGTCTTATTTCCTGTCAGGAGAGTAAGGGCAGGATTTGCCAGGAAGCAAGATGCCCATGGTAGCTTCGGACAAGGTGACATCACTTAATGTCAGCAGTCATCCAGGATGTTTCAGACAGATCCCTTATAAGAACATGAAAAATCCAAAGCTATGAATGATGTCTTGATCAAAAGATGTAACCAAATTACTCCTTTGTCACACAGACTTAGGTTCTAAATGTAAAAATGTAACTGGTATATTCTAGCCCGAATTGTTAGGAGCACAGGATCTGTTCTTTTGTTTTACATATACAGTATGTAAGGCCAATCCTTTTACCAGCAGCCTACTTCATAAAGGGATGAGCGCAGGTAATATGTAGAAGATTCTCCAGATCCTTTTTTTGTAATACCTGGTGCCTGTTCTTTCTCCTGCTCAGAATCTGATGATGCTCTGGAGGAAGCCCAGGAAGGGCCGCCATGTTCCACCACCATGGGCCGCATCACTGGCAGAATCCTGCACGCTCCATGGCCTTTGGTTGTTTCTGGGGCTAAGGGGGCATATTTATGTTTCCTTAAGGTGAGTGCTCTATTTTTGCAGGGGTTCTGGAGTACTTTAGGTGATATTTATGGGTGCCATCGACGCACCTCACTGGAGCGCCTCTCTTATGCGACAATCCCCTCTGGTGTCGCATGCACCTCATTTTGGCCTTTTTAATGTTACACATTATCAGTCTGAGAAAGATGGTACTTGCCCACGCTGAGCATAGTTGCTTCACATTTAACCTTTATTCAGTATTCCAGTTTACAGATGAGCAAATCTATAAGAGAGTATATGAACATTATACATATTAAACTAATCTGGGCACACATGTCTTCCTCCAAAAATAAAGTATTTTAATATAAAGATCAACATTTCAGTTCTCTGTGTGGATGTTTATTTAGATCTTGACTAGAGGACCTAAACATTGATTTTTACCTTAAAGCACTTTATTTTTGAAGTACAAAATTCCAAAATCTGTGTGCCCAGAGGAGGGTGGTGAAGCGTCCTGGGTAGGTAGCGAGGGAGGGGGGTTAATCCATTAATTACTATAGCAGTTACTAAAGGCTATTAAGGGGTTAATGGCCATTATTTTGTTTTTTTGATTGTACTGTTGCCGCCCACGGGGGACATGGACGTGGAGGACTGCCTTCATCCTGGCAGGGGTAAGTAGAACTTTTATTTACTTTATGCTAGCTGGATGTTTTATTTTTAATGGGCAAATTAGCTATTATCCAGATTTGGATAATAGTAATTTTGCCCGTTACTGTACTGTATGTGCTGGGGGTAGAGGAGGTGTCCATTCATTGCCATTGGGATAAACTTTGCTCCCATTGAGGGCATAGGTAACCACACTGGCAATCAATGGGAGTATCGGCTAGTATTATAATAATAATAGCATGTTCTTTTATAGCGCTACTTGTTTCACGTAGCGCTTTACAGAGACATTTTGCAGGCACAGGTCCCTGCTCCGTGCAGCTTACAATCTATATTTTAGGTGCCTGAGGCACAGGGAGATAAAGTGACTTGCCCAAAGTCACATGGAGCCGACACCAGGAATTGAACCAGGTTCCCCTGCTGCAAACTCAGTGCCAGTTAGTGTCTTTACTCACTGAGCCACTAATTCTCAATTCTCCGGTATTGGGTTTTAATGTTTATTGTGGATAGCGGTGGTGGGTGTAGGTGGTATTTAGCCCACGGTGGGTGTTTATGCATACCGGGTGGGCGGGGGGGGTTAACCTCTTCATTACCATAACGGTAGTAACCACCAAGGTAATTAAGGGGTTAACGCCTCCTGGAACCCTCCCGCAAGGCCTGAACACCCACCATGGGCCAAATACCAGCATCACCCATCACCGCTACTCACAATAAACCGGGCACTAATATTTAACCCCTTCATTGCCGTAGTGGTTAGCTGCTAAGTTAATGAAACTGCCTCTAAATGTATTTTTATTGCATTGGATGGAAGCTGGGCGTCTCCGGAGCTGGTATTAATGTGTATCAGCTCTGGAGACTCCCGGCTTCAATCCGATGCAATAAAAATACTTGCATATACCATTCAGTCCCGCCACCATTGGGGTGGTGAGATGAGATCTGTGATAAGCTCGCTAGTTTGGGCTACTAGAATAGCGTGTTCATATCAACATGGCGATCTGGAGTTTTTTTCATCTCTTGCTCGGTGTTTGAGCAGGAGCTAAACAACTCGGGAAGAAGCACTTCCCGAACTAGTTTGGCAGGTCATCTGAGCTTTCTGAATAGCAACCTTGCCAAATCGTTCGGGAACTGCTCAAAAAACTTGATGAGTAAGGCTAAGGCCCCGCTCCCTCCGTCAGCGCTCCCGCACTGCAGACAGGTGGGGCGCTGACATACACAGACCGCGATATGCGGTCTGTAGGGAGTGGGAGCCGGAGCGGGAGGTGGGCGGGAGTGGGAGGCTTGAGCGGGAGGGGGGCGTGGCTTGAGCGGATGGACCCGCTACTCTCCCCCCCCCCCATCCCTCCACGGGCTCTGGCTGGAGCTGCTGATTGAAGGTAAATAAAGCAACACACACACACAGGCACTCATACACACGCACGCAGGCACACACACACAGGCACTCATACACACACACACACACACACACAGAGGCATGCACTCACGCACTCAGGCACACACACACACACAGACAGGCACTCACGTTGCTTTCACTCCACACTCCTCCCCGCTGCCCGAAGCCTCCCCTCCTCATTGGCTCACAGCCACACCACGTGACGCGTCGAAGCTAGGGATCACAATTCTCTTGTATCCGCTAGCGGCTGACGCGTCACAGCGTGTAGTGAGCTGTGCAGCCAGGGGGGACCGGCTCGGCAGGATTCCCTTGCTGGTGGGGAAAGCCCGTGCAGCCGCCCGCGCCGCTGGGCGCAGCGGGTCCCAGGCCTTAGTTATCGAAGCTTCTCGAATAGGCCCCATAATATCAGGGGATAACACCCAAATGCCTTTATACGCTTTGGGGCCATGTGAGTGGACACTGTAAAGACTTCTCGGCATTTGTACAGACTATATTATTCAAACAATATTGTACCATATTGTGTCTCTTTAATTTTCGGTTTTGGGCTCCCACATCTTTAAAAAAACATACATTTATAAACAAAAGAGCAAATCACTCATCTTGATGCATAAGTACAGAATATGAACTCAGTGTTTGAAACAACACAAATCTATGTAACAAAAACAGTACATCATTGTATTTTTGTTCATATATAATATTAAATAAATTATAATAAATACATAAACATTTTCGTTCTTCAAAAGCAACACCGATTATATATAATTGCTATGGCTTTGATTGTTATTGTATCAAGATTACATAATGTACAGTATGAATAGAAGAAAAAAAGGATCATGACAGCTGTTTACTTTCATATCAATATTAACTCATTCACAGAAAGACCTTACACGAGAACAGTGTTAAGCATAAATTACAGACTCACATAACAAATGAGATAATATAGTATTTCCTTGGCTGTATCCATATTACACAAGTGCACGTATCTGAGAGAACATACCAACGTCTAATTACTAAATTAAATAGCTTCATAGTGCAGCCAAGAGCTGCTAAACACTGAGCACTGGTCTTTAGATAATGCCATGACTTGGCCCCATGATAACATTTTAGCGCTCACTGGGGTAGCAATTCTTCCCTTAGTGTCAAATGCAATTATGTTTTTAGACGAATTCTGCATTGCAATAAAAAGTTACCGAGACAACTGCTAAAAGCTGGGATTGACCCTTGATAAGCGCGTTTTCTCTCTTCAGAATGTCCTGAGCCACTTGTCAGTCATGTGAACGCTTCCGTCTCATTCGATCAGGCATTAGGGTCTCACTGTACATTTACAGTATTAGCACTCGTGACATCCTAATAATTTGGTGCATGTGGTTCTGCACTGCTTTTTCTCTGGGCGATCCGAAACAACGTCTGCCGTCGTCCTGCAGGTAAAGGGCTGCCAGAAATCAACCACCTGCTGCGCTCGAGACCGACTGGTCCAAATAAATGACAGGAGATGTGTGGAGATTCGCGCGCCACGGCCCAAGCTTTGTACCGCCGCCGCACCCCCCACCGACCCTCCCTTCTTCTAACAGCCCACGTGAGCCAGGCTTCAGTTCCTACTGCTGCAAACCCGGAGCGCTGGACACCAAGTCATTCAGCAAGCAACACCGGAGACTGGAGGACGTGCGGGGATCAGCAGCAACAAACCGCCGCTCTTCCATCACTGCACCATCCTCTGCAGTCTGCCCTGACACCGCGAACTGGGGCTGCTTCCAACGTTACTATTACCAACAAAACCAAACAGAAAACTCTTTTTCAACCGCAACCATATTTTTTTCTGAGGTTATCATCACCTCAACAGGCTGCCCCTCTATCGACAAATACATAAATACCAGCACTGTACACTTGTATATAAAGAGATCGCTTTGAATAGTGTTCGCTTGACTCATTGACAAGGGGAGGGAGGGGGTGGGGGCGGTGCCAGGCGACAGTCGCATCCTAATCTGAAGTGCACAAGGAGCAGTGAGCCCGGGGACCTGTCAGGGGAGCGGTCGCGGGCGATGGCATTTTCTCTGTTCGGGAATACCAGGCACGGTTTGCTCGCGGCTTTTGAAGCGAACGCCGAGTTCTACTAAAGAAAGCAAACAGCAGGAGTGTTTAAACGTCTCTTGCTAAACATTCAGAAAACAACTGTAAATGGTGGAGGTCCCGGGTAGTTTGCGGATGACAGTTGACGAGGATTGGGTTGAGATTTGTTTTTCTTTCCTGGGCACCGCGGACCTTTTACACACGACGTGCCTTGGGAACTAAGCTCCTGGTTTCTATTGTAGCTTCCCTCTGCCTGGGAACTCTCGGGGGGGATCTGCTGGTGTCTGACCCGATGGGTATCATGCCAACGAGAGCATCTTTTGTTAGGTGCCGGGTGGAATCCGAATACAACTGCAACCGTTTCTCCGATAAACTAAGCTAAGGGGGGAGAAAAAAACACGGAGGAATTAACCACAGTTTTTTGTATCCAAACTTTTTTTTTTTAAATACTTTCAATATTTATGATTTTATTTTTGCGGATAAATTAAGTCTCCTCTTGTGAACCCGACGACGAGAAGCGTCCAGCATCACAGCAGCTTGGATTCTGCCCAGCAGCCACCGCGGACGGTAACCTCCTGTCAGCGGCTCCTCCATGCGCAGGTCTGGGAGGAACCTCGAGCCTTCCCCCCTAAGAGACCAACTGCTCCGCCCGCGTGCGCGAGCCAAAACCGTTTATCTGGCCCCAGCGGGCGGTTCCTGAGGTGCGCACGCGCGGACCACCTCCCGGTGTCACGTGGGCAGCGCGCTCCCTCCCCCTTTTCTGTCTTTGGCCAACCCACGGGGAGCTGTAGATTTACCACGTGATCTTTTGCGCGGACCCTCAAGCGGGGTCCTTAGTCTTTCTGACCTTGTCAGGTGCCAAGGGCGCTTTTCTATTGATCCAAATCTGTTGAAGTGCACATGGCACCAAAAACCATGGGTGCGTAGTGCGAAGAGCTCACATATTCTTGTGGCCCCACTGCCGCACTGCGTGGCCCCTGCAAGTGCTGGCTTTGTGGCTTGTCTCTGTGTGTGTGTGGTGTTCCCGACCTCAGGCAAACAGTGCCAGCTTCTAAACATGACGGCCAGGAGGAGGTGCCCAGGGCCGCTCTACTACTGCCAACAATACCACGGCCACTACGTCTACTGGTGCCTTCTAATCCTGATCACTGCCAGGGGTAAGTTTGACCCAGCGAAGCGGCAGGCTGACCGCTCTGCTTCTGTTAGGTGGTCTTACCAAGGGACGTAGCGGTGAAGCTAGTTTAGGTGGTCATGTGGATTTCTGTATTGTACTGAGAAGCTTTGGGGTCACACTGTTTCTTATCTGTGGGGTGGTGCTAGGCCGTTCAGCTTCTTGTATACAGATGTAGCAGACATTATTGCACCTGTTGTGGCGGGAGAAAACGTTACCACTGGTGTGAGTTTCAACATATTTTCGTGCAGTTTGCTATTGTTTTTATGCAAACAAATGAAGCAATTACATGCCAAGTCGCGTGAAGACGGGTGCAATGAAGCGTGCTACTGTGCTATCTGTATGCCGGAGGTTCATTGTTCTGTTGCTTGTATTTTGGTCAAGCTTATTATATACTGGACAGGAATACTTGTGCATGGGATATGTTTGGAATACCACAGACTTTTCTACTTGGGACGGGTTGGGGTAACATTGCTTCTTTTACACAGGGCAAGTTTGGGACATGGTTGCTGCTTGTATAGTGAACAGGTATTGGGTCTTGCTGCTCCGCATGTATAAGGCTGCGTCCCCGCTGGCGCTGAGGGTGCTGTGCGCTCAGCGCTTGCCGCTTTTACTTCTTGTACTCGTTATGTAGACGTCCCCGCTCACGTGGGCACGCATGCTCTCCCAAGCTTGGTGCTTGAGGAGACAAAAAAAAGTGAGTTTGAAGCACGCTCAACATGCCCCCCCCTCCCGCTTGCGAAATAGACAAGACAGCCTGCGCTCATGCTTAGAGAGTTGGTGATGTCACCGCTCTCAAGCATGAGCGCGGTCAGCGCCAGCGGGGACGCAGCCTAATACATGTTTGGATATCATTGCTCATTCAACTGTATGGGGACAAATTTGGTATCGGTCTGCTAGCATTTGAGTAAAGGTGTGTGACACGTTTCCTTTGCTCTCTGGAAACCGTACCGCACACTGCTGAGACACTGGCTTTTATGAGATGTCACATCCATGCTGTTCTTACTGTAATTGTTGCCCCCATGTGGATTCAATTTAACTCCAGTGTGCTTTTTTTAAAATCCTGAAGATAAAGAAAGCGTTAACCAAATTAAAGGCAGTAATGTGAAAATGCAAAATGTTAATTAAATACAAATTCAATAGTTCTGTCTTAGCATAGGGATTTATGCATTGGTAAGCTTTGTCTGTTCACATTCCCAATGCCAGCTAATGTTATTTAAAAAGCCAAGCATGTGCAGCATTGCATACTAATAGGAAAGTAAAGCGTTAATATGATTACAAGGTCCATTTGTTGCATGATTGAAATGCAAACTGCCATACAGCTGAAAAGGTTAGGGCAAACAGTTGGAGGGATCCAGAAATGCAAAATATAACCCCTTTCTGATAGACCTGCTTGTAGTTGATTCCCGCAAGCTATAACGCTTCTGTTAGATATTTGGTGAGCGAAAGCCAATTGGGAATGTCATTTTCCTTTTCATGCAATTACAGAATTAATTTTGAAGAATATAAATGCAATGTCCATGTGACTGTTCATTTTTCACTGCCAGAGGGGCCTTTTACACGATTTTCTGCAGACAGACAGGTGTACTTTGCTCTGCTATGTGAGGCAGGTCTGACTGAAAAGAGGGTAAAGCACTATGATCATTTAAGATTTTTTGAGTTGACAATTTCAAATGCGAGTGGGTTTTCCCCTTGATACAAGTCTCACGTCCCTCAATTTGCCCATTGTAAAATCATATTTTTTTTTAACTTTCTTGACTAATGTAATATGTCTGTTTCTTACAGTATATTCTAACTTATTTGAAATTTGACACAGAAATATGTATCTGTACTACAGAAACATTTAACAGGCTGCCCAAAATTATATTGCATGTCTCAGATGGTAGTAACACGACTGGTATGTTTTGTGAATATTAGACAGCAGTAGAAACCCAGGTGTGCTAAAAAAAAAATAATTCTACATGTGAAGAGTATCATCTTAAGCAGAAGCATGGATTTGTGATGGAGATCAAAGATTTGATCGGTTGTCACCTTACTGATTAAACAAAAATTGCAATCAAGAACACAATTTGTAGGCGGCATCTGTCCACTGGGTCTTGGGACTGAGTGTGCCGCATTTATTTATGCTTGTTACAAGCATTTCCATTTCCCACATTTTTCTCTCTTTTTTTTTTTGTAGTAGTATTCCAGTGTTTCTGCGAGCTGAATTAAAATAATGGTACCTCAGTTATTCACTGAGGCTGTTTATCATACATTGTTCTGCAAGCCTGTATTGCCAGTGGTTGTTATTTGGCAGAATATTTGTATTGTGCCATATATGACCACAAAGTGTCACACAAGCTCATTTCGGGTTTTGGGTCATTTTAGTGCTGTGTGCCATCACGTCATGTTTCTGGACAAGACTTGGGCACTTAAAATGCTTTAATACTCACTGGTTAAGAGGTGAAAATATAATTATTTATTAACGTTGATAAAATGAGATAGGGAAAAAACCTACTCTTTATTTGACTCTTGTTCGATTTTCAGAGGAGTGCAACATCTTGTTTGTTTCTATAAAGAATGGGACAGCACCTGGTCACTCCTTGCTATAGCACCGCCTCCATTGGTTCCTCTCAGACAAAGTAGCACATCTTGCAATTATATTGTATTGCAAGCTTTTCTGTTGCTGGTTTCAATATTTTGTTATAGAGCAAACATGAAAACTCTAGAGGTTTCTGCACATGGACTTTAAGCACCGTACAGCTAAGGTGTTGAAAGCTCATGTCCAATGAACATCCACGAAAAGTAATGTCTGAACCTGTAGATCAATTTTTTCACCAGGACTAATACATCTGGCAGGACTCGTAACCTTCTGAAGCTGGAAGACCTTTACCAAAACTGAAAAGCAATGGAAGAGTTAAAAGATATCACACTGTTTCTGATGCATAAATCATAGATCAATACCAGCTCATGTTTGTGTTTTACACCTGGAATATTGCTGAGATATGCAGACTCTGGGGTTTTTTAATATTCCCTTTTACCGTTTTTTTTCGTTGGAGGACAAACACAGTTTTTTTGTGTGTGTGTCTCATGTGTAACCTCTCCCTGTGTAGCGTATCTCATTGGAAAATGAGATTATGCTGTGTAAGGCTCTTCCTCGTTTATAAACAATTTTTCAATGTCGAAGCTCAATTTCATGCCCCGAGCCCCTATTTTTTTTCACAGCCGTAAAAAGACAGGAAGATTTTAGCGCAGGAAGATCTGTACTTGCCTTTATAGATGGCTTGTTTATGATTTTAATCCCATGTAAGCAGTAGTGCAGGGATTTTAATGATTGTTTTTAATTGTATAAACCAAGTATACAGTTACTGTAGGCTGAGTCTACTCTCCATACCATAGGGTGCTACAGATATAGGGCTCTGTAATTGATGTGCTGTTTTATGTCATTACTGGATATCTTTAAATCCAGCGTTGCAAAAAGGCTGAAGATGGATCATTTCAGAGGCAAAAGCTTACATTTAAGATGACAGATGGGGGGCTCAGGGCACAACGAATTCTCTGCCAAACACATTGTTTAACTAACTTCAATTGGTGACTGCAAAGGTGTGTGGGACAAGTACGCTTAGAAAAGGGTGACTATTATGGCACAACTCCACATAAACCACAAGTGAACTAATAGAAATGATCATATGTTTAATGTGTTAAATCTTTTGTATTGATGTTGTCTGTTAATAAGTCCAAGTCGGTTATTTATCAAAGTCTTCTTAAAAATGCTATTGCTCTCCATGAAACTTTGTCTTTGAGAAATCAGGGGCTGTTTTTGCCCTAGTTTTGTAGCTTAGCTACTGTAATAAATTCCTGCATAGTTTTTTTCTAATGTTTAATAAGGTTATTATTTACGATCATGTCTCTGAAATGGGTCAGAGTTATTTATTTTATTATATTTAAAAAAAATATTTGTATATATCTTATATTGTATTTAAGTGTTACAAGCCCCTCCTTTCAAAGATCCAAAGAAGAGCCAATATGTCCACTAAAACAAAAATAAGATGTAGATAAGGGAACTAAAACAACTCACATTGTAAAATGGATCAGTTCACAATATTAACAAACAAGACCACTTTAAAAAATGATGAAAATGTAATATATTTGCTTGATTAGTTTGTAAAATATATCAATCACCAAGATTTACCCTTGGAACATACTGTAGTACTGACATTAATATTCGTATACTAAGTTGGACTGCACCTTTAAAGATTTCCTGTGTGAGTATAGTTGAAGTAGCCTTCAGCTTAAAAAAAATGCCTGAAACGTTTTCTGAAGCACATTTTCATTTTTTTAAAGCTGGGGACACATCCATATAACGTTACGCCTACCCCCTTCATAGCTAACACACGGCTTTGATTGTTCATTATTCAATGTATCTACTGTAAACGAACTGGTATGATATTAGTAAATGTTTTGTAGGTGACAATGTTACATGAAAATAAGTATGATGCACTCATAGACTCACTGCTGTTCTACTGTCGATGTGACAATGAAAACATTTACATTTAAAGTCGTTTCTGTACAAATTCTCACACTCCATCCTCTTGTTTACATGATTTACAGAAGTTCCATTTCATTTGTCGACACTACATACAGTGCGCATGTACAGTAACTGCACAGTTCAGTGAACAGATAAAGATACTCCCTGGGAGGGTGTGCAGAAAATTACAGATTTTGTAAGATCTGTACTGAATTAAATGGAATGTGCCAAATTTGTCAGTGTTTTAAGCTAGAGCTTGTATTCATTAGGCACAACCAGCTGATACTGATACAGTACTTGCAGGAGAATGAAAATAGACGATTTTAAAGACAACACTGTTTATAGCTATTCAATAAATGCAGCTGTTCTCGGTGAGGGATCTGTTCTAGATCACACACAGTACCTTACCTAGATGTAAAGATCTGCTTTCAAAATTGTTGACTGCATTTCACTTGTGTCATGTTTTTCATATCACCGTTGACAGCCTATTGCTTAGTTAGTTAATATGACTAAAATAAAGTCAAACATGATTGCTAGTTGGGTGTAATCGTGTTCGTTTTCTTTATAGCTCTATTTTGTTTGGTTAAAGTTGATCTTTTGGATTGATATCCCCCAGGGGGTTTAGATGCCACACGCAGAGCTGTGACATGAGCATATTGTGAAAGTTATTTATTAGCATTTTACAATTTATTTCGCTACAGCGCTGACATTGTGTACCAGGCTGTTTATAATTTACATAGTAAAGGCAATAAATTGCTGAAATGGATGAATAACTCAAATCAGGTGGGCACACTGGGCGTGAAAGAGAATGCCTGCAGTGTATTGAACCGTTACAGTCTGTGTTAATAGAATATACTTCATGCCATTGATATGAAAATCAATAATGGGGCAGGTTAGCGCAGCAGTTCAATACACTTTTAAATATACTACTGTCCCCGGCCATTCTGGAGCCTAATAGGTTAAGCTGCTTTAGCTCTATACAGAGCCCCTCCCTGGTAGTGTGGAACATCAGGGATGGGGGCGGTCCCTAAGCCTACAGCATATAAGGCCGCGTTTATAGTGCCGGTAACGCGACCGATGACGTCAGCCGTCGCCACTGGCGAAAGTTGACCTTTAGTTTTAAGCGACGTCGCAGGTGACAAGGCCAGTGATGTCACCAAGGAGGAGGGCAGCGCTCTGTAATTGTTTTAGAGACAGTCACATGTGGCGACTGTCTCTAAAAAAATCAAATTTCACTGGCTTCCAAATTTTGGTTGCTCCGTCACCATCGCGCTTACTATAAGCACATGCAACGGATTCAATGGATTTGTTTTGGAGCGAAGTCACGTCGCCATCGCTAGGCAGTATAAGCGCCATCTAAGTGAGGTGTCCCCTGTGTAAGTTAGAAACATCTACAGTAGATATAAGCTTACCAGCTAGAGCAGTGTTACTCAACTTTCTTTAACCCATGCCCCTTTTGAGAAACATAAAAATCTCACACCCACTTCAAACCTGCCTCCCCCAATCATTTTATTTGAAATTTGAAATATCGCGGCTAAAAACAAATCAAAGCATTTGTAAATTTAGAAACATCAAATAAAAATATCACTTGTGAGCACATTCACATGTCTCAGACATACTTTTCCCCATTATCTTTGGCTGCGTCCATGCGGCGAAGACCGCGCGGAGGCATGCGCGCGTGGTGCGATCACATTGCGTTAAGCTAATGATTGCGCCCAAAGACCGCGCGTGCGCGTGACAGAAAGGGGTGGGGGGCGCGACGTGTGCAAGGAATCAGTTCAATCTGATTCCTCGGTACGACGGGCAGGTCACGTTAGTGGTTTGCCCAATGAAAGCCCCTAGACACAGCCCCCACGGCGCGTCTCCCTTGGGCACAAAAATCTCCCGCTTAACGCGGGTGACGACACTCATGCGCTCACCTCCGCGTGGTCTTCGGCTGTATGGACGCAGCTTAGCATACAATTCAGAGATTCTGGGAAATGACATGCAAATGAGCACACAATGTTTATACTCATGTCCATTTTAATATTGACCCCATGAAGCATACACCTGCCGTATTACACCGCTTTTCAGCCTAGCCAGTAAATCCTACTCACAGACAGCTGTTTGGACCTTTTGGTTCTCTTTAGTGTGAGGGGGGTTATACTGGCTTTGCAATGTGATGTTGCAGTAGTTTTCAACCGCTCATTAAATAAGCTATGGTGGGTAAAAAACCTGACAGGCCTCCACCGTACATTGTACAGCAAATAAAAATATCACTTGTGAGCACATTCACATGTCTCAGACAAGTCTGCAACCCTGCTTTTCCCCATTATCTCTTAGTGCTTCCACTGCAGCCAATTTAGAACAAACTATTTCACATGTTCACTTTTGTTGTTAGTTCTTGTATAATGCTGCTAGTTTTATGTAGCGGGTTACAGAGACATTTTGCAGACACAGTCCCTGCCCTGTAGAGCTAACAATCTATTTTTTTTTGGTGCACAGGGAGATAAAGTGACAAGGAACTGACAGCGGGAATTGAACCAAGTTCTCCTGCTTCAACCTCAGTGTTTTTATTCCCTTAGCCACTCCTCCTCCCTCATTTAGTGCTAGACTTCTTTTTGTGCACACTAAAAATTCTAGACTGAATTTTCTGATGTATTTTTGTACTAGAATACTAATGTTTATATTGAACTAAAACATGAACTCACCTTAAAACAGAAAAAAATGCAATAGCGGCATACCACGTGGCTGTTTAGTTGCAAAGCGCACCATGAAAACATGACAAACTCTGCAGCATAACTCAGAGATAAAGAAAGATAAAGGAAAAATTATAGGTGCACTACTGCGCGTCATAGGATGATGCAATAAGCTGTATACGTTCTATTGTTAGAAATCATTAGCTATAATTGTACAGCTCAACCCCCTTATAATGCTGTTCTTGGGGTCCAAAGAATCACATCGCGTTATAAGCCGATCGTGTTAGAAATTATGTACAATTATATGAATTAAAGTATTTAAGATACCAATAATCGTGTTGTAAAGTATTCCTAAAAGCAAAAATTGGGAGCCCCGCTTGCATCGCGTTATAAGCGGATTCGCATTGTAACGGATCGGGTTATAATGGGTTGAGCTGTATTTCTTTCTGGTTTCAAATAAAAAATTATATTATAGCATTGCATTTGTTTTTTCAAAATACACACATGTCCCCTGAAATCCCGATACCCCACCTGGGGAGATGGGCCCCACTGGTTGAGAAACACAGAGCTAGAGCATCAATGGTTGTGTTCGTTGGCCAGCTAGGCCTTTAACCAACACAGCTGATCTCTACAACTGAAGGAGTATGACATAGGGAGCCTCGTGACTAGAAGGGACTCTGAATGAATGGGCCCTTTACTCCATCCACAAAAAAGGGAAACCTCCCTAGTCCAACCCATGTGGTAAGCCTCCACTCAGCAACCCTGAAACGTAAGAACAATGCCCCATGATTTCCAGAAATTCATTGCCTGTCTGCAATTAACCAGATCACTGCTGGATTTAGAAGCAGTTTCTCTCAAACAGTGATAAGTCCCTGTTACAGTTCCCTAGAATAGGGGAGCACAACATTTTTAAGCTCTGCCCCCCGGTCTTGCGCCCCATCTCCTACCTTCCAGATGCGTCAAATGATGCTCCGGGGTCACGTGACATCACGCCTGCGTGACAACCACGTGACAACTGCCTGCGCCCCCCCCCCCCCAGACAAATCTTCTGCCTCCACTGGGGGGTGCGTCCCCCAGTTTGCGCACCGCTGCCTTAGAATGTAACAATGTAATAATAGGGTTCGTTAACCAAAAAAAAAAACTTTGAATACCACTGGTCTATGCATACTCTGGCTTACAAATGACACATTAAGTGACTTATTAAAAACATGCAGATTGCAGTTCAGTCAATAGGAGCTGCCATTCAAGTCAATGGGAGCTGTCAATGAACGACGCCTGTGTGACTTATTGAATAAGCCCCTAAACCTTATCATTTATTTCAGCTGCTGCTTTTCCATGCTTTACCTACTTTTTTTTTACTGCAGATTTCGTTTAATTACATGTATTGAATGAATCACTGTACTTAATGCTGCCATAAAATATATTGTATTTCTGAAATGCTAGGGAATGCTAGGAAATAGGCATATGTTATACCATATTTCAAAGCAAATTTGTGGCAAAATAACTACAAATTGCATCATTTTAAGCTTGCGTCACTGTACCAAGGTCTTTCCTTGGTTTGTAATTTAGGGAATGTCAGGAGGAGAAGTTACATGACGCAGATATAATGAGATGTATCTAATCCTATGCCTCTTGTGCGTTACTACTGTATTTTCCCTTTTAATTGCATTAAACAAATCTGCTCCATGTGTGATAATGTAAACTTCAGTAATTTACAATTTATGTAACATGTAGGAAACTATTTTGCATTTGTCACAAACAAAAGAGATACATTGAGCTATGTATCAAAACTAGCCTCTTACACTCTGTTTATATTGATACATCACACTAGGGATGTCTTGGTGACCAACAGCA
Source organism: Ascaphus truei (assembly GCA_036426205.1). NCBI lineage: Eukaryota > Metazoa > Chordata > Amphibia > Anura > Ascaphidae > Ascaphus > Ascaphus truei. The sequence continues at coordinate 110,110,102 of CM071569.1, forward strand.
TATATTTATTTCTTTAAATCATTGGTGGGCAACAGTTACATGCAGCAGTAGAAGGCTTTACCTGCGGCCCCGAACCGCTGGCTACCCCAGAAGCCCGCTCTCCCTCTCTCCCCAGAGCTGGTGCGGATTGTAGCTTGTTACCATACCCTCAGCTGCTTAATGACAGCACTAACAACTAGTTCTCAGTGTAAGGAGAGGAGTTCTCATTCTCACGGTGGCATTAAGAAATTGACTGAAGAGAGCAGGGAGAAGCTCCTATATGTAATTTGGATAATGTGTGGCCCTTTCTAGCGCTTATGGGCTACACATATAACCCTTGAGGGTTATCATGCTGCCTACCACTGCTTTGAATGCATGAGAGTGGAATTAAATTCTGTAAGTTCAAAATATTGCTTAGCTAACGCTTATAGTATTAGCATAAATATTCTTCACCATTAGTTAATTTATAGGGACATTGTTGATGACTACTGCGGAATTCGTCTTTAACCCCCTCACTGCCAAATTTGCATGCATCATGTCTGGCAACAATGGAGTTCATAACCAACACAAATTGATATAAAATTATAGGGGAGACCTTTCCATTAAAGTAGTATTCTACAATACAGATGTCGTGGCCATTATCGTACCTGCTAACACATTTTGGCGGGATTTCCATGAAGCTATATTCCATTCAAACAAACATAATGTGCGCCAAATATCATGGGGGTAATTGTATTATCCATGATCTACTGCGCATACAATAACTACCAGTATTTCTGTATCTCATCTTCCAGCCTATAAAATAACCAAAAACTTTTCACAATCATTAGTGGGGCTATCCAATAATTCCTAACCTGGGTCACACCAGTTGGGGTGTTTTTCTGAAGCTTATGTCATGCCAACGGTTCCTAAAACAAACATAGCAAACTTTCTAGAGGTGTATGCTGTCTGTCCTGAATGACCTTGATCCAGGCATACTACAGTATTTGTCAGACTAAGTAATGGAAAGAAATACTCCTTTGTAATGGGTAGGACCTGATATGTCACTTTCTACTCATAGATCTTTTAAGATCTATGGTCTTTAAGATATAGATTATATCATGTGAAAGAAAAAGGACCCAGTCTTTCAGCACTCAGTCACAAGAAATGTAATATTGTATAATTTAAAAATATGCTTTATTTATAACCATGAATAAAAAATAGGGTGTTACAACGTAATTAAATTGTATTAAACAGCACGTGACTGTATCCTTGATAACCCGCCTGCGATTAGGTGGGTAGATATGGTAATGTCCCTAATGAATATTGGGGATCAAACGCTACTGATAGTAGCTGCCTAGTAATATAGGAAGGAGGAGCCTGTGAGAGCCCACTCAAAGACACTCTCCATATAAGTGTATCCAGGCGTACGGTACGCACTTAATTGACACACTGTGGATAAAAACAGTGATACTGTGTGACATAATGCGAGCTAAGTTAGACCAATGTGATGTCTGTCCCTAATGAAGATATGCACTGGTGACTAAATCCATTCATCAGTACTGTCAGAGCCAGGTCTATGGTGAGAGCCTGTATAGCCCACACCGTTGATCATAGGTGCAGACTCATGGACACACTTGGTAGTGGGATACAGAATAGTATGGCAAAGCTGGAGCATTAAATAAGGTCATCCATACACCTAACCTGCAGATAATATGTGTGGTAGAATCATCTGTAGATAGCAGTGAAGACAGTGGTGTTAACACTGAGTGCTGAAAGACTGGGTCCTTTTTCTTTCACATGATATAATCACGTCTCCATCCAGTCAGCACCTCACCGTGGTCTAACACTAGCTGTGCGGGTTTCCTTTGCGTGTAGCTCTTTAAGATATAGCCCTTTATAAACCTTTATAGACCTTTTAAGATGCCATGTGCTGAAATCCTTTATGCCAGCAAAATTGTTCAAATGCAATGATTAAGTAAGTCAGTATGCAATTTTCAATTTCTGGAAAAAGTAACTTAATGTGTGCTCTTATCAGTCATTTTGTGAATGGTAAACAATGGTTGGACTAGTCTCATCTCATCATCTTTTGACAAACAGAGCTGTACTTCTTGCCCACTTGTCTTGCCTTCTTTGCTGCAAAGATGATGACTGAAAATAGCTCATTAACAAAGTACTTCAACACTTAGACTTAGAGGAAAACAGTAGGTACTTGTTTTGTTGAAATAAAAATATCAAAGCCAAACTGTTAAATCTCTCATTCTGTGCTCTATTGTGTTGCATGTTGCATGTAAATTTGCTTTTTTCTTGATGATAATTGCAGGAAAGTAGGGAACACGTCCAATAAAGCTGTACATGGCTTGCCGTTAAGGAAATAAGAGATTGCATGTACTGGTTTAAAGAAAAGTGTTTCACCAAAAGGCGTCTTAGTAATAAAAATAAACTTCTAAGATACATATTCCCTCCTCACAGACTGATTAATAGAGAAAACGGAAATGTACACATAGAAGTCTTGATGTATTATATGCTACCTTCTCTGTGAATCTGAATAGATGAAATATTGGTTTTCATTGCAAAGGTGCATGTTCAGTTATAAAGATTTTCAGAAAACAAAAAATAGTCTAGCTATGCATGGCATCTTATCCTTCTGGTTGTGCAAAAATAATAATTTGGATGAAAAGAAAGTGTTATAATACAGCTTTGAGATTATCTCTGTAGGTGGAACTAGTGTTTTTAATTTAAAAGTTTATTTCTGCTGTTATAAATTCACATTCAACTGTGCTTTAAATAGCTGAATGTCTGGTCTTTACAAAAACTTGCTATATAAATACATAATGTATTTGTCTTTATTAGGAGTAATATAACATTGGAAGCTTAATATGCTTCATGCATAACTGTCCTATACCTGTAGAAATAACGTGTAATAACGTATTAGCTATATCCTGACCTAGCAGATGATTTGTTTTTCAGTATTCTTCATTGTGTTTTTTTCTCTCACTTTTGCAATTCTCTTAAAGGGGCAATCCCTCTTTGGACCAAATAACTAATTCCATTGATATGCTTGAGGGATTCCGCCTGGGTAATTTACACCTTTTTTTACCCCAAATATGACACTTATACATATTTTGTATGTATTTTTTAAAGTTAGACTTGGGAGGGGTTTGATTTCCTCTGGCTGCTCTGTTTTGGATGATGTCACTTTGTGATCAGCAAGTGCTTGTACAGTCAGACCCCCCTTTAACCCTATTAGCTCTGATAAGGGCAGGGTTGGATAAGGGTAAAGAAAAAACTTGATTGACAAGACTTCCCCATTCAGAGGCATCTAAGAAATTCAGCTGTCTGACTTTGTGGGATTGCACCTTTAAATCCTCTAATGTTATCAAATATCTCCAATCAAAAGAGTGAACATATACATAGGAACATGTCTGTAAGGTAATTCCATGCAGACCAGTGCTTGCTTTTTCCTCCAGTCTCGCATAATGCCAATTGATCAGTTGTACATGAGCATGTGCTAGACAGAACAGAATGAGTATTCAATGTCAATGTAACATCGGCAGCTGGGCTACTTTTTGAGGGCAACTGAGTTCCGGCACTTTACAAAAAACAAAAACAAATCCGGCACCTTTAATTACATACTTGAAAACGAGAGTTAACTCTCAATGTATTACTTCCTGGTAAAACATTTTATAAATAAATAAAAATTGGAATCAATAAGAAGCTGTCTATAGGTAATTATTAGAAATAGTACTTTATGACAGACTGTGTTTTTCCTACCAATTTTCTTTATTTAAAGGGGAATTATTTATTGTAGTGTAAATATATTTTGCATACAGTCCCTGTACCTTTTTCACTACAAAAACACCTCTAATTGACAGCAAAGAGTCGACACATTTCCATCCATGTGCCTGCTCACGAAATGCTAAAATATAAGTGAAATTGGCTAAAAATGTTGTAAAAACATTCGCACATCTTACTATATATTTGTGAAAGCGTCATATGTTTCTATGTCTGTATGTGTCTCCCTGTGTCCCTCCCTGTGTCCTTAGCGGCAATCCCATTGGACCTTGGGCCAGGCCAATGAGATTGCTCCCTTGGCCCGCCCGCCCCCGCACACCTCTCATTGGCCTGAGGCGGAGTGACGGGCCAAAGGAGAGATGGAGAGACACACACACACACACACAACCACCCCCCCCTCCCCCACGCTCTCTGCGGCTCTCCCCTCACATAGGCCGCTCCCCCAGCTGACCATCCCCGAGAGCGCTCCCCACGGCTCTCACCACCCATAGGCCACTCCCTCAGACCCCCCCCCCGCCCGCTCTCCCCCTCCCCCCCTTCCCCCCGCTCTCCCCCCCGCTCACCACCCCCGCCGCTTATCCCATCCCCCACCCACCCACACACACAGAGCACGCTCTCTGCGGCTCTCCCCTCACACAGGACGCTCCCCGTCCCAGAGGCCGCTCCTCCGGCTGTCACCGCCTCTCCCCACGGGAGGCGCAGCACCTCCTCACCGGAGCGTCTCAGTCTCTCCGCTGAGGAGCCCGAGGTGGAGGAGGAGGGCGGCCGGTACCCGTAGGAACAGGAGCGCGGCCGTGTGCAAGGTGAGGAAACGCAGGGGAATGGGTTATTTAACGCGTCCCTGACTCCCCTGCCCTTTGCCCCCCCCTACCGTCCTGCCCCCCTACCCTCCCTGCCCCCCTTCCCACGTGCCCCCTGCCCTCCCTGCCCTTTGCCCCCTGCCCCTCCCTCCCCCTCCTGCCCCCTCCCCTCCCCCCCCGTGCCCTTTCCCCCTGCCCTTTGCCCCCTGCCCTCCCTCCCCCTGCCCTCCCTCCCCCTGGCCTTTGCCCCCTGCCCTTTGCCCCCTGCCCTCCCTCCCCCTGCCCTTTGTCCCCTGCCACCCTCCACCTGCCCCCCCAGCCCTTTGCCCCCTGCCCCCCCTGCCCTTTGCCCCCCTGCCCTCCCTCCCCCCCTGCCCTTTGCCCCCTGCCCTCCCTCCCCCTGCCCTTTGCCCCCCTGCCCTCCCTCCCCCTGCCCTTTGCCCCCTGCCCACCCCTCCCCCTGCCCTTTGCCCCCTGCCCTCCCTCCCTCTGCCTTTTGCCCCCCTGCCCTCCCTCCCCCTGCCCTTTGTCCCCTGCCACCCTCCACCTGCCCCCCCAGCCCTTTGCCCCCTGCCCCCCCAGCCCTTTGCCCCTCCCTGCCCTTTGCCCTGCCCTCCCTGCCCCCCCCCCCCCCTCCCCCTGCCCCCCGCCCCTCCCTGCCCTTTGCCCCCCCCCCCCCTCCCGCCCTTTGCCCCCCCCCGCCTCCCGCCCTTTGCGCCCCCGCCCCTCCCTCCCTTTGCCCCCCCCCGCCCTCCCTGCCTTTGCCCCCCCCCTCCCCCTCCCTGCCCTTTGCCCCCCCCCCCGCCCCTCCCTGCCCTTTTGCCCCCCCCCCCCCGCCCCCTCCCTGCCCTTCACCCCCCTGCCCTTTTCCTCCCACCCTTCTACGCCCCTTGCCCCCCCCCCTTCGACGCCCCTCCCCCCCCCACCCTTCCACTCCATGCCCCCTGCCCTTCCACGCCCGGGCAACGCCGGGTATATCAGCTAGTCTCTATTATTTACTAAGCAGTCTTCTGTCATAAGACACATTCCGATGCTGGAAGACACACTGTAGCTCATTGACTTAAATAAGCTGCTCGAGCAATGTTTTATGGTAAAATATTCAATAAATATGGCCCTGTATGTAGGAGACTAAAAAACAGTTATACAGTAGCTGTGGTAAACCTCTTGCCTATTTGAGATCGGAATAAAACTGACAGAGTGACCCATATTTACAGTCTTCTGCTATAAGACACCTTGCAGCCCATTCAATACAATAGACTGTAAGGTGTCTGCCAGAGCTTGGCAGTATCTTATGGCAGGAAACTGCTGGGTAAATAAGGGCCTTAGAGTATATTGTTTTTTTCTCTGATACCTTTTTGAGCAAATAAAAGTATCACTTGTGATTACATTCACGTCAGACAGACCTGCAAACCTGCTTTCCCCCATTATCTCTTAGCATACAATGCTTTAGCTGCAGCCAGGGATTTGGGGTAATGACATGCAAATGAGCACACAGTGCAAGTGTTTTTTTTTATTTGCTGTACATTGGAGAATTTTTGCAACTTTTTAAAACATTCATCTTTACTTGTTTTGTGTTTGGTTATACCCACTACTTAAAATAATAATAATAATAATAATAATAATTCTGTATTTCAGAGATTTTAACCCGTGGCAGTGATATCACATGAATACAGGATGGTTTATCTCTTGTTAGAGAAGAAGTGTTCGCAATAAAGATTTAAAACAGCACGGAATACCAGCGGCACCAAATATTGAAATCACTTGCTTTTCAAGACAGATATTTTAGTGTGCAGTATACATATGTTGGTTCTTGGCTGCACACCACAGTATTGCCAGTTGTTTGTCTATGTTAGTGAAAAGAATACCTAATGGGTAAAAAAAAACATGTGTGGAAAAAGCCATTAAAGCAGCAGTTCAAGCAATATCCTACCTGTTTTTTTTTTTTTAAATAAATCAGTTCTGTACTATGAGAAAATATTTGTAGCATTTAAAAAAAATGTTTTAAATACATTTTTAATGTTTCTAATGTAGGAAGCATTTCCAAAGTGACAGCCCTCTTCCCCTTCTGATAGGCTCTGGCTCTTGAGCCCCGCCCCCTCTCTCTAGCAGTGCACCAATTGTATCTAGTAACTGAACAGTCACTCATATTCCAGGACAACATTGCTCACAATGCTGTGCAAGAACAGAATTAAATAACCCAGAGCAAGCGATTGATGACAGGAGAACGGATCGATCTGCAGCTTAGCCAATCACTTTTCAGTGAGCAGATTGTATTGATGCACATGTTGAATGGGAAACAATATGTATATATTTTTTATGAACGGCAGCTTGAACTGCAGCTTTAAGATTCCTGCATTAGAGCTTTGGCGCTGTGAAGATGTCTACCTATTGTTTAGAATGTGAAAAGACCCAGTAATGGTATTCAATAGGGCAGCCAAAGGTTTAAAGTTGCAATCTATGGTACACAAATTTGTCAGAGGTGTTTGATTGGATTTCTTACTTTTGCTATTTTTCGTTGCATAAAAATAGCTGCCATTTTGTCTCATATGAAGTAATATTTTACTGGTTCTTGGTAAATACATTGTAAATTATTTGTATTTCTATTCCCAATTCCTTTTATTGAAATAAAAATGAAACCGTTTAGCATAAGTTGCCACTAAATGCAGCAGGGAAGCACATGAGGTGTTGTCGCAGGCATCCAGAGATCAGGGTACAGTATGCCTCAAGGCGGTAACAGTGGGACATGGACTTTGTGTAAAAGTAGATTGAAATGTGTATATTTTTACATGTATTTGTCCATAAAATATTTACCAGGAAAGCTACATTTAGATCTAAATTTTATTTGTATGTGACTTTGGATCAATTACGGGCATCGGCACTATTCTCACTAGAAAGAAAAGAGGAGCTTCATATAGTTCTTGTGGGGCAGTGGAACCCAGGAATATGGACACCACCCAAATATAACCATGTGAAAAAATGTTCAGGTCCCCTTAGAGCAGGGGTGGGGAACCTTTTTTCTGCCAAGGGCCATTTTGATATTTATAAAATCATTCGAGGGCCATACAAAATTATCAACTTAAAAATTAGCCTGCTATATTTGGTCAAACATTTAATTTACTCACCACTAATGTGATGACTGAAACTGCTTCTCTTTGGGTGACTGACTGACTCTTGGGTGGTGGGTGACTATGACTGACTGCGGGTTGGTGTCTACACACGTACACACACACACACCGGGCAGGGCGGAGGGAAATCAGACTCAGACCCACTCACTCTCAGACTAACTCTCAGACCCACTCTCAGACTCTCAGACCCACTCCCAGACCCACTCTCAGACTCTCAGACCCACTCTCAGACTCTCAGACCCACTCTCAGACCCAGACCCACTCTCAGACTCTCAGACCCACTCTCAGACTCTCAGACCCACTCTCAGACTCACTCTCAGACTCACTCTCAGACTCACTCTCAGACCCACTCTCAGACCCACTCTCAGACTCACTCTCAGACTCTCAGACCCACTCTCACTCACTCTCACTCTCTCTCTCTGACACACACACACACACACACACACACACACACACACACACACAACCCACATGCACACACACACACACACACACACACACACACACACATATATATACACACACACACACACACACACACACATATACACACACACATATACACACACATATACACACACACACACACACACAAACACACATATATACATACATTTAGCTAAGCCTGCGATTCTCTCCCATAAACAGGGAGGTGTGGCCAGACTGACTATTGATACAGTGCAGCTCTTGCTACCTAAAGCATGCTGTCCCAGAAGGAAGTTCCTCAGCCTGTTTGCCGTCACTCCCTTCCTCTCCTCTCCTCTCCACTCCAGCGGAGCCTGCAGTGGTTTGGGCTTCTCGGGTTGAGCTGACAGCCGAGTGCAGAGCCGCACTGCTCACTGTAACCCCCGCACTGGCTGTCCTCTGGTAGTGCGCAGGTCAGCACAGCGCGGGGGATGCTGGGTTGGGGCTTCCCCACCCTCAGTCCCAAGTTGGGAAGTTGGGAAGACGGGGGGGAGCGGGCTCACAGGCATCAGACCGGACACTCCGCTTGCCCTGCGGGACCTCTGCTCTGCGCATGCTGAATCGCTGCCATTTTTTTTAAATATAAAGGGCAGGGCCGCACGGGGGCCGGACCAAATCATTTCGCGGGCCTTATGCGGCCCGCGGGCCGGACGTTCCCCACCCCTGCTTTAGAGTCTACACTTCAAATTGACTAAAGAGAGTAAAAAATATTCCATAACGCTTTACTTACGAATCTTGTGGGTTATTTTTGAAGAATCAAAGAGTACAACACAACGTTCCAGGTCCCTCCAAGGATAAATATGGCCCTATATATAGGAGACTAAAAAATAACATTAGAGCAGTGGTAAACCTCTTGCATACAGTATTTGAGATCAGAATAAAACTGATAAAACTGAGAGGGTAACCCCAATGGGTGTACTCTAAGGCTACACTTATAGTGACAGTGACGCCAGGCTGCGGTCGCTGGGAAAATCAAATTGAGATGACTTCCAGCGATCGCGACCAAGCTGCCGCTCCGCCGTGCTGTCGCGTCGCGCTTACTATAAGCGCACGCGACGGAAGCAATGCATTTGTTTTGATGTGACGTCACCGTCGCCGGCACTATAAGCGCAGCCTAATTGTTCACAAAACACAAGATCAATAAGTAAAGTGTTAAGGAACATTTTTCACTCTTTTAAGTCTATTTGATCTCTGTCTAATGGGACCAGAACATTTTTACACAAGATTATATCTGCACTATTCTGTCTTGGAACCTAGTCTAAAAAACGATAAATAGATCAAGTACAACAGCCATTAAATAGAGAAGTAAAAATATACAGTATCTCCCTATCCCAAAAATCAAATGTATGTATGTATGTCTTTATTTATATAACGCCATTAATGTACATAGCGCTTCACAGCACTAGTACACGTGACAATCATATAAATAACGAATAATATAAATTTCACATAAAGGGGAGAAGTGCTTCAGACATAAAAGTAACATTTAGGAAAAGGAGTCCCTGCTCCGAACAGCTTACAATCTAATTGATAGGTAAGAAGAACGTACAGAGACAGTAGGAGGGTGTTCTGGTAAGTGCGTTTGCAGGGAGCCAAGTTTTATGTTTGAGGTGTATAGTATCAGCCACGGTGCTACTCATATGCTTTGTTGAGCATGTGTGTTTTAAGGTGGGTCTCAAAAGTGAATAGAGAGGGTGCTAGTCAAATATTGAGGGGAAGGGCATTCCAGAAGTCTGGGGCAGTCAGTGAGAAAGGTTTAAGGTGGGAGAGGGCTTTAGATACAAAGGGGGTAAAGAGAAGACATCCTTGGGCAGAACGCAAGAATCGGGATAGTGCATAGCGAGAAATTAGGGCTGATATGTAAGGAGGGGAAGCCAGGAGAAGGATTTCAGCAGGTGAGACGCTGAGACAGATGACAAGCATGATACGTCTACCAAAATGGGATTCTGTGCCCAAAATATGGAAAATTAATTTTAAATTGGGCATGTAATAGTTCTCAGAATAACAAACCCTGAGTGCCATTGTTGAGATTAAACAGTCACTGTTGCTCCAAGCCTGTGAATCTTGTGTTGCATATTCAGTGATATATTGAGTTATAACTACATGATTACTATTCCATAACACACATTCTTGTGTTGAAAATCACTGTACGGCCCATTCAAGTCAGTGGGTGGTAAGGTGTCTTTCTGCGCAGGTAGGTGTCTTATGGAATAGCACAGTTTAGGAAATATCACCTTATGTAATGAAAATGGCAGAAAATATTCAGTATTTTAATAAACCTGACACACCAGATGTTACATTTAGTTGTAGGTTGCCTTATACATTTATAATATATAAATATATAAATAGTTTTTATGGCAGTTCAAAACCTGGCTTAGTTTGTTTGTCCAGAAGGCGAGGTTATCTGAGAGCAACAGTCTCTAGGATATGGGGGTATTGAAATATGGCATCACAACTTCTTCTGACAGCAGAAATAAATAAAGTAAAGTAATGTACAGTATCTTGAAAGACATTGTTTGGTGTTCTGCAGAATATCAAGAGGTGTGGCCAGGACGACAGTTCAAATGTAGCGTAAGTTTACTAAATGTGAAATATCATGGGTCTAACAACGATTCGTGAGAATTACAGATGGATTTATGATCAGACAAATCAAATAATGTCAAACACTTCATGTTTATGAGGTTGTAAAGGACAGATATCACTCACACTTAGGAGGAGGTCAGTCAAAAATAATCTCTTTACATGCGCTAAACTCACCCGAACATATTGATATGAATCACATTCTTCTAAGTATTATAGGAAGAAAGATATTGGATGTTTTATATGTTCAGGCACTTTTTAAATGAAAAAGAAAGCCTTTTTTTCCCTTTAGGCTGCGTCCCCGCTGGCGCTGAGCGTGCTGTGCGCTCGGCGCTTGACGCTTTTACTTATTGCAGTCTTTATGTGGGAGTCCCCACTCGGGCACCCACGCTCACCCAAGCTTGGCGCTTGAGCAGACAAAAGAAACTAACTTCGAAGCGCGCTCAACTTGCCCGCAATGCCCCCGGCACGCTTGCAAAATAGGCAGGACACCCGACGCTCATGCTTAGAGATGGTGATGTCACCGCTCTAAAACATGAGCGCGGTCAGCGCCAGCAGGGACGCAGCCTAAGGCTTTGCCTATAACTTTCGCCGGTCGGCCGCATCGCGGGATTCCCGCAATTTGATTTGTTCAAGGGCCGTCACGTGATGCAACGGCCCTTGAAAAATCAAATTTTGCCGGCGGCGGGTTTTCGCGATGGCGACATCGCTTGTCGCCGTCACGTGCACCATAAGCGCACGCGGCGGCGGCGGCGGCAATGCTTTTGTTTTTGGGCGAATTTGCGTTGCCGGCACTATAAGCACGGCCTGAGTCATAAAAATGTCACTGGCTGCATATTGATGAAAGAGGGGGTTAAGAACACACCCAGAAGGTGGCCTTATGTTTTCAGTGAAAGATGTTTTAGGATAAAAAGAATGTATTTAGAACATGAATGATGATTTCAACCAAGGGAGTACCAATGCTGTGACACATGAAATCTCATATTCTCAACTCATGACCCTTTGAGAAATCTGATAAATGTTATGCGGGGATGTAAGTTAGATTTTCTTGGTTTATCATTTTAATTTGAAGAAACTGTCTGCATTTGTTGTACTGTATATATTTTTTTCAATAACCTAAGCACTGTACTATTTTGTATATTAAATCTAAAATGTAATAAGTATTCTTTGGACTCTGATTGAACTTTGCACATTTTGAAGAGAGTGATTACATTTTTGGACACATTTTGCTACAGTAGAGTTTTGTGTGCTAAATACATATTTTGCTTAGTAAACAGGGACCAGAGACCCTAGCGATTATATTTTTCTGTATCCTTGGTGGTGGAGGTGATTAAAAGCTATATATTGTGATGGATTGATTGTAGATATTACCCGTTTGAGGAGCCCTGCGAAGAGATAAAGGCTGGATAGCTGTGTTTATTAACCCTTGTGACATATACAAGTAACGGCCTCACAAGTGTACTGTTCGTGACACCCCATGTAGGCGTAGTGTGTTTTTGAAAATGGCAACACGCAAATAAATATCTATAATAGGTATTTATCTCACTTTTGTTTTTTGCAATTTTCAGCACTGAATTCTATGTTGTAAGTTAATTAAATCATTGTTTCATAAATACTACGGTATATCGTCTTCGCTGCCATAGGAATCATAGAAAATGTCTTGGTTTAAAGAGGGTGATATAAAAATCAACCATTTGACCTGAACTTTCAGCTAACGTGAAGCTTTGATTTTATTTTTTTTTGTTTCTCACTTTTTCAGGGACAAAGCTCCCTGCTTGAATCATTTTAGACATATCTCTTGACCAATATGAGCCTAGCATGGTAATACCGTACAAAGGGAGGAAGCCATCTGGACTAATTCTAGTCTAATTTTCCATTCTAACGGCTGCTTTCCAAACTCTCATGTCTAGAAACTGGTTTATTGGATGCAAGATTTCACGCGTCAACCGTGATTTTGGTTTTCTACCCTGCCGGCATGCAGCTGGACGGCAGGGAGAGATTCCATGAACAACTCTGTTACGCAGGGCATGGGCCAGTGATCTGAAAAGCTCAGCCAAGTGTTGCCTGCTTTATAGACCTTCTGGTGTTGCTAATTAATGGCTGAAGCAATGATAGTGGAGACGAGAGAGAGAGAGCAGACAAGCAATTAATCTACCTTGAAATTTTCAGCTGAAATTGTAGTCTTCATTTTAATGCACAGGCTTATTTCCTTAACACATCAGCCGGCTGCTTTATCGACTCAGTGTATTACTCTGTGATATTGCCACATTTTTTGTCACTGCCTTTCAATTACAACCTTGATACTTGCTAAGAAATCTTTTTTTTCCCTATGGCAATTTAACACTGTAATTTTGCAAGAAAGGGTTATTGTTCCTCTGTTATTTTTTGGTGGGATGTGTAAACGTACATACTATCTTTTAATCAAGCAAATTGATAAGGGAGTTAAGGGGGGAGATAAGCACATGTCATTAATTTAGTGTAGTGGGAGAGATTGTTTGCCTGGCCATAGAGGAACATACTGTTATTTTTCAGGATTCTTGTCTATTGGAGGAGGTATTTTATCTAATGAATCTGTGGGTGTGGGTGGTATTTTTGTGTGGTATATTTCTGTTGAGTGCTAAGATGTAGGGTGGGGTAGTAATATTATTTTTCTGTGTGAGGGACAATTTACAAATTTGAGTATGTAATGAATTATTTACCTCTTTGTGAAAAATGTATCTGTTTCATAATTTCATTGGTAGACTGATTTATACCTAATGGTCTGCTTTAAAAGCTTGACTTCTTAACGCTTCTGGTCTTTCAACTAATGTTGAATGCAATTAGTTCTAATAACATAGTCGAATGCAATTAATGGACTCTTGTTTTAATGGGCTTTTGTTGCAGCTTTTCATGTGGAAAGCAATATAAATTTGCTATCCTTTTTATTATTTATGATCTTTTATTACCAAATTAAAACTGCGCTTACCATGCTAGCTATACTATGTTCCAAGTCGCAGAGGACAGTAGAATCAAAAGCAGTCTAGCCAGCAAAATAATGTTATTGACTGAAGCTGGAATGTAACATCATTTTCTACTCCTTATTTGTGGCCTGGTATATGATTTGATTGCCAAGAGTTGTTGCAAGAGGTAGATGTTTTATTTGTCGGGACTGAAAACTGAGCCACTGATTGTACCACCTGTGCTGAAGCAGGGATATCCTGAAAACCTGACCTGTTGGTGGCCCTTGAGGACTGGAGTTTCCAGCCCCTGTATTACACCCATCCAGAGCATGTTAAAGCCCTATTTCATGGTCTGGATGTGAGTAATGCCTAGTTTATATATGACCTCCTTCCGTTATCCTTAACGGACTTTAGTGGATATGCGCTGTTAGGGGGAATGGAACGTTTAGCCGCGAGCAAAACGCTGTTGGTGTTCCGCTGCTGGGGCACGTGGCCGCAGGGCAGCTCGCTGCTGGACATTTTACCTGACAAGCCAGGTCTGATAAGTGCATCTTTAAATGTCCCCCGCGGGACCACTAAAGTGCCTAAACCGGCCACTCCGACGCGCCATCTTTAAATGTCCCGTACTTATCAGACCTACTGTAGCTGTAGTGGATGGTCGGGCACGGGAGCGTGTGCGGCAGACATCACAGTGAAATGTCCCACCGGTGGGAATGTCCCGGCGGAGGAACACCAGCGCCGTTTGTCAAAGTCCAATACCGATAGGGAACGCCTCTTTTGCATCTCATTATTACAAATAGCTGGTATAATTAATGCAGTGCTCTGTTCAGGAGAAAACATGACTTAACGTTACGTAATTATCCTTTGAATATTGGCAGTAAGACTTAGCGTGACATTAACGTCACGTTAAGTCACTGAACAGTATCTGGTCCACAGAGAGCACTGACCCTCGTATATATTACTCCGCAGTTAACCTTGGATGGTGTCACGATAAATCACTGAGTGGGTTATATTCTGTGAACAATACATGGCTACCAGAGACTGGGCATGGGGGCAAGGCTTTATTAGGGTCATAAAATAACTAACAGGACAACCATGTTTACAAGAGGAGTCCAGTAGGTGGCAACGTTTTAGGCTTTCTGTATTATTTCCTCCCTTTTATTTTATGAAAATGGTGTGTGTATGTATATGTATATGTATGTATATATATGTGTGTGTGTGTATGTATATATGTATATAGTTGTTTGTTTCTGTAACTTTTTTTTTCTGTAACAAGCACTGTACACTTTTCATTATATTCAATCAAAAATTGAATAAGTACTGTCTTGGAGCTCTAATTCAACCTAGTACCTTTTTGAAGAGATTTAATGCATTTTTTTTTTGTTGCTATATTGACTTTTTGTGTTAATTGCAATATTTTGTCAAGTAAAAAGCAGACATAGGATTCCTGAGGATAAGACCTTAAATTATTCTTCCCTTCAGTCTGCTTGCCTTCACATCAGCTCAAAATCAAAACTAGGTTGTCTCAGTGTGAGAATCCCATCCTTTTATAGTCACTTTTTAAAGCAGCCGTCTGCTTTAAGAGATGTCTTTTCACGCTTTCCAAAGCTGTTTTTGTTTATTAAATTTGATGCTTGTTGTGGAGATATTAGGGTTTTAAATATTAAACGTCTGAAAAATGAAGCTCTCCATGGAGCCTGTTGCAGCCTAAAGGTTACGATGGTAACCTCAGAAGCTAGAGATTTGTTTTATTGTAACATTCTTCTTTGTTTTAAATAAGGTTTGGATATACTCAGGTGGCAAAATAGTAACATTAAATGAGTTAAACTCAAGGCATCTGGGAGGATTGCTGCTTTAAGAGAAATATGCAGAGATATTGTTATTAGAGTAAGTAATTAAACTATGCCATTTGCTTGGATGTTTTCATATTACTTTGAGAGAGGTTAGCATCTCCACTCAGCTCTACTTCTGGTAGTGTGAATATTAAACAGATATTACACAGTGCAAAATGGTGTGGGACAAGATTGACAAGAATGCATAACAATGTGAGCACATTAGAATTGACAAATTGCTATGTGCTGGAACAGTAAGTAGAGCTGTCATTGTTATAATTCTCTAAAACCTGTTTATTCTTAGCAAATGTCTTTATGTATGAACTTTTCTCTTTGTAACTTTATTGATGTCCATAAAAGGTTTTCATGTTGCTGTTTTATTGGGAGTAAATGGTAGATACACGCTTGACTTGTATCTGCGATGAAGAATAGTTTGTATATTATCTTTTTCTGATGTATGATATTTGTTTTCTTTTCTTTTATTTAGTAGATATACATTTTCGAAGGCGCTTACAATTGATTCGGAAGGGGAGAAAGAAAGAAACACTAGTATTGCCAATCCTTGTTACCCCCTGTGCTGTCGAGGGGCTTCTCTGGCTGAGATTCAGAGATTGTCTTAAGCAGACAGAAATGTAATACAGGCCTAAACATACAGTTGCTTGAAATTAAAATGTTAAAACAATATTGCAAATAGCTACGTTATAAAAGCGTAGCAAAACTGTAAAGTATAAAGAAATAATTTGCTCTAAGATAACATTTTCAATACATTTTGCGTTCAGATTTTCAGTGTTGTAAATCATTGATAAAAATCAGAAATGTTCATTGTTACAGGGAAACTATGAGAATATGTGTGTATATATACAGACGAGACCACAAGTATTGTAAAGCTTGCCTTAAACTAGCCTGGTTACATTCTGGGTATGTGCTGGGTGTAACCTGGCTAGTTTAAGGCATTTCTGCATTGACTAATGACCCATAGGATTAATGCAGCAGGGGTCCCTGGCAGTCCCATTCAGTTTGACTGGGACTGGCAGGGACCCCCGCTGTTAATCTGATGGGTCATTAATCAATGCAGAAATGCTGGGTCCAGTTTAAGGCATGTATCCAGCATGTAACTGGGTGTACCTGGGGTATTTTGGCGATTGCCACTGGTTGATGTTACAAATAACCGTGGGCACTACAGTGTGTATATTATATATATATATTATATATATATATATATATATATATATATATATATATATATATATATATATATATATATAAATATGATATATATATATAATGTATGTGTAAAAAAGAAGCTATTGAATGAGTTAATCTTTACTTCAAGTAACAAAGCAAACACATCGTTTGACACTATTTTACTAACACATACTTTCTTACTATTACTAAATATATAATAAAAAAAAATACTAGCCTTCTTGTAAAGAGACAGACAAGGAATATCTAGTCTCTCCTATTTGTTAAAGCAGATGCCTTGAGTTAAAAAGCATATTACATACATTAGATCAGTGTCATTTTCAGTTTCTACCATTGTAATGAATTATTTTACTGAGCACCTCCCCCTTATATTAGGCATAGGATTGCTATTGACTGTGGTTGCTTACTTAATGTCGCTTTTTAGAAGATGATCACACTCATCAATGCAGAAATATAACTGTAATCAACAAGAAAGCTTTACTCTTTTCTCTGTTAGGCAATCATCCTAGCCCTACTTCTCAATTGCTATGTTGCTGTGTTTTTGTGCAATTGTCTTCAGGAGTGGTTAGAAAGACCTGATTATAAAGCATCTGAAGAACATTGATGCATGCTACTCTTGGATCCTGAGCAAGGAACAAATAAATGCAAGCACAGCATTACCATGCTGGTATTTTACTTCCCTTTGGGGAGACACATCACTAGGACTCTAAAGCTAAAGACCCATGACGAAGCCCTGTGTGCGAAATGTGTAGGGTTGTTGAGAGGCCATTGTGTGGTATCAAAGCGGAATTACACTCAGCATATCATCCCCCTCGAGGAGCAGCCATCAGAGCCGAGAGGAAGCGGTATTGTAGGAGAACAGCAGGACCGCTATGTTTCAGACTGGGTGCCAAATCATAGTGCAGGCGAAATCTCACGAGATGGCATCTCCTTGCATCGCCGTGATCTGCCGGTTTTGGTGCCCGTGCTACCCCACACCCGTCGTTGTTAACTCACATGTGAATGAGCTATATAATTTTTATCTGTGTTTTATTACATTTTCTTACGAAAGCTGTGCTTGTCTGTTTATTTCTTCCTTCTGTATGCTAAGGTGTATTCCCCCCCCCCCCCCCCCCCAACCAGGGGAACGCATTGAATCACCTACCTTGATTCATACAGACTGAGCACGCTTTAAGTTTACAACTTTCCTAAGATCAGACTAGTTGAGCATGGTTCTTTTGTTTGCATAGTGATTGGATCTAGAACAGTAGTTATCACACTTTATCCCCTTTACCACCAGTGGTCCTCAAAGCCTTTCTGAATTCACTTCAGGCTGCCCTCTCAATATGTTCATTTTATACCACAACTAAAGGCTGATTTTTAGATATACAGGTCCAATTTAGTTGAATATGTTATATGGAAATAAAAATGTATTGGTGGACAACAGCTTAGCACAAGTGCAGTGTTAGCGATAATTTGAGTTTGAAAAGGTCCCCAATATGGAAGTTTGGAATTCCTTGCAAACCATCCTGTTACTTAAAAGGCAAATCCTTCTGCAAAAGTACCTGAGAAAGATTCTTATTATTCCATATTGTGAGAGAGAGAAAAATAAACTTACCAAATCAATGTTAGTTCATTTTTTTGTCTGGTGTAAACCCTGGTTTGCGTCAGTCAAGGTCTGAAGCTGAACATTAAGGCTCCTCTGCTAGAGCCGATGTCTGTCAGCATCTTCTTTCTCTTGTGGCTGAGTCTCGTACTTCTATTAGCAGTAATGTGAAATGTGGCTTGAAAGGAGGGAGCTAAAGAACTGTTCGCTGAGGTTAAGAAGGCAACTCCAAAAGAGGCGCTTTCATATGTAACCTCAGAGCCTCAATAGCACACAGGGCCCTGATATTACCAGAAATCAGTAAATATTTAAAGAATAAATATGAGGAGGCTGGGGAAAGAATGTATGGTGACACTGTGATGAGAAGCGGAGAATGTAAGAATGATAAGGGTAGGAGAAGAATGCAACACATGATTGAGGGCTAAAGGTTAGTAGAAATATGAGAGGCAGTAGGTACAGGAGAGAGGGCAAAGTGGCAGAATTTAATGTGTGTCTGAACGGTGTAAAGACAGAAAGAATGGGGGGCAGGCAAGAGACAAATTTCTTCCATATACAGTATAACCAAGTACGTATATGTCTAGGAAAACTAAGAAAAAAAAGTGGAGGTATTTACAGATGTACTAGTTCTTGACTAGTATATTGCGAGGTCTTTAGAAATAAATAATGGACATTGGGTTTTCAGTTGTATTTTTTTTTGCTATATGTTTTGTAAATCCCATAGCTCATTAAGTGCTATAATAAACACATTGAAGTAAGAACTAATGCGGCTGTCATGTGAGCTCATATAATCTTAAGAAGTATACAGTAAGTTTGGATTGCACGATTGATTGGTTCTGTAAGCCAAATTGTTTAGGTTATTTTTGTCTTTCTCTACACAAAGGGTGTGCAAACGTTTCCCCCTGCCCTGCCTGCTCTCTTTACCGGGCACCCCTCTGTCTTGTCTTCAACGTCAAATGACGCAGCAGGGTCACGTGACGTCACCTTTCCATGGCAATGTGATGTCACGTGACCACCAGCGTCATTTGGCTCCGCGTTGCCATGGCGACGCATCGCAGAACACAACGTAGGAGACATTGCAGAGGCCTCGCGTGATCCCCCGGTATTTAAATGCCGGGGGAAGAGCGCGGGGCCTCTGCAACCGCTGCCCCCCCCCTGAAACTTATTCCACCCCCCACTTTGTGCACCCCTGCTCTACACAACGTGCATTCATTGTACAATGTACAGTGTATTATTGCTATTACACAGATGTAACTGCAGAGACCCAGCATTTCACAGGAAGTGCTCTTCTTTTCATTGTCACTTGTCACTATCCCAAGTTGGCTACTCATCCCCATTAACCCAGGCAATGCAGCTCTTTACATAGTTGGAAAGTGGAGAGACTGCCGTCTGTTTGCAATGCGCTGATCCTCTCCTTTTATTTATCCTTTCAATATAAAACTTTTATTGTTTCCAAAACAAGTGATATGTCAGGCACAGTGCAAGTCAAATAATGGAGACACACATAGTAGTAATACAGAACTACGTATCATTAATATTATGGACAGGAGATAAAACACGAATAAGGGCTGTTAGGAAACCATACATCAGTCTCTCAGTCAAGGAAAAGCCCTTTAAAAGAGTGAGGTGGCTTTCACCAGCTTGTGCATCATGGACCATGACACCAGAGTTATTTACCCTCGCCCCCAAGCCCTGCTTTTCCCTTGTTAGATTATGCTTATTTATATTGTACTTTTTATGACTTCTATTTAAAAATGCCAAGCAGGATTTTCAGATTAACCACTTCAGTGCTGAATGAACAAGCATTGCAATTGTCACAGCATTTTTTGCATTGGTGTGGTTACAGAAATCAAAGGTTTATACAGTATGTTATGGCATTCTTGGTTCTCCACTATGTGGGACTTGACATATTGTTAGAGAAGCAAAACAAAATCCCAGATGAGGAATATGGAGGAATATTTTAATCAAAGACACATATAGAACTTGGGCCGATATATTTTGCGCTTAATACTTACCTGTGGAGAACAAATCAGACTTTTCTCCAGCTATGGAAAATCCACCATTCATGACTTGGGCAAAAAAAGTCTTGAGACTTCCAGGATTATCTGGATGGTGAATTATAGATAATCAAGACCTTGAGGAATTAAAAGAAAAGTGTCCCAAATACAGTGTTGAGAAAAAGTTTCACATATTTGAAAACTAAAATGTTAGTAGATCTTAATATAAGTCCTAATAATAGATAAAGATAACCTGATCAAACAAATGACATGATACTTTTTCAACATTTATTTATCCACAAATGATTCAACATTCAATATCCATGTGTGGAAACAAGTATGTGAACCTTTAGATTCAGTACTTGGTGGCACCCCCTTGAACAGCAATGACTTCTACTAAGCCTTTCCTGTAACTGCTGGTCAGTCTCTCACATTCAGTTCATAATATAACAAACCCAGCTGGCGGCTCATGCAGGCAAAACCGAGTATCAAAACTGCAGCTGAGATTTCAAACGGCCCTCAGTCTCTCTCAAGACAACGTAGGCGACGCAACCCAACCCAATGCGTTTCGCTTCTCTATCAGGTGACTTCATATGGGTAGGAATTGCCCTTCCTATTGTCTGTCTGCGTGTTGCACTTATTATATTATATCTTTTGTAAAGAGTACAGCTGTGGTCGCTATATAAATAAAGATATACATATATATAGAAGAAGAACAAATAGACAAAGCGCACCAAGGGTAAGTATTACGAAAATATATTGGTAAAATCACAAGTAGCTTCTAAAACGTACAATTCATAAAATAACATGAAGCTCCACATGGCACAATGAGTCCAGTATTCCGTTGATGAGAATGAAGACGAAGCATCTTTGCCCTCTTTTGTGGCCCAATTAAAGATTAATCACTTCAATTTAAAATTCACATTTGAAACTTTTGGCGAGAAGGCATATTTTCTAGATTTAGAAATATACATCAAAGATGGGAGTATTTGCAAGAGTACATACTCTAAAGAGGCTAGTGTGAATTCTTATTTGGAGCCCACCAGCAATAATGATACCAAGTGGATACACAATATACCTTATAGTTAGTTCTTACATTTGAAAAGGAACTGTGCAGAGGAGTCTTGGTTTTTAGACCAGGCCAATGTTTTTGAAAGAAAGATTCAAACAGGAGAATTATGATGAGGGAGTTGTAGAAAAAGCTTTTAAGTGAGCATAGAAATAGAAAAGAAAATCCTTACTGACGTATCGAGGTAATAGGAAAAGCCATAAATAATTGCGTGCCAGTCAGACAAATTCCAAACACGTTAAAGACACAATAAAATTTGAGGAAATAGGAAATAGATCAGAGCCCCTATCAGACATTTCTAAAGTGATGAGTCGTGATACACCTTAATTTAATACTCCATTTAATGTAGCCCATCGGAAATCTAGACATATTTTATCCCGGCACTGGAATATTCTTAAATTAGATCTCATCTTGGGTAATATATTGCCTTCACAGCTGAAAAGTTATCTCCAATAAAGACAAGAATCTTAAGAGCATCTTGGCACCAAGTCTGATTCGGAGTGCCAATAGTACATATGCATTCATCCTGTCCTCCAAGCCCAAAGGCTGTTATAAATGTTCGGGATGTAAAGCCTGTGATTCTATGAAACCTTCTGAACAGTTCCATTTGAAGGTACCTGGGGATGTATTTGATATAGATTACTTCATAAACTGCAAAACCAAGTTTGTTGTATATCTTTTGCAACATGATTGTGGTTTACAATAAGTGAGGGAAACAATAAGAAGTTAGAAGATAAGAATATTTGAACATCTTAACAACATAAAAAATATTACCAAAAATGTTGTGGATAAAGGTAAACTCCTGACTCACTTTCTTGAACAGTTTCTGAAAGGACATAATTATGACCCACAGGCTCTGCATTTCTTGGCAATTGAATCAATAGTGGAGGGTATTCAATCAAGTAATAAATATCTGCAGTTGTTGCGTAGAGAACAATTTTGGATCTTTAGACAGAAAACTAAACATCCCTGATGATTTAACAATGGTGTAGATATTATGCCTTTTTAAAAATAGTTATCAATAAATAGAATTGTATCTATTTTGTTATATTGAATGTCATTTAATTGATTTCTATATACTGACTTTTTATGCAAGTTTGATGAGTATTATCCCATGAGAGAAAGATCTTTATCATTGTGATACATTCACGTCTATTGATACAGTATGTAGTTTTACACACAGATAAATATAGTTTTAAAATGCCACACTTACTGTAACAGTGACGAGAAAGTTTGTGAATCCCCTAGGGTTTTCACATATTTCAAACCTAAAATTCCATTAGATATTAATCTAAATCCTAATACTAGAGAAAGATAACCTGATCAAACAAATGACACAAAAACATGATACTTTTCCCACATTTATTTATCCACAAATGATTCGAGATTCAAAATCCATGTGTGAAAAAGTATGTGAACCTTTAGATTCAGTACCTGGTGGCACCCCATTGATCAGCAATGACTTCAACTACGCGTTACCTGTAACTGCTGGTCAGTCTCTCACATCGGTTTTGAGGAATTTTGGTCCATTCCTCCATACAGAACGGCTTCAACTCAGTTAAATTTGAGTGCTTTCTTGCAGGGACAGCTCGTTTCAGGTCCTGCCACAAAATTTCGATGGGGTTTAAGTCTAGACTTTGACTAGGCCATTCTAAAATGTGGAATTTCTTCTTCTGCAGCCATTATTTTGTAGATCTGCTTGTATGATTGAGATCATTGTCTTGCTGCATGACCTACTTTCGCTTCAGCTTCAGCTCATAGACGAATGGCCTGACATTCTCCTCTAAAATCTTCTGCTAAAATGCAGAATTCATGGTTGTGTCAACGATGGCAAGCCGTACAGGTCCTGAAGCAGCAAAGCAGCCCCAAACCATCACACACTCAATACCATGCTTGACAATTGGGATGAGGGTCTTCTGTTCAAACAACGCAGTGTTTGGTTTTCGCCAAACATAACATTTCTCATTTAGGCCAAAAAGTTCTACCTTTGAGTCGTCTATCCAGAAATATTGTGGATGTTCTACAGGTATATCCTCTTTGGCAGTCTTCAGACGAGCAGCAATGTTCTTTTTAGAGAGCAGTGGTTTCCTCCTGGTTATCTTTACCTGAACACCATTCTTGTTCAGCCCTTTTCTGATAGCTAAGTCATGAACACTCACATTAGCCAAGGCAAGAGTGAACTGCAGATCCTTAGATATTACTCTGGGGTTCTTTGTGACTTCCTGGATGATTTTCCGGTTTATTCTTGGAGAGATTTTGATAGGACGACCGCTCCTGGGTAGAGTGACTGTGGTCTTGAACTTTCTCCATTTGTAGACTGTCTCAGAGTGGATTGGTAGAGCCTCAAATCCTTAGAAATGGTTTTGTAATCCTTTCTAGACTGATAAACATCAATAACTGCTTTTCTGAAGTCATCAGAGATTTCTTTTGATCGTAGCCTGACATATTTCCACACACCTGTATGGTGAAGACCAAACTCACAAAGTTTCTGATCTTTATATACTGTAGGGTAGGGCTCCCAAACTCACCCCTGAAGATCTGTACCTAATTATTTAAACACCCTATTCTAATTATCCCCTTTAATTTAGCTGATAAAACCAGGGGTTCACTTACTTTTGCACAAACCCTGACACTTTATTTCTCATTTTCGTCTAATTAACATTTTGTTTCAAAAGACATAACATTTGTTAATATAGAGCCTATTGGATATTTCAGAAAATACTGGTTTTGATTCAAGAAGGTTGTCATCAGAAACCTATAGAATTTCTGTAATTATAATTGGGGTTCACACAGTTCTTATAGCTGCCACAATGAGAAATGGGTTAAGAATATTCCTTTTAATCAATTTTAGGGAGTAAAACGTAACAGTACAGATGAAAAACGTTTTAATGAACAGGCACTTTTCATAAAAGATAGATGTCTTAAAAAGGATTACAACGAAGTGCTGGTTGATGAATCATTAAGAAAAGCAAAAAAAGTGGAACAAGCTTTTTTGTTAAACTATTGGCCAAAAAAAAAATGGGACACGAGATACATTGAGTACAGTATCTAGTAAAGAAGGGAGCGATAAAAAAGTAAATACATTTTAAGGATGTACCAATGTTTATTACACAATACAACAAAGTACATGGTGAGATAAAAAAAAGCCCTATGTAAACATTGGAAGATACGCAATCTGGATCCCATTTTAGGTTCCCTTATTAAACCTAAACCCGATATCGTGTTTCGAAGAGCACAAAATGTAAACGGGCTCTTAGCACCCAGCTTATTGAAAAGTAATGACAAGCGACCTAATACTTTTTTGTCCAGATTGGGAATAATAGGAAACCATAAGTGTGGCAGGTGCAAAGCATGCAACCATATGAGGATGGATAAAGAAGTCATATCTACAGTTACTCAGAAAAAAATACTCTGTAAAGAATGTTATCAATTGCCTTTCTATGCATGTAATATATTTATTACAATGTGGATGTGGCATACAATACATTGGTAAGACCAAGAGGGTACTCAAACTTCATATACTTGAGCATTTAGGAAACATAAAAAATATCTCGAAATTAATGGAAAAAGGTCAACCATTTAGGCTGCGGCCAGGGTCAAATTTGGGGATGTCAAAAATCACGTCTAGAACATTTTGCTTCCAGATGTGGGAATTCGTTCTTAGAAGGCTTTCAATATGGTGTCTGATTTGCATATAAGAGGAAGAGTATTTATAAATCCACTTTAATTAACCCTAACTTTATTTCTCATTTTCATCTAATTAACATTTTGTTTCAAAAGACATAACATTTGTTAATATAGACCCTATTGGATATTTAAGAAAATACTGGTTTTGATTCAAGAAGGTTGTCATCAGAAACCTATGGAATTTCTGTAATTATAATTGGGGTTCACAAAGTTCTTATAGCTGCCACAATGAGAAATGGGTTAAGAATATTCCCTTTAATCAATTTTTGGGAGTAAAACGTAACAGTACAGATGAAAAACATATTCCTTCCTTAATTCACAGGTGGTCTGATTTAGACTGAGGTGACAAAATGACAGACAATGGGGCCTATTCTAGTAGCTTCGATGACTTTGCTGCTACCTGGAACGATGTGGCATGTTCCCATCGAACGGTTTGTCATTTGTGTTATGACGGTAGTCAGAAAGAGTCAGAAAGCATCTCAAACCGTGAGGTTAGGAAAATGCCAATACCGCTCGGCGTAGCAGCAATGTGATCTCAGATTTTCCCCTGTGATCTTCTCGCAATCTGTGCTGCATAAAGAGCTGCACAGCGAGAGACACCTCTCCCTGTACAGCTCTCACAGGCAATCACAGTGCTTTTATTTAAAGTGGAATACTAGTGTGCGGGAGAAGGGGGTCTCCGGAGCAGAACCGCGTTGATTTTAGGTCCGGGGACCCCCTGCTTCCCGAAATACATATAAAATTACACCCCCCCCATACATATAAAAATACCACCCCCCCCCCAAAGACATATAAAAATACACCCCACCCATACATATAAAGATACAGACTTACCTTGGGGATAATCTCAGGCTGGGCACGGCGGCTTCGGGGGGCCTGGCAGCCGGACAAAGCAGCTGACCCACGCCGAGCTTCTGATGCTGGCGCGTGCCGGAATCGCAGCCCAGCTTACTTTGGGCGCGCGTCGGTATCAGAGAAACACGGTGCGCACCAGTGTCAGAATCTCGACATGGGACAGAATGAGGAAGGCTCGCAGCTGGGGGAGAGTCGAGACTCAACGGCAATTAGAGTACTAACAGCCCGGCCCCCCGCTGCCACCAGGCCCGGGACACCTGTCCCGCCCTGTCGGCACACATTCAGGGAGGTAATATCGGAGAGCACATACTTGTCCGGTATTGCCTCTCATTTTTTACCGGACGCAGGGACAAAATACTGGTCTGTCCGGTACAAAACCGAACACCTGGCAACCCTATTTACCATATATATACAGTAGTTTATAGGGTTACAAACACAGAAAACCCTTACCATGTGTAAGACCAGCTGCAGTACTTTGTTATATTTTCTTTTATGAGGAATAATAAAGGGTAATAGCATGGGGAATTACGGTGCCTTATACAGCTCTGTATGCTTGTTCACCTCCCCCTCTTCAAAGTGAAATACTGATTATTGTGAGAATATTGGATAGCTTCATAATGTAATTCATTTTTGTGGGTTACGCAAGAGATTTTTTTTTTTTCCCTTTAAGACTCTAGGAGATGGAAATGAAATGGGGAATAGTTCTCCCCATTGTGACAAGGCTTATCCCTGTCATTTATTGTTCCATTTTTTTGCTGTCAAATTATCTAAGTATAGTGACATTTCATTTCGATGATCTCTAGGGAGATTGTGATTTTAATTTTCGCAGTAAAGACCTCCGATCTTTAAATTTATGGAGCCTACTATTATTGCCTTTTCTCAGTTTCTATAACACTAGTATCTTTCTTTTCACTGTTATTTAAATAGCTTATTTTAAGTAATTGGGAATTTTAAAGATGATAGCAGTCTTTATCAAGGTACCACATTAAATGTAAACCTAGATAAAGTGGTGTGAGCACTTCACTTTT
This sequence comes from Ascaphus truei, assembly GCA_036426205.1. Lineage (NCBI taxonomy): Eukaryota > Metazoa > Chordata > Amphibia > Anura > Ascaphidae > Ascaphus > Ascaphus truei. Next base: position 110,137,017 of record CM071569.1, read on the forward strand.
TATTTATTTTCACTGTTGCTTTAGATTTGGAATATCTCACTAAAATCTATTAAGGTATACAGTATAAGGAATCAGTGTGTATTCTGTGTGTTTGATTGGTTGATTATTCAATTAGATATTTTGAGATACCGTAGGAGCATGAATGATTCATATTTGATTTGAGATATTTTGTGTTTAACTTCAGATATGGTAGCCAGTTAAATGGGCGAAATTAAAGAAACAAAACATGCAGCACTGCATTTTTTCTTATTTTTTCTAATTACAGGATTGAACCAGGGGGCCTCCAGAATTTAGGGTTAACATCTAAGTTTTTTTTAGAAACGGGATACTCGGATGCCAAAATCCAGTAGGAAAATTTAATTTAGAATCACACATTTCCTATATGTTTTCATGATAAACAAACAAACTCCGTTTTTGCCCCCCCCATTCTCTCTCCTTACAGCCCCCTTCTCCTCCTCACAGCTCCCCTCTTTCCTCCTCACAGCCCCCTCCTCCTCCTCACAGCACCCCTCCTCCTCATAGCCTCTCTCCTCCTCAAAACAGCCCCCCCTCCTCCTCACAGCTCCCCACCTCCTCACAGCTTCCCTCCTCTTCCTCCTCACAGCCTTCCTCCTCCTCCTCCTCCTCACAGCTCCCCTCCTCCTCACAGCTTCCCTCCTCTTCCTCCCAGTTCCCCTCCACCTCAGAGCCACCCTCCTCCTCACAGCTCCGCTCCTCCTCTCAGCCCCCCTCTTCCTGCTCACAGCCCCCCTCCCTTTATCCTCCTCACCTACCCCGGCCACAAATACAAAATACAGAGAATATACACACTTTGGGTCTGGGGTTAAAAACTAGACTTTATTAGTTGCAAGGCGCCTGCTTCAGCAAAGGCTTACCTTGTCCACTCCACGGAGCTGGAATAAGCCTGTAACAGTTAACTTCATACTCAGAACCAGTCCTCAGCTTGGCTAGGAGACCCTGGCATCGCAATGCCCATGGGAACCATGCCGGCGTGTCACTGGGCTAGTACCAAGACTATCTATAAGTCTGAACAGACCGAGAGAGACAAAAAACTGATCTGCAGTAGCCCCTTTTAACATGTTTTAACATGGACAGAACCTTTCAGCCACTCACACCATGGGAACATGTCCCAACAGCCAATCAGAGCAGGGTTCATCTGGCTGATGATGTCAGAGGCAAGGGGTGTGTTGAGCTGGCTCGGGACATATGTTCTGACCAATAGGAAAAGCACCTACGATCACCATCTTTTCCTTAGCCAGCCCAGTGCCTCCTGCTGGGCAGGCGCCACTGCGTCCAGCAGACCAGAAGGTCCCCCCCAAAGGGGGTCTTTGTTATCTGGACTCCGTACTCCGCCCTACCCCAACCACTTAGCACCCCAACACCTCTCAACATCTCGTCTCCTCTTTGAAGCTGGCAACTTAAACATATGGCCAGGCTGACTGCATAGAGCCTTATAGTAAATGTAAAAACACCATAAGTCATACTTTATTACAGCATACATTTTGGGGTACCTCATATTAGATTGGAACACCCACAAATCCAAATAAGGCTCTGGGAAACCTTGGCACTAACTGGGGTACCACCCTTAACCTAGGGATTCCCTCAGCTACAGGGATACCTGTTCATCCTTGTGCCTCATTCACCTTTCTGAGCTAGGGTACCCTAGTGGTAAGTCACAGTTACGTTTTTAAGGGAAGATATTGCCGGGGCAATGTGTGTATGTATATCCGAAAATCAGGCATGATTGTCGGATACATTTATCGGGGAACCAGTAACTGAAGTTCCTGACCTGATATGCACATTCTGACACCACTTTCTCAGCAAAACCCCCCTTAAATCTCATGCACCAGAAATCCCTGTTTGATTGCATGCCCGGAAAGGGGAAAACACAACAAATACTTATAATACATACAGTACAATACCTTGGAATGGTACAAAGTTACTGGGCCCAAGAGCTAACTCTCTTGGACCCTTATACATGGATCAGGGGTAACCAAAACCAGGCTTAGCCTTTATTTGTGAGCCAGGTTACCCCCTACCGTTACAGAGTTTAAATGTCCAGGTCACGGGGGCTAATATAAAGCCCCAACAGATGATGTCATGGCTTCCAATTGGCCCGCGTGTCGCAGGACATTTAAACTTCACAGAGATACCGACACCCCCTATCGAGATAAGTATCTCTGGAAGCAGGGGGTCCCAGGAGCTGAAATTAACACTGTTCAGTTCCAGAGACCCTCTGCTTCAATCTTGTAATAAAAAAAACATTACAAAAATCATGCAGTGCTACATGTTTTGCTGCTTTAAGCTCCTATTAATATCAGTTGGGCAGTGAGGATTTCAGTCAGCACATCAGAATCCCAGTAAAGTGTATTGAACTCGACGTACTCATTAACCCCCGGAAAAACACTTTCTGTGGATATCACTGAAAAGATACCTCAGCTCCTGCATTTCTGATCAGCGATGTTTAAGTATTCTTGCGCTCTCGTTTCCAAGAACGTGTTGCAATTGTTTGCCTAAACAACATGATCTTTAGTGCTGTGCTGATCTGCAGATCTTTGTGTACCATAAAAGAAATAATCAGCAAAAGCTTGTCACCATGTCAATTGACTCAACACACAGGAGCTAAGAAAGAGGAAGAAACTGACTTCTATGGGAATTTCCGTGCTATAGGGTGCCACAATCTGCACTATTGCAGTTTTATGAATAACTGCATTAGTTTCCAGATTTTGCTGGTGTAGCCCCCTTTCTCCATGACTAAGGGAAACAACCCGTGCTGCCATTACCTGCGGCTCACAGAAGGCCTAAGCCTCCGCCGCTGGGAGCCTGGGGTGGTCTCGCTTCTCTGGTTGCAGCACCTCCACCTGGGAGGGATCCTAGCGCAGCAGGATAACCCCTCACAGGAACCAATACAGTCAATAAATACACACACAGGATATATAAGAGGTATTTACTGAACACACACAAACTATTATATAACGTTACACACAATATAACACAGTGTATGACCAACCCCTGTCCACCACAATGTCCACCTCCGGTGAGATCACCCCCAAAGTTATGAGGGTGCCCTGGGCACCTAAACACCCCGGTGTCAACAGAGCCAGGCCCACCCAAAGAGTGTTTGTGGAGTAGCGCTACCCACTGTGTATGGCTGGTGCACTTTTAGATACCTTCCTGGTCTTAGGCCAGACCAGGCCGACTTGGCTGATGGATCCGCCGAACTGCAACGTGGTGCCACGTCGCTGTCTGCTGAATCCGCTGAATCTCAGGCGTCCGCCTGTGGAGGGAGTTCCCGCTGGAGTGTGTCCTTTTAAATATCTATTAGGATACCTGTGGTCTGGTCCCAGGCCGCAGCTCACCGCGTGGCGTCTGTCACCTGTGTAATAACACTGATACCAATATGCTAAGGGGAGCGTCCCTATCTGGGACCTTCCCCAACAGCCACGAGAACCGGCGGCATGGGGAGGGGAGGGGAGGGAGCACCGCAAATGCTGCCTGTGGACCCGCTCCCAACGTGGGACGGTGGAGAAGCACCGTGACGAGTCCGCACTCACCAACCCTGCTCCCACCGCGCCAGCCTCCTGCCCCGGGCAGCAGCCGCAGGGGCCGTGGGGGGGGGAAACTAAATGCTCCCACGGGAATTAGCCCACCAGTCTCTCCCCCCTGAGCCTACCTCCCGTCAGTCACCCACCCAGTCAGTCGCCCACCCAGTCAGTCAGTCTCCCCCCAGTCAGTCACCCACCCAGTCAGTCAGTCAGTCAGTCAGTCTCCCACCCAGTCAGTCACCAACCCACCCAGTCAGTCACCCACCTAGTCAGTCTGTCACCCACCCTGTCAGTCTGTCACCCACCCAGTCGGTCACCCACCCAGTCGGTCACCCGCCCAGTCAGTCACCTACCCAGTCTGTCACCCACCCAGTCTGTCACCCACCCACCCAGTCAGTCACCCACTCACCCACCCAGTCTGTCACCAACCAAGTCAGTCAAGTCACCCACCCACACAGTCACCCACCCACCCTCCCAGTCTGTCAGTCACCCACCACATCAGTCACTCACCCACCTAGTCACACACCCACCCACCCAGTCACTCACCCACCCAGTCAGTCACCCAGTCACCCACCCACCCAGTCTTTCAGTCACCCACCCAGTCTTTCAATCACCCACCAAGTCTGTCAGTCACCCACCCACTCAGTCACCCACCCAGTCTGTCAGTCAAGTGTCACCCACCAACCCACTCACCCACCCACTCACTCACACACCCACCCAGTCACTCACTCAACCACCCAGTCACTCACCCAGTCAGTCATTCACCCACCAACCCAGTCACCCACTCAACCACCCAGTCAGTCACCCATCCAGTCACTCACCCAGTCACTCACTCACCCAGTCAGTCAGTCACCCACTCAGTCACCCACTTAGTCACTCACCCACCCAGTCAGTCACCCACCCAGTCACTCACCCACCCACTCAGTCTGTCATTCACCCACCCAGTCAGTCACCCACCCAGTCAGTCACCCACCCAGTCAGTCACCCAGTCAACACCCACCCACCCAGACACCCACCTACCCAGACTAGTCACACACTCACACACTCAATTCTTATTAGGAATGTATTCAATTTTTTGTTAAAAGTGGGGGCGGGGCTAGGGGCAGAGCTCCGGGCGGGACTAGTGGATGGCAAGTGGATGTTTTGGTTCGCGAGTAGATTTTTGGGTGATTTGTCAAGCAGTGTCTATTAGAATACCTGTGGTCTGGTCCCAGACCGCAGGCCACAGCTCGCCGTGTGGCGTCTGTCACTGGTGCAATAACACTGATACCAATATGCTAAGTGCAGCGTCCCTATCTGGGTCCTTCCCTATAGCACAAAAACGATCGGTGGTCGGGGTGGTCTAGCTTGGACCTGAGGGGTTATCTGGCCTAGTCTAGGGGAGCACGTCTTACCTTACCCCTTGCTGTCCTGCACCTGACTGTATCTCTCTGTGTCTCCGAGGATCCTTCATCCCTATTGGCTGTGCTGTCCCACGTGTGCAGCCTGCCCTAAAGGAGCCCTTGTAGTCCCCTGCGGTTCTTGCAGAGCAACCTAACATGGCCGCCGCATCTGCCAATCTTCTGCGCATGTGCAGAGCTCCTATAGCGCATGCGCAACATCTAAGTTGGTGGCCCCCGCTTGCCGGGTACGCTGCGGAGGTACGGCACACCGGAGCGTCTCCCTGCAGCCAGCCGGGTACGCCCGCAGCTCCGGCGGCACCCGGTGCACCTCCGTATCCATCCCCCTCCCCAGCCAGAGGTAAGAGGGGACCTGGCTACATCGGAATAAAGATACGTTTTTTTCACTCTCTGTTCAAGCTTGGACATGCAGTACTGTACTGATAAGCAGCTTGGTCTTGGATTGTAAAGTGTGGGTAACAGTGCAAAGCATTTTGCAGCCTTGCAATGCATCTGACGACATCCATGCCACAATCTGTTAACAGCAAATATAATAATGTGCATTTACTTTTATAAATACGTGATAAAATACATTTTTATTACTTCTTCACACGTTACGGAATCTTTTAGTCAAACAATCATCTATACGTACAATATGCTGCAATATACAAAACACATTACAAGCCTTTATTTAAATAGCTCCATGGCCACATAATACACTGTCCTGTCATTTTTATTTTTTCTTCTCATGCCTTACGGGAATTAATTTAATGAAGCCCAGCAGCCGGACCATTGATTTCGAGATGTGGGTATATCTGAGGAATACTAGGAAAACATTGTTGGACGCTGTTATATTAAATATAGCACATAGGTTATGTATGTTATGTTTCTTTGAGTGTTATATATATATGTATGTATACTGTATATGTGTATATATCTTATATTAAATATAAATGTAATATCATTTTGAAAATCCAAATTTGATTTTTTTTAATTACAGGAAATTAACCAAAGCATTTTCTAGTCCCCAAACATGTGTTGCAATCTTTAAGTCCTAATATTCCTCATGTGTTTATTTGACTTTGGCTTTCACCCACAGCTATATCTTATTTGAGTGCTCCCTTGTGGAACCATTATTGGCTTTTCATGTATTCTGTTCAGATGAAAGGAGAAACTGCCGATAAATGATATCACACGGGCCTATTCACAGAGCAGTGATAAAATCAGTGCTTTTGCGTCCGACAATGTATTTTTGTTATCATGCTATACATGAAGCCAAAAGCGGGATTCACTAAGAGGTGAAGGCCATTTTTTAAAGTCTGATAAAAAAATTAACTATCATGCAACTTGTTCTTTGTATCAGTGCTAACGTGCTATAAATTCTATAGCGTGATAGCTTATAGAAAAAAATGCAGCCTGTAAGAGCTGCATGGAGACGCTGCGTCTCCAAGCACGGGGACCACCCGAGGACCTCCAGACACCCACGGGAACCACCCGAAGACACCCCGGACACCCACCGGAGTCACCGAGGACCCCCGCTGGAACCACCCGAGGACCCCCGAACACCCGCGGGAACAACCAACATGTGTCCATCTCAGGCTCTAACTCCAACCCCCTGGATATCACCTGTGGTGTCCCGCAAGGCTCTGTTCTGGGGCCCCTACTCTTCTCAGTGTTCATTAATGATCTTCCCACAGCTTGTAAGGAAGCCTCAATACACATGTATGCAGATGACACAATCCTATATGCACACAGCCATAGCCTCTCTGACCTTCAACACATACTTCAGTCTGACTTTTTGAGACTCGAAAACTGGATTCCCCAAAACAAACTGTTTTTAAACATTGACAAGACTGTAACAATGGTATTTGGGACCAAGACTAAATTTGTAAAGCTTCCAGTGACTGAGCTCCTGATTAGAACCAACACTAACACCACCCTAACACCTGTCACTATTTTTAAATTCCTGGGCTTATGGTTTGACTCCCACTTAACATTCGGGATGCACATTGATACCCTGACAACCAAGACCTATGCCAAACTAGGGGTACTTTACAGGAACAAATCCTCCCTAAGTCTCCTGGTCAGAAAGCGTATCGCACAGCAGATGCTAATGCCAATTATTGACTATGGAGACATAGTATATGGCTCGGCTCCTCAAACCCACCTTAGCAAACTTGACACCCTATGCAATTCAATTTGTCGTTTTGTTCTCCAATGCAACTACAACACACGTCACTGCGAAATGCTCAAAGAACTAGATTGGTCAACACTAGAGTCTAGGCGCAAAGTTCACCTTTCCTGTCTTGCCTTTAAATTCTTCATGGGCAAGCTACCCAGCTATCTGAACAAGCTCCTCACCCCTACCACTTGCAGCACTTATCACCTGAGATCAGACTCCACAAGACTATTCATGGTCCCAAGGCTCAACAAAGTATCCGGACGTTCCTCCTTCTCCTACCGTGCACCCCAAAACTGGAACAACCTACCAGAGACTCTCACATCCACCACCAGTTTAAGTTCTTTCAAATCTAAGGCTGTCTCACATTTTAACCTGGTCTGTAACTGTTTCATACGCTCATAATATATATTTTCTTTAACTGTGCACGCAATGTCTTGTATATAATGTATACCCTGTTCATTTATGTAACTGTACTTGTAACCATGTACTATTTGTTTTACTCTGTGCCCAGGACATACTTGAAAACGAGAGGTAACTCTCAATGTATTACTTCCTGGTAAAATATTTTATAAATAAATAAATAATAACCCGAGGACGCCCGGACACACGCGGGGAAGCACCTGAGGGCCCCCAGACACCCACGGGACCACCCGAGGGAACCACCAGAGGACCCCTGGACACCCACGGGGACCACCCAAGGACCCCCTGACACCACCCGAGGACCCCCTGACACCCACAGGGACCATTCGGAAACCCCCGTCGGCCTTTTGTATTATTGCTTTGCAGAAAAAAAATGCTTTTATGCATGTCTCCATCTCTTTTACCAGCCTTTAGCTGGTGAAAAGAAATGGTTCGTTTTTACAGTATGGTAAACTTATCACTGCTTTGTGAATAGCAGTTACTGGCAAAAAATGGCAGATTAGCCATTTTTTAACCTATCGTATGACTTTTTTTTCATTGACTGTTTGTGGGTGATAAAAAGCCATTATAGCGCGATACAGCACTGTTATCACTGCTTTATGAATAGCAGAGCAAGCAGTATCGCGCTATAAGGGCATTTATCGCACTTTAAACCACTTATCACTGCTTTGTGAATCGGCCCCACAGTCTGTTTAGCTCTGAAAATTACTATCACTCAAATGAAGAGGGAGGGCCTTCTGGATCTAACTTATATGGACCCAGTAAAAGATACAACTCTGTGTGCATACATTTTAAGGCACTTCAACAGACATTATTTACAGTATGTCCCCTGTTTGTGACTAAACGTGTTTGATTGCATCCATTACAGTATAAGGAACAATGTGAGAAGTAGCCAAAGGATCAAACTTTCCATTAATGGAAATAAAGCTCCATTTTATATTAATTTGATTAATTACTCTTTTGTATCATGAGTTTTGTGTATCGATATATTACCATCTATGCCTCAAAAACAGTGAGTGCTCTACAGAGCATGTGCCTTTATTTGTTGGTGTGTTGCAGTCATTTCTGAACCACACCTGATTTGTCTTATTTAAGTTCCTCACAGAATACACTAGCCATCCTGCTGTATAAAAGAGCTTGGAGGATGACTGACTGTTTTTGATGGGCCCTTTGTTGGAGATTCTGGGATCCAGACTATTGATCTAAAAGTCTTTACTTTCACTACAATACTGTTGCAATGTTTGTGTGGGGCGAGATCCCCTTTATAACTTGCCCATCTCCCGTAGCAATACATCTCCAATTTCCTCCAGCTGCTACAATAATATTTTTTCCAAGCATTTTTTCTGTAAAGCCTGCACTTATTGCTGCAACATAGAAATCACAACAGCAGTTCTTTTTTTCAGTACTAAATGTGCTTTCTCTGAAAGCAGAAAGGATTACATGTTCCTGACATTTGCTATCGTTCCATCTGGATGCTTGTTATAGGACTAAATTGAAAAAGCTATCAGACCTACCTTAAATGATGAAACAAACTTTAAAAATGGCAGAGAAGGCATTACATAGGTGAGTGCTTTTACTTTATGGAGGTTGTAAATGGGATTGATGCTTTTAAAGGTCACCATGTGATTGCAAGGCTAATCTGCTCTGTACTGCAGAAGTAGGGGCACAGCTTTCTCAACATACCTTCTGGTTTAAGGCTGCTATGCAATCGTTCAACAGTCCTTAAAACTTTAAAATCAATGAGGGTTGAGGGGCTCTCAATGACTACAAACATTACAGAAAATCAGTGAGAGTTGACATGTCTGATACAGCAGCAGATGTTTGCTGTTGTTGGTACCATATGGAAGTGAGCGTCCCACTCTCTTAAATCCTATTTTTTTTTTAATCTTTGTGTCACTTTACATTCCTAAGATACCAAACTCTGAAAAAAAGACATGAAATAAAACAGGTTTCCTTATGGTTGAATTAGATCAATGGGGGCTACGTATACATATCTTTTTTTTTTACCTTCTTCAAATGAATTGAAAGAGTGCATTGCATCAAAAAATCAATTTCCTACCTAAAATCATTAGCTGTATGTTTTATTCATGTTCTTACATTTGGCATACATTTTCTTGCAGGGTGTGTGTCACATTCAAAGATATGAATGTATTAAGAATTGTTTGTGTATACTTGCTGCCATGTACGGCCCATCTCAGCACATGACCTGCATATTGGACAAGGGTTAATACGCAGCTATCTAGCTGACCCACTTATCACCTTCTGCAATGGTCCCTCAAATTACCAATATCTCCCCTCAATCTATCCCCATATACCATCTGTCACGAATAGCAGAGACGTAAGTCCGTGACTTGGATATGCAACCAGGGTTAATACACACAGCTACTCTAGCCAACTTGCCTTTATCCTCTGCCCGGTACTTTTAATGAGTTAATATTTACCCCTCGATTGCAATCATATCTACTCGCTGCTACCATCCAAAAATATAAAATATGACATTTGCAGTCTTATGCCCCTGTTTATTAAAGAAAAACTGTGCACACACAAAAATCTGTTGGAGCAAAATGTGTCCAAAAATGTATTTTACTCTATACAAATCATGCACACCGTTCATTCAGAGCCCAAAACATCACTTGTTAAAGTTTTATTTTAATATATATAAATATATAAAACAGTGCTTAGGTTGCAGCAAAAGATTATTACAAGTACATGCAGTTATAATAAATGCAGACCAGTTTCTTAAAATAAAAGGATAAAACATAAACAGAAATCCCTATACAGTATAGTACATTACCGTACAGTATGTCATAGGTTTTTTTCACAGAATTGTCCTTGGCATAGGAAAGATGAGAACTCACGTGTCTGATCCCAAAACACACATCTTCTTGAATTCTAACTCAGAATATAATGCCCTACTTCTTAATTATATCACCCCTTCATTGAGAACCACATAAGCCCACCCCTGTCATCGATCATCTTCTTTTGTGACATTTAAAAATTGTCTCAATATATTAAAGGCCTCTTAACTTTGAGTCATATCAATAGATTCAGGCGAGTTTGCTGAATGTAACAATACAGCTCAACCCCGTTATAGCACGATCCGCTATAACGCGGAACCGCTTATAACGTGGTTTGAGCGTGGACCCCGAATATTTTTTTTTTTTAAATGTGTCTTGTTTTTTTTTGCCAAACACACACACACACACACACACACACACACACCACACACACACACACACACAACACACACACACCACACACACACACACACACACACACACACCACACACACACACACCCCTACCTCTGGTGTGTGGATCGTGGTGGGCTGCTTGGGGTCATTTTGGTGGGGGCTGCTGGGGCTCGTGGGTGGGCCTGCGGGCATCGTGGTGCGGCTCTGGGGGCATCGTGGTGGGGCTGCTGGGGGATCATGGTGGGGCTGCTGGGGCATTGTGGTGGGCTGCGGGGAAGTTCTGTTGCTTGCTGGGGGATCGTGTGGGGCTGCTGGGTGGATTGCTGTTGCTGCTGGGGGATTGTGTGGGGCTGCTGGGTGGAGTGCTGTTGCTGCTGTGGGAAGTGATGGGTCTGCTGGGGGATCGTGTGGGGCTGCTGGGGGAAGTGCTATGGCTGCTGGGGGATTGTGTGGGGCTGCTGAGGGAAGTGCTGGGGCTGCTGGGGGAAGTGCTGGGGCTGCCGGCGCCTCACTCCTGCCTCCTCCCCCCTCCTCCCGATCGGGCGCACGGCGGCCATTTAAAAAAAAATTAGTGCGACCCCGGTTATAGCGCGGTCGGATTGGGTGGCCACCGAGGACCGCATTATAACGGGGTTGAGCTGTACTAATTTTTACTGACTTGCTCCTACGTTTGAGCGACAAATCTGACCCTTGCCACCTCCTAAACCTCAAGTCTTTGGCCTTTTTGCATCTGTCTCCTTGCAAAGATTACAAATATCTATACTTTATTCGTCAGAATAGATGTCATACCATGATATCCTATTTTTAATATAGCCCTCCAGCTAAGTGGTGACCTGTTTGTCACCTCTCTCTCTGATGCACAGAGAATATTTCAAGAATGTAAGGATTTCTTTGAGGCTGACAGCCCAGGATGTGTCCACAGTCTTCTAAACTATACATATTTCACTTTTAGTGAGCCATCAGTGATAGCTCCCAATTAAGCCCTCTTTGTAGATCAGCACAGACACAGGAAGGTTCTTGACCGGTCATAAAAATAATTTATTTGTATTTTTTAGTCATTTTCTAACCAACGTTAACCCCTGAAGTACCAGGTTGATTAAAGTACTTAATATTCCCACACCACTTTTATTACCCTTGCATTTGTTCTTTACACCAACAAAAAGTTGACAGACAATTTCTCGAGACATCTGTGGTCATGTTTACAGCTGCAGCGGCCGTTATTCAAACAAATCACGGCGCCGATTTTGTGTGCTCTGCAGTACTTCACCCAGCATGAACGCGGCCAATCGCCCCAGGCACCCGCGCATATCGCGATTGCTTTGTTGAATTTCATGGATTCTGTTTCTTTGGATGCAATGAAATGAATGAATTGCAATGTGTACAGTACTGTGCTACTGTGTCAATTTAAGGTGTTTAAAAAACAGAACTCTAAAATGCCATTTTCTGCAATTTCAGCACTCGCGTCTTAAGGCGGTAAGGTTGTAAGACATCCCGCGTCATGACATCGGTATTCCGATGTACACAACGCGTGATTTGTTTGAATAACGGCCGCGAGCTGTAAATGAGGTTAGTTTAGAAGTTTTATGTTTACAAAAATGCACTGCTTTATACAAGCCTAGCTGCCAAAAAAAAAAAAAAGAACCCCATCATCTTGATGAATATTTGAGAAAGAAAAAAGGTATTATGGTTGGGGAACAATTTTGCATCATACTGTAAAATTAATTTAACTTGAAATGTGTTTTGAAAGCGATTGCTACTTTAAAAATTCATATACAATGCACCCTGTTACAGAATCTTACGTAAAAGCGGCATAAATGCTAGTCTTTTGGGTAATTGTAAGCCAGTTGTCAGAGAATAATACGTTAATATTTTTTTACACTGTATGTTTCTGTATATTTTATTTAAGTGCTGTTAAATCTAGATGTTTTGTTCAGCAGCCCCTGTAGATTCAGTCTCAGGCTCAGGACGAGTACGCTTTGTCCTCTTTTACGGCCGATACATAGACATATATTCATGGGTGCTGTGCAGCGAGATATGGATTTATCTTTATAGCTGTACCGACTGGAAGCCTGGTCTCCCATAAGTTATTGTTTCTTCATTTATTAGTGAGCTCTGACTATAAATCCATATATTTTACTGGTTATGTTTATACGTAGTAGAGGCACTCCCACTGGCACACTGCTAAATCTCCATAAAAAATAATTTAACTCCTATACTGCAGTGCTGTAATCAGGTATCCAGACAAGAGGGCCAGACCATTAGCAACAGAAGCGGTTATTTTTTATGATGCCAACTTCAAAAAATACTCTTCTTGTGCAAGCATATACTAGATACATTTTTAAACACAGCCTTCCTCTTACGTTTGCTTAAATATCAATGTGACCTTGTTAGGTCTGCCCTTTTGTGTATATTTCTGCTTAATAAGCAGTACAGTATTTGATGTAGTCCTCCTGTAAATCATTTATATGTGCTCAGTTCTTAGCATATCTTAGGACAGTGAAGGGTTGGGATCCTTGGAGAGCTAGAAAGAGGGGTGTAGTTCAGATCACCACTTCCCAACGCTGCAGAACATGTGAAATAACTGAATACATGGAATGATGGTAGTGCACGCACTCAAACAAACAGGTGACAGTGGGGTACTTAACCGCCGGTGCGCTGGTTCTGGGGAGCTCCTGATGTCCCAAATAGATCTAGTGAAGAAGAAGAATCAGGCACACGGTCTTAATCATTAATGAAAAGGGGGTTTATTGTGCCAAGAAATCCAACGTTTCAGCAGTAATACTGCCTTTCTCAAGGTGTAGGCTACCAAATACAAGTGAACAGCAGATATATATACACACCAATACATGCCCCCTCTGGTACTCACCCCTCCCTGCTCAGCTCCACGACGTCGATGCCCACGTGATGACGTCAGCGCGCCTGCGTGGTGCTCCGTGCTACCAGGGATATACATGACGACGTCTGACGTCATCACGGAGCACCACGCAGGCGCGCTGACGTCATCACGTGGGCATCGACGTCGTGGAGCTGAGCAGGGAGGGGTGAGTACCAGAGGGGGCATGTATTGGTGTGTATATATATCTGCTGTTCACTTGTATTTGGTAGCCTACACCTTGAGAAAGGCAGTATTACTGCTGAAACGTTGGATTTCTTGGCACAATAAACCCCCTTTTCATTAATGATTAAGACCGTGTGCCTGATTCTACTTCTTCACCAAATAATTGAATACAAAATACTTGATAAGATGATTTATTTAGCTGATAAGGCCTCACAGAATATATGCTGCAGCGTGTGCACACACACCAATCTTCTTACATGCATGTGTATCTACATAACAGACTGAAAGCTATAGTAATTGATACTTTCCTGATATCCCACACCCCAAGAACATTCCCAGCCAATCCGGTCAATATTTGTTATGCAATGTCAGCAATATTTCTTAGCGTTTGCAGACAAAGAAATTCCTGTAGGTGTTGCTGTAGACAATGAAATATACCTTCATTTTTCATCTGTTGCATTAACAGATCAATTCAAATCAGTAGGGGTTACTCTTGCATAATCACTGGACCATGAACTTATCTAAACATGCTTAGCTTTGAATGGCATACTGTGTCTGCTTCAGTGATTTCCAACCTTTTTTGTTTGGAGGAACCCTTGAAGTATTTTGAAAAATCTCAGGGAACCCCTATCTGGCTGACACATATTAGGTTCGACAGGGGTCAGTGACAACATTTCACACCTCACGAGCCACCTCTATTTCCCACCCTTTACCCATGTATTTCTCTCCCATCCATCTCACTAACTCTCCCCCCTTCCGCCTCGCATCTATTTATCCCTTGCGTCTCACTCTTACTCTCTCTTTTCCTCATTCACTCCCTCCTGCCCCCCTATTTTCTCTCACTTGCCCCTACCTTCCGTCAATTACACCACTCTCTCTCAATCCACCCTACAAAATACATACCAAAAAACCCCACCCCCAGGAGGGGAGGGGGTCTGTGGTCCATAGGAGGAACCCCTGAGACTGCTTCAAGGAGCCCCAGGGTTCCACGGAAATCTGGTTGGGAATCACTGGTCTGCTTGGCCTCTGCTTCTTATTTTGAAGAATCCTGTAGCACGACTTGTCCTTTTCTCGTCCGAGAATCATCAGAAATTCAAGACCACTAGAAGTAGCAATATATGTTTAATTATTTTCCAAATTTGATGTAGAGATATATATAAAAATAATGTCTTTCGAAATATATCTATATATATCTATATCTATATCTATATATCGATAGATATATAGATATAGATATAGATATATATAAACATACACAGAAAAAGGCAGCTGGCACTCCAAATACAATGAACTGGTGTGGTGCATGTCCTATAGATATAAACAAACAAAAGCAGTCAACCCTAAACGAGCAGACAAAGGACAGCACTCAGTGATAAGTTGCAAAGAAAAAACCTGTATTTAGATGGTATACAGCACAAACATATCCAACGTTTCGGTCCTGGAAGGACCTTGCTCAGGATAGTGCTAGAGAACACTGGCCAGTGAATAACTTTTATACCCCAAAACCCACACCCAATTAACTCAATCAGAGGCAGCTGATTGATAGTCAAGGGTCCCATGACCCATCCCAGCGTCTCTGCTGTCATGCACCAGCCGACGTCAGATCTGCTGTATGATCACCATCAACATGCAGTGCGCACGCACTTCCGACAGGCAGCCACTCAGTATGCAGGGGAATTGCGTCCACCGTTACTATGGTGATGCGCTATTCGTGCCGCGCCACCGTGGTTCTCAAATGTAGACTCCACAGCGTCAGTCAATGCGCATGCGTCCCGCGCGGCCAAGCCACTCTCTGGAAAGGTAGTACAGCGTCCCTCGTTGCTAGGAGACCCACTGTTTACCCCACGCTTCATGGCCATCTGTATAGGGAAAGCTGCGCATGTATAAGCATCTGGATGAATCCGACTCGGGCTCTGCTTCAGCGCTCACAGCAAAGACACCAGGGTGAGCTTCCATAAGTATTCAGTAATGTTTTGACTGCATTGACTGATGCGACGCGGCACTAAAGGTGGGCTGTAAAGAGAGACCTCTTTAATTCGACCGTAGCTTCTTGCTCTTTATTCAATTAGTAAATGCAATTGGAGGAGATCCCATTGTCTGGTAGGTTGCAGAGCATTTTCAGTGGGGGCTCCCTTCTGATCTCGCAGGGGCATCTTTAACATTTTCTATAGCTTCCTGTGTAGGCAACGTACCAGCCTTCTTTTCCCTTTTCTTTACTTTGACAGATTCTGATACATCAGCAGTACTGGGCACACATTTTTCTTTTTATTATCAGTGGTACTGAATGTACACTCTTTAAAAAAGTATTCTGCATTTTCCTTCTGACCACAGCGCGTTTCTTGCTGCTGCAGTTGCTTGGCATGCTGGAAAACATATATTCCTCTAGCTGCTGGTGCTGCCCTTTTTCGGGCCACATAGGCGTCATCCTCATCATCAGAATAAGGCCTGAAGGGACACTGCTTCATGTGGCTGGACTCTTTACACCATAAACACATCCGGTGCGGCTCCCTTTCCGTGGCCACGTAGGGACGCTCCTTCCTGAAAGGACATTGTTTTATACAGATGCAGCCACCAGTATCCGTTCACTTGCCTGGGTAAAAACTAAGGCATCTCACAGTAAATGCCTCAACATTTCTGTGAGATTCTGCTGCCAGACTAATGGCCCATCGGATTAACACAGCAGGGGATCCTGCGGTCCCATTCAGTTTTGAATGGGACTGCAGGGACCACCCGCTGTGTTAAACTGATAGGCCATTAGTCTGGCTGCAGAAATCTCACAGAAATCTTGCAGTTTATTGGGAGATTCCCCCAGATTTTCCAAGGCAAGTGATCAGATACTGGTGGCTGCATCTGTATGGCCGGGCACATTACACACTAAACACATTTTTTCCTCCATTCTTGCCGTATACTGTAAGCACAACTGGTAGTCATACACAGTGGGACAGACTTTACTCACATACCTGTTAGTGTCTGCCTGCATTCTGCACCATATGTGACAAAAGGCTCCCTTATATGGCGCTGCCGTCTGTCCGGGCTCTTTATGACACAGTCTTTTAGGGTTGCTAAACAGATAAAGTGATAACACGTTGCACTATATTGTATCATTCAGGCTTTTGCCTGTTTTTATTCTGTCGCAGAAGGTGAATGCAACTTCAACTGATTTACATTTGAGGTACTAAGTCCTTAACCTTCAGTAGTTTATTCTTCATATCAATAACAGACAATATAACTCAGGCACACTGTCCCTTTAAGGAAAAACAAAAGCATAAAATGAAAGCCTACTCCATGGTAGAGAGGCTAACTAGACAACTGTGTCTAACTAACACATTGGCTGGCTATGCCCAGTTTCCAGTTTCAAAATGTAAATTGTAACGTACAATATGAATAACTTGTCTTTATGTGTAGCTGTGGGAACTCTATCCCAAGAGCGTCCAGGCATTCCTTCTGGATACTGCAGTACTTGAAGGCGGTGTCCTCCCCTGACTGGATGCAGGGAGCAGCGGTGCCCCAGCCTTCAGGCTCTAGTAGAGAGACTGATGCAGCAAACCTAAACAGGTGAGGGGAATTAGAACAATTGTGAACTCTGGTCTGGATTTCCCATCCACCAGCCTCAGTAATTTTGAACAGTGCCGCCGACAGGGAGGGGGACAGCCAGGATTGCTGTCCCGGGTCCACCCATTCAAGGGGCCTGGCAACCCTGTCGGCAACCCTACAGTTTCCACTCTGTGCAGGCAAGACGGGCCCTCCCCTTTCCTGGCTGCTGCCCCCTCCTTTCTCTCCTGCAGGACTGCAGGGCCCTCCCATCACGTTCAGTGCTGGATGGTACTGTCACGTCCATGGCTACAGACCCTCCTACACTATTGATCACTTGACCTCTCTCCTGAGTTATCACAGGATTGCTTCTTGATTCTGGTAACCGGGATGGAAGGGGGTGGTCCTCCCATTTAATATAGTTCATGGTCTACACTCCTCTGGAGGGCTGGCTGAGAAAGCCACCTAGAAAATTAGCAAAAGTCCATGTACATTAATAGGGCACGGAAGGGGTAAAAGCAGATATATCTGGAGTGCAATATCACCGCAAAGAATATTTACAGCTGGAATCCCCCCTATTAGTTTTATTTCCCCCTCCCTCCATTTCTTTCCAGGATTGGGACCAGAGGTCCTATAGAATTGAACGTTATTTGCAGCTCCCAAGACCCCCATCTTCCAGAGTGACTTACTTACCAGTGACATTTCCAAGTTTATATTTTCCTCCATGGGAAACAAAATGGCAGCCAAATATCAGGTCAATAGGATGCTGCAACGTCATTTTTGAGGCTTCCAATTGAATGCCTATTTAAATCCCCTTTAAAAAATGGGAAGTAATAGCAGTAACTGCAATGGGAAGTTTCTCGTAAACGAGGGACCTACAGAGTTCAAAATTGCTTGGTTCAACTCCGGAGAATCACCTGGTTCCAATCCTGTAAAAATGGGAGTAGATTAGATGAATTGTTGCTTTAAAAAATTGCTATACAGAGGGTAAAATTTTGTATTAACATGAGTCATTAATAAGATACCAACAATTGCTGGGATTGTACCTTTTTAATGGTGCCTTTTAAAAGTTTTGATTTCCTCTTGCTACTTCCTTCAACAAGAGTTTGCAGAGTAAGTTTACCTTACTTTTATTCGCTAGAATAGGGCTGGGTAACACCTCATTAACATGAAGGCACACCTCATTAACAAACATTCTTCAATTCAGAGGTCCAGAAAGAAAGAAATTCTGTATAAGATGTTTTTTTCAATCTCTAGTCAGTACAGTAAATTGTACCTTTCTCTTACAATCTTAGAATCTGTACATGAGATGAGTCACGAGAAGATCAATACACAACTGTAAATTGTGGTGTAAGCCAATAATGTTTTGGGGCCGTGCTCTCTAAACAGAAGAAGTTTTAGACTATTAAAAGTGCACAATCATATTAAGAATGACTTTATATTGCATCAGTACATTTTTTGATGCGATGAGGTAAGGGACATCCCGAATATAAAATGCTGCCTAATGGTTAGATTTGATGGTAGTATTTAAGTAGATAAATGTTATTAAAGGTATGTGCTGAACATATTAATAAAAACTGGAGCCTTTTGTGAGCCTCGGAGAGGGTTTATTCTCTCATCAATTTTCCTGGCTGTAACCTCTTATTACATTCTTACTTCCATGCTGTAATTGTGTCCTGACCTCAGGTTGCCAGTGTTTTATCAATGTCGGAAGGTTTCAAGGTGTTGTCGCAATTTTTTTAAAATAAATGCCCTTTGCCTCTATAACTTTGGAGTGTTGTTTCCCTAACATCTGCTTTTAAATGACAGAGCAACCTGCTTTTGTTTTGGCTATGCTGAATAGTGAGATATAAGACAAAACAGCCACTCATACCTCAAAGAATAGCACAAATAATACTTGAACTTCCAAAAGTCCCATAGTATAATGATGTAATATATATTTATGTAGTCTGGGTATAATCAGCAGCTATTGAATGCAGGTGTGCAGAGTGTTAGGAACAAGCCCAATGGTTAATACTGGAGATAGAGACTATCTGAGATGTGAACCGGAGTGAGCCCAAAAGGCTCTTTAAGAACAACTGGTGGGGATATGCACTACAGGGGAGACATGAATTATCTCTGAAGCCCCATTCCATATAAAGGTTATTTATCCGTCTCTCCGAAGTCACGGTGCAGCGTGTAGCTGCTCGAAATGGAGCACCGTCTCCTTGAAACCAGGCAGTGTAAGGCCTGGGACCCGCTGCGCTCGTTGGCGCGGGCGGCAATGTAGCGAGTTCCCCACCAGCAGGGGAATCCTTGCGAGCCGGTCCCGGTCCCCACTGGCTGCACAGCTGACTACACGCTGTGGCGCGTCAGCCGCTAGGAGA
Organism: Ascaphus truei; assembly: GCA_036426205.1. Lineage (NCBI taxonomy): Eukaryota > Metazoa > Chordata > Amphibia > Anura > Ascaphidae > Ascaphus > Ascaphus truei. The sequence continues at coordinate 110,156,691 of CM071569.1, forward strand.
CACCACAGAATGGTGTTTCCTAGCGTTGACGCGTCACGTGGTGTGGCTGTGAGCCAATGGGGAGGGGAGGCTGCGGGAGGAGGAGAGGCTTCGGGGAGCGGGGAGGAGTGTGGAGTGAAAGCAGCGTGAGTGCCTCTCTGTGTGTGTGTCTGAGTGCGTGCGTGCCTGCCTGTGTGTGTGTATGTGTGTGCCTGTCTGTGTGCGTGCCTGTCTCTGTCTGTGTGTGTGTGTGTGTGTGTGTGTGTATGAGTGCGTGAGTGCCTGCCTGTGTGTGTGTGTGTGTGTATGTATGTATGTATGAGTGCCTGCGTGTGTGTGTATGTATGTATGAGTGCCTGCGTGTGTGTGTTTTTTTTACTTACCTGCAGCCCGTGGCAGCCCGTGGAGGGAGGGGGGGAAGAGTAGCGGGTCCCTCCGCTCAAGCCACGCCCCCCCCTCCCTGTCAATCCTCCCACTCCCGCCCACCTCCCGCTCCGGCCCCTCACGTCATGGCCGCGCCCCCTCCACGTCATGCGCCGCGTCCCCCCCCCGACCCGTTTGGGCCACGCCCCACCCCCTCCGAGAAAAGTATCCTGTAGACGCGCAGATCTCGGTACAGCGAGTTGCCGCTCCGCCGGCAGCAAGCCAGCGTGCGGACTCGTGCCAACGGGACCTAGCCTAAGGCCCCTTATAGTGCCGGTGACGCGACCGTCGCGTCAAAACAAATGCATTGTCACCGTCGTCGGCGCTTATAGTGCACGCAATAGCGACAGCGCTACCAAAAATCTGGTAGTTACTGATATTTGATTATTAGAAGCGCACGCGACGGCGACAATGTATTTGTTTCGGGCGACGTTGCGTCACCGGCTCTATATGCGCGGCCTTAGTGTAAGTATTGATGCAACCGGCTGCTCTTTCTGTGTTTTAAATTCTCAAACATAACCATTTGAATAAAAGCTGCTTCTGCTCAAGTATATATAGAATGTCACAGAAATTAAGAGTAGCAATGAAGGAAAAAATGTACTTCACTCCGACCCAGCAGCAAAGAACTGGCTGTTGTCTATATACTGTAACATCCATTATCTTTAGCAATGCTGGGAAATAACACAAAGGTGGCTACTCAGGAGACACTTAGCAAGAGCATCTTGGGGTTTTAGAAGCACTCCTACTTCAACAAACCTCTTGTTGATGGCTGGAGAATAGATCATCTCGAAGGATAAGGAATATAATTCTCTTCTTTCCCCAGCAGAGGGGGAAAGTACATAGGGTGCGACAAGGAATGGGGGAAGGGGAAAAGACGAGAACAAAGGGGCACAGTGAGACAACTGGGCTAAGAGAGCATCCTTGTGGGGTTATAGGCACGATGGCTGACTTCAAACTGTCTGTAATATGAAGAGGTAGGTACCGGTACTTACTTTTGGTGCCTCTAGCATTAATTTATCATGCTTCCCGCGCACACTTTTATCCTGTTTAGCTTGCCATTTTGACACTAGGAAAGAATTACAAAATACGGTGTCTTTAAGTGGTGTTTGTCATAGTTTTAACTTTTTACTTTTATTTTGCTGTTCATCCAAAACACCTAGAAAACAGAGAAAAAGAGTCCCTGTACTAGATGCACTCTACCTCCATAGTGCTAGGAATATAATTATAAGCTGGAAAGAGATAGAAATCCATCTCCACTAATCAAAATTATAATATTAATGTTTATTCATTATATAGAAACAATAGAAATAATGTTAAAACCTATAACTAATAAGCGCTTGCTGACAATTTAAATAGTGGGTTATGGGATGACTCCCTATTTCTCCCTTATGTCAGTAATTCATAGCTCCAATGAACTTGTAATATAACTCCAAAGATAGAGTGAGGACTATGGGCCTCATGCACTAAGCGCCGAAAAAGTGCAATCGCCAAGTGTTCCCTATCGGCATGATTTTGGCGATTTGCCCTCGCAGTATTCAGTAAGGGCCGAATCCCTGCCGAATGACTGCCAAAGCAAAACGCAGATGAGCCGGTGATAAAAAAGCCTGGCTCCCGATAGCCTGGCGATAGGCCGTTTCTGCCGATATGTGTTTGCAGCAGAGAGAGGAGACCCGCTGCTCTCTCTGCGCAAACATCGGCAAAATAAAAATCTTTCTAAACAACTTTTACTCATAGTGTACATGTGCAGGGGATCTCCGGAGCTGAACCGCATTGGTTTCAGGTCCGGGGACCCCCTGCTTCCCGAGATACAAGCCCCTTTATGAGGTGCCGGTATCCCTCTGCATTTAAATGTCCCGATCACGTGACCGCGGAATGTAAACAAAGCAGAGGGCTACCGGCACCCCATAAAGGTGCCTGTATCTCGGGAAGCAGGGGGTCCCCGGACCTAAAACCAAAGCGGTTCAGCTCCGGAGACCCTCTGCACATCTACACTATGAGTAAAACACACATATAAATAAAGAAAAGAATAATTCCTTACCTTAGCGGCTATCCGCTATGGTAATTAACCAGCCTTAATGTATTTTAATAATATTGTGCGGGTGCAGAGGGTCCCCTGAGCTGAACCACATTGATTTGGGGCTCAGGGACACCCTGCTTCCCAAGTAACAGTCCCCGGTACGGGGCATCGGGTGCCAGTGTCGCCGCCATCTTTATAGTGCCCACGTCGCGTCTTGGACGCTTTAAAGATGGCGGCAACACTGAAACCGATGCCCCAAACTGGGGCCTGTAACTCGGGAAGCAGGAGCTCCCTGAGCCACAAATCAATGCCGTTCAGCTCAGGGGACCCCCTGCTCCCGCACAATATTATTAAAATACATTAATGCTGCTTCATTACCATAGCGGATAGCCGCTAAGGCAATGAAGGGGTTAAGGCATAATAGCATGTTTATTGGGGACAATTGCCCCCAATAAACATTGCAATACACAACATACACCCCCTGTGCCACCAACGACCCCGACCCCCCCCTCCCCCCAGCCCCCTTCTCGGGATGCACAGCAATGATACTAGAGGCCGGCGGGGGCCCTCGGGTGTTCCCCGCAGGCCTGCAGTACCAATTCTGTGCCCCTCCCCCCCAAAAAAATACAACAACACAAATACTTTACAATAAATACACCCCCCCTAAAACATACAATACAGTAATGGGCAAAATTACTATTATCCACAACTGAATAATAGTGCATGTGTCCATTTTAAATACATAAAGAATAATAAATACAATAAATACATATTGCACTCATCCATGTCCGGCTGCCACGATGAAGGCCATCCTCATCTTCATCCTGCCCATGCCCCCTCCGCTGCTGCAAAACAGAAACAAGAATAAAAACATCCAATGTAATGTCCCCTAACCCCTTAATCACCATAGCGGTTATTAACCGCTACAGTCATTAAAGGGTTAACCCACCCTCCCCCACCACTCAGGAGGCCTACATACCCTCCCCCACTAACCCCCCACCCCGTGAGGCCTATCCACCCTCACCCACTACCCAGCCGGGAAGCCTACCCACATACCCTTGGGACCAATACCCCCCACCACCAGTTCCCACAATAAAAACAATACACTGCCCCACAATAAACATCATTCTATTTATAAAATACATAACCCACTCCCTGTGCCCCCACATAAATACATGATTTATCCTTTTACATACAGGGTTCATACCCCAGGCCCACGCGAGTCCCCGGTCTGCCTGACGGGTCACCTGACAGACCTACAGGTTACCAGCAACTTGTTTCATAAAGGTTCTGGAGGCCTGTTGGTGGGTCCCGCCAGGCGCCATGGCCCACCAGGTGGTCTCCATCCCAACTCTGATTGGCTCTAGTACCATGTGTCAAGCTTTCAATGACGTCACATCCGTTCTCCCCCAAGCCTCTGTCAAATGGTCTACTAGAGCCAATCAGAGTTGGGATGGATTTCCCACGCTCTGATTGGCTACCGTACCATGTGAGGCCGGACATCTTTCTTTTCATGATGTCATCTTAAAGGCAATTGAAGCACAGCCATTCTGATTGGCTGTGCTTTCATTGCCTTTAAATTACGTCATCATTTTTTTTTTATCGGCCAAAACACATGGTTTTCACGGCCCAATCAGGGGCGTGGGAACCATTTGACCAAAATGTGACGTCATAGGCCTTTAAAAGCCTATGTCGTCTCATTTGGAAGGCAGACACCGAGGAGGAAGGACCTCCTACAGAAGAAGAAGGCCAGGGCGTGGCCGAAGAAGACAAGAAGACCCCGGAAGACAGCCGCAGATACAAGAAAGAAGAATACAGATGAAGATGGATTACAAATAGAAGACCCGTGGATTTTTTATTTTTTTATTTGAATGTTTATTATTTTATGGTTTATTATTTTATGAGTTCCTGTGCGTGGATTGGTTCCAGAGTAAGCTGTTCAACGGGAGTCGGTGAGTGGGTCAAGTAATGGTAAGTGAACAAAAGAAATGTATTTTATTTAACTTGTTCATTTTTTTTGTGGTTTTTTACATGTGGTTTTTTTTTTGTATATCATTTCTTGCCACTGTATGTATGTATGTATGTATGTATGTATGTATGTATGTATGTCTAGATCGACAAAATACATAAAGGGTAAGAAATTATATTGTTTGAAAAGCTTGTTTTGCTTGTTTAAAATGTTTTTGGCTATGCTGCTATGCATAAATGTGTGTGTCATGTATTTTAAAATTAGATAGATGTAATTTTTGGTCTTGTATGGTCTACATTAGGTCAGGGTGAGGCTTGCTTTTGTATATTGTATTCTTTTTGGTACTTATATTTTGTATGATGGTAACTTGTTCTGTTTAACGATTGAAATAGTGAATTATTTAATTGTTATGGATGGAATTTAAATTGTTTAGTGATTTAATTAATGAATGCTAATTGATTTATGGTTACTTGATTGGTTTAAATAGTATACTTGTTTGGATGTATTGGTATTTTGTTTGGAATATGGTATTGTTAACATTCATTGGCAGAGTGTACATGGTGCATAGATTGTATGCATCATGTGTACAATGTAAATGCAATGTTTTGATTGGCATTTGAGGATTTTGATTGGAAGATGAGATTGGATTTTTAAAGGAAATATGATTTTATTGTACTGTGTCTGAATGGAGAAGTGGTATTTGTAGTAGAGCATGTCTTTGATAACCCTTCTACATTTATTTGTATATTGGTCAATCATGTGTGTGTATATATTATAATATATATATATATATATTATATATATAAATATATATATATATAGATATATTTCCTATATATATATATATATATATATATATATATATATATATATATATATATATATATATATATATATATATATATTAGATATATTTATAGTGGTGTGTGTGTGTATTATATATAGTTGCATGATGAAGCCACTGTACAAATGAATGGGTGAAGGGTGGGTATCGGGCCCAGTGTGGCTTAACCCCTTATACCTTTGCGGTTATTATCGATAATGTGATTAAGGGGTTAATTAATATTGAATGTAATTGCAATGTATTGGCTATGTATTGGCTATGTATTTGTGGGGAACGGAAGACAATGATTTTTGCTTGCGACGGGGGTTCTTATTGATGAGGTCAGTAGTACTTATTTATTTTTAATATGCTAGTTAATGTGTTAATAATGGCCAAATAATCTTTATCCCTATCGGTAATAGTTATTTGCACATTATTGTAGTGTAGGTGTGGGGGGGGGGGGGGGGAATTGATGCATTTAATGTATAGGTCAGGTTTATTTATTTTACATTCAGGGTTTGTTCCTTTTTGTTCTGCATGAGACCTCTGGAGACCACCTGCGGTATCCTCGGGTATCTCACGGGTATCAGGCTGCGTGGTCCACGGAGGACGCCTGCGGGGAAGAGCCGGTGGCCCCACATCTGTGGGGGCACCGCGGACCGGTAGTCTGCGGGGAAGAACCGGTGGCCTCACATCTGTGGGGGCACCGCAGACCTGTAGTGTGCAGGGAAGAACCGGTGGTCCCACATCTGTGGGGGCACCGCGGACTCGCAGTGTCCACCCGTGGGTCCCCAGACCTCGGTGGGAACCACCCGAGGCCCCGCAGACACCTGTGGGTCTGACCCGGGGCTCCCAGACATCCGCGGGCCTACCGTGGGGACCCAATTGTAGCCCACGGTGACCCGCGGAGACCACCCGGTGGGCCATGGTGCCTGGCGGGACCCACCAACAGGCCTCCAGAACCTGTATGAGACAAGTTGCTGGTAACCTGTAGGTCTGTCAGGTGACCCGTCAGGCCCACCAGGGACTCGCGTGGGCCTGGGGTATGAACCCTGTATGTAAAATGATAAATCATGTATTTATGGGGGGCACAGGGGGTGGGTTATGTATTTTATAAATAGAATGATGTTTATTGTGGGGCAGTGTATTGTTTTTATTGTGGGTACTGGGGGTACTCTGGGTGGGGGGAGGGGGTATTGGCCCCAAGGGTATGTGAGTAGGCCTCCCGGCTGGGTAGTGGGTGAGGGTGGTTAGGCCTCACGGGGTGGGGGAGGGTATGTAGGCCTCCCGAGTGGTGGGTGAGGGTGGGTTAACCCCTTAATGACTGTAGCGGTTAATAACCGCTATGGTGATTAAGGGGTTAGGGGACATTACATTGGATGTTTTTATTCTTGTTTCTGTTTTGCAGCAGCGGAGGAGGCATGGGCAGGATGAAGATGAGGATGGCCTTCATCGTGGCAGCCGGACAAGGGTGAGTGCAATATGTATTTCATGTATTTATTGTTCTTTATGTATTTAAAATGGGCACATTCACTATTATCCATTTGTGGATAATAGTAATTGTGCCCATTACTATACTGTATGTGTTAGGGGGTGGGGGGGGGTTATTTCTTTATAAGTATGTATGTGTTTTGACAATAATTGGAGGGGGGCACAGAATTGGTACTGCAGGCCTGCGGGTAACACCCGAGGGCCCCCGCCGGCCTCTAATATCATTGATGTGCATATATGTGTATGTTAGGGGGTATAGGGGTTGTTGGGGTAATATATATATAAATATTTATATATATATATATATATATATTTATATATATTATTTATATATATATTTATTTATTTATTTAGTGTGGGGCTGTTGTGTGTGTATTTTTTTTATTGTTGGTAGCGGGGGTGGGTGAAGTGGGTATTAGCCCCAACAGTGGATGTTTAGGGATTGCGGGTGGGTAGCGGGAGGGCTTAACCCCCTCATGACCGTAGTGGTATTAACCGCTACGGTCGTGAAGGGGTTAAGTGCACCCGCAACCCCCCCCGCAAGCCCTAAACAACCACCAAGGGCCAAATAACCCCTTCACCCACCCCCGCTACCCACAATAAACCTGGCACGGCGGGTTAACCCCTTCATTGCCTTAGCGGTTAGCCGCTAAGATAATGAAGTGGGCTTTAAATGTATTTTCCCTGCCTCGGATGCATGCCGGGGGGCTCCGGTGCTGGTATTAATGGGTATCAGCTCTGTAGAGCCCCGGCATCAATCCTAGCCAGGAAAAAGGCCTGATTTTTTCTAAGTGTCGACCTTGCCGATGCTTATACACCACCAACTCGCCAACTTTAGTTGGCGGGACGGATTGGCGATAAATTCTCATTTCGGCTGTGCCGATCAGCAGCGAAAAGCTGATCGGGGCTACCTGAATTCAGCCGAATTCAAAAAGTGCCGATAAGACTGCCGATAATTTTTTATCGGGAACAAAAATTGCCGATTTTGGCCACTTATCGGCGCTTACTGAATCGGAAAGGCTTTTTTGGCGAGAAAATGGTGATAAAACGCTTTTTGGCGCTTAGTGCATGAGGCCCTATATCCCCAAGTACCTTGACGTGGTTAGCAGGCTTGGCTTTATTTGATCAAAGGATTTATACCAAAAGTCTCCTTTTTTCTTATAGGTGTTTACAGCATACATATATTTATATTCCCCATTGATTGCTATCCCAAAGGGAGAAGCGCAGGGATTCACTTTCTGTTTTGCACATTTGTATGGCCATTTTCTTCACTAGCTGCATGCTCTTTACATGGAGAAGCACAGTGATTATATATTTGTTCTGCAAAAATAAGTTGCGAATGTCAAAATAAAACCTACATAATGTGCACATATATACAATTATTTTCAAAGTGATAGTGAAAACCCTATGGAAAATCCCTAGTGTATTAAAGGGACTATAGGAAAATACTACTCTTACCTTGGTGCGCACCTGTGTCTTGTTTTTCTTGGTTGCCTGGCTCTGCCGACGGGGTTCTCCGCCGGGATCCTTCTTTGAGGTGGGGCAAGACACCTCGAAACACAGGAGCTGCAAGAGGGCAGAGAGGAATCACTTTTCCACATCTATAGGAAGCAAGAGCGCAGACTGAACACTTTCGGATTATAGGAAAACTTCACTATGTAAGAGGCGTAACAACCTCTTATCCATAGGGAATGAAATCCTGCAAGATTGCTGGTTAAAAGTGGCAGTGAATGTGTAAGATGGCACATACAGTTCAATCCTCAGTACAAGAAATTTATTTTCAATTGTTTATAGCTGTGCTAATAGAGTCTCACTAAAAGTGGTTGCCTCGTGGGCCCACATCAGTAATGCTTGCTAAGTTATTCAAATATGTGTAACCAATTGCTACATATACAGTAATCATTCACAGAGTGTTACAATACTGTTTTCAAATGCTGATGGTAGGGGTTACCTCTTGTAGTCATGTTGCAACTGTTACTATGTCGGTGTTGCCACAAATGTATCTAGCTGTTTCCACTACAGATCGACATCAATAGAGACCTGACAGCTGTGACTGGTCATCGCGGGGATGAATGGACACTCTAAAATGCTAGTCATAGAGAAGCCTCATGCTAATTCGCACTGCTAGTGGATGCTTCATCAGCCCACATCTTAGTTTAAACTTGCTAAGCTATTATAGTAGTAAACGAAGCGTGAATGTAACATGCATTTAAATTATCAGCAAGCGCTATTAGTTATAGGTTTTAACATTATTTATTTTGTTTCTATATAATTAATAAACATTAATATTATCATTTTGATTAGTGGAGATGGATTTCCATCTCTTTCCAGTTTATAATTATATTCCTAGCACTATGGAGGTAGAGTGCATCTAGTACAGGGACTCTTTTTCTCTGTTTTCCACATATTCTATCCCTGTTTGCACCCCTCAAAGATATTCAAGCTGAGCAGAGGTCAACTTTTTGTATCATCCAAAACACCTACGAAGTCTGATTTGGCATACATTTACAATCCATGTTAAACGTTAGACCTTTCAAGAACAAAGTTGTTACGTGTGGCACAAATATAGTCAAAAATAAGTATTTACATTTTAATATACTTTTCGAAGTTTGATTAGTAGATGTAGGTATCAAGCCCCCGAGAACTTCAACCTGCAAAAGCTGTGGAGCTCCCAGTAAGCTCCAGTAAGAGCAATAACAAATAGCTATATCCCTTGCTGTTTACTGTTCAGTATTCAACACCTGCTTTGTTCCACCATTTTCCCATCCGCAGGACACACCTCCTGACTTCCTTTAAAGGAGCAATCCAAGCTGACATTTTTTTTCTCAATTTTTTTAAAAATATAGAATTGAAGCAGGGGGTCTCTGGAGCTGAACCCGTTCATCTTAGGGGACCCCTTACTTCTGGAGATACAGACCTCTGAATTAGGTGCCGGTAGCTGCTCTGGCTCTGCAAGTACGGCTTTCAAGTTTGAAGCTCCCGTGTCACAAGGGCCAATATGAAGCCGCACCGATAACGGCTATAAAACAATTGCTGCTTTGGATTGCCTCCACACCTTATGGTTCCTATTGTCCTTGGCAGTAATTGGAGCAATCATCAAAAATGTAAGGCTGCAGTCTAATGCGAGAACACAGACCAAAATAGTTTCTAACTATTACCCTCCCTCGGTCTCAGATTCCTTCGAGAAACTCGTTGTGGAGATGTGTTAAGATTTGGCAATATTGTTTAAGGTTTTATTTATCACAATTTAGAGAAACTGCATTAATCTGTAAACATTTCATGCCAAATGTGGTACGCAGTGTGCCCCTTAGTCTCTTAGTTTTCAATCTGTTTCTTTTTTCTATTTTCACAGATTTCAAGTAACTAATCTAAGGGTGTCAAACTCACTTCAGATTTAATTGTACTTCATTCAGGCCAAACATACATACATATTTACATGTATTTAAAAATAATGTAAATAATAGCAGTACTATTGTATGCTAGATGTCAGCAATAATAAAGAGCAACAATAACATCACTAATACAACTAATAATAAGAAAAATAATAATTCATGCTTAAGAACTATATTGGTACTTACTTTATTTACTGCTGCTTCGTCATTTTGGCACTAGTGATGTACCGGGTTCCCAGAAAATACCCGGTACCCGGCCTACCCAGCCATATTTAAACTATTTAAACATATTTAAACTACCCAGAAATTACCCGGAACTGGCCCAGGGCGCTGGGACCCAGTGAAGGAGAAACAAAAGTGCGCAACCCAAAAGAAACCAAATTGTGTTAGAAGAACAGTGTCTAAAACGTGATAAACCTCTAAATAAAGTGACCCTTCCTTAGTAAACAATAAGGGACATAATGCAGGCACAACCCTACTGTGTAAGTGAAAAAATATATATATATAACCATACAAAACCGTTGGTTGATTGCGTTTGCTGCTACAGTAAGAGGAGTGGCTCAACACTCCATAGTGCTACAGACAAAAGACAAAAAAACAAGCGCAAAACGCATAGTGAAGTATATCAAAATTAATTTTAGTGTTTAAAAGAGGTAAGTATTCTGCGTACATCAAAAAAATAGGATATGAGCATTTCGTGTACAATACACGAGTTACCACAATGTGGACGACAGGACACACGATAGAAGGGGACGCCTCAGGTAAGTGGACCTCCGCACCCTCCAGATGTCATCTGATTCCTTGGTAGTGGTTGATCTCCAGCCTCCAAACCATCTCAGGCACACTGTCTTAGGCGGTCCTTATGGTGATAGAAGAAAGTCTGTAATCCAGACGGGGCACACTATGTGTGTATTAGGACAGAGTCTCTAAGTCATAAATGTCTGCCAGTTTACGGGTAAACCACCGCAGCGTGTCCGCATCCCAACCTCACAAGCCCTTGCGCAAGGAGTGACGTCACTGGAGAGCGCTGGCCTGTGAGGTGTGGATGCGGACACGCTGCGGTGGTTTACCCGTAACTGGCAGACATTTATGGACTTAGAGACTCTGTCCTAATACACACATAGTGTGCCCCGTCTGGATTACAGACTTTCTTCAATCACCATAAGGACCGCCTAAGACAGAGTGCCTGAGACGGTTTGGAGACTGGAGATCAACCACTACCAAGGAATCAGATGACATCTGGAGTGTGCGGAGGTCCACTTACCTGAGGCGTCCCGTTCTATCGTGTGTCCTGTCGTCCACATTGTGGTAACTCGTGTATTGTACACGAAATGCTAATATCCTATTTTTTTGATGTACGGAGAATACTTACCTCTTTTAAACACTAAAATTAATTTTGATATACTTCACTATGCGTTTTGCGCTGGGACCCAGTGCCTGGTATTTCCACCCTGCTCTGCTCCCCCAGTCCTCCCCTTGGAGAACAGCAGGAGCAGAGCAGCAAATGAAACTTACCTGAAGTCGGCGGTGGAGGGTGAGGTTGGACGACGGCGGCATCCTGGTGGCTGTGGGAGCAGTGGACCATGTGAGTGGAGCAGGAGCGGCACTTGAAGACAGCCGGAGAATAGCCCACTCCAGCGGTCTGACGACTTCCGGTGTCTGCTGCTGCTACAGCGCAGCTCCTCTCCGGCTGTCTTCTAGTGCCGCTCCTGCTCCGCACACATGTTCCACTGCTTCCACAGCCACCAGAATGTTGCCGTCATGCTCCTCACCCTCCACCGGCTGCTGACCGCCACCAGGATGTCGCCATCGTCCTCCTCACACTCCGCCGCTGGCTGCAGGTACTTCAAACCTACCCGAACGGATAAAAAACAATACCCCGGGTACCAGTACCCATTACCTGGTCATTTTTTGGATCCGATACAACACCATTTGGCACTTCTTAGTTTAGACCACTGCATCAAAATTTGGAGCAAGTAACTGGGCTGTGGCGATTTTGAGTATTGTGCTCAGTTGCGTGTCAGTAAGTTGAGTGCATAGTTTTGACTTGTTCATGTTCATTACAGAGAAGAGCTGTTCACAGATGTACATTGCCCCACACATACTGTAGAATGTTCCAAGCGAAAGACATCAGTCTGGGATAATTTGGTCCTAGACAGTGGCAGATTTCCCGTTAGGCCCGATATGCCGAAAGTCTACGTAAGGGCCGCGCACATAGACGCAGCCCTATGAAGCAAGGAGAGGAGAGAGCTGAGAGCTGCAGAGAGGAGAGGGGCGAAATTTTATAACACGATCCGGTTATAACGCGGTCTCATTCTGTGGACCCCGAACACTGCGTTATAACGGGGTTCAGCTGTATATAGTAAATTCTGGAGTATACATTATGTGGAGCTGAATAAAACGTATAATCTCTTTCTTTTGAATGTTTTGGCTCCAGATGTCGTATAGTGACATGTCTTGAACAAATTTGGCTATTTCTGTGTGCGTTTGGGAGTCTTTTATTCTTTATGACTTTCGCTGTGATTTGGATCTATCTAGTGATGGGTCACAGATTTCATTGAAATATCCTGCCAGAATGATCTTTCCTTATGCAAATTCTGCTAGTAAGGGGAATATATATATTTTTTAAACTTGGATTGTCTATCATTTGGTGCATATATGCTTGCTAATGTTCAGTGTAGTGCCAATGTTACCTTTCAAGAACAAATAACGTCCTTCTCTATCCGCGTCCCTTTCATGCAGGAGGAATGGAACTGACTTACGGATTAGACTGGCCACCCCTCTCTTTTTAACTGGAGCTGATGCATAGAAGGCAGTTGAGAAGACCCGATGAGTGAGTCTGGGCTGCTCTTGACTCCTAAAATGGGTCTCCTGCAAAAAAACAAAAATCTAAAAAAAAAAATTTAAGTCCTGTTAGGCCAGTCTGCGTTTTTTGCGGTTATTAAGCCCCTTTACATTTAACGTCAGTAACTTAAGCATCTTATCTTAACATTTATACTTAACAAACCCATATAACACCCTGTATTAAACTTGTCAGAACTTAGGGTGGAAAAAAGAAGAGAAACATGGGATAGTAGACAAGCGTGGGATCCATGCCGGATCTCTTCATATAGATAAATGGACCTGGGGAACCCAGTGAAGGGACATAGTACCCTCTGTGGGCAGGGGCTCCTTAATCCCTCTAGGAAAAGGGGTAAATATAGGTGGGAAAAGATCCAAAAATAATGTCAACACAACACTTAAACCACGCGTATTGTGTGGATCTGGTACTCTTTGGCACTGGGAAAAGTGTGGGCATTGAGAACTTCCGATCCAAGAACTCATAACCGGCGAGGCAGATAAGCCTCCATGTTCTCCCGGGCAGAGAAATATTAAAGTCCTTAGGTGTCTGTATCTGTGTCAGTATAATATTCTTGTTCCAGGCTGTTACTCCTGAACTTTGGTGTTGTTCATCCTTCAGCTGTCAGTTCATCTCCAGAATCTTTCCAATTTTCAGCTTGCTCCCTTTGTAAAGAGCTCTTTGAAATCTTTTTTGTCTGCCATATAGGATTAAGGGGAAAGAGGTCCAAACTTTTAGCCACTCGGGGGGATTTGTTTTATTTTTCACCCCCAGATCTCTTAGCGCTTTTTAACCTTCCTTAGGATTTTTTTAAAGTGAGCGTGGTCCCATTGTGCCATATTATCAGCTTAAATGGAAATCCCCATTTATATTTGATCTGATTGTCTCTCAGGCTCTTGGTGATCTCCTTCAATTCCTTTCTTTTTAGTAAAGTTATTGCTGCCAAATCATTGTAGATCTGGATTTGATCCTCACACGGTACCGATGGTTTGGATCTAGTTACATTGAGGATAGCCTCTTTTACAGTGAAGTAATGGACTCTGAGGATGATGTCCCTTGTCTTATTGGGGTCTGGTTGTTTTGGACCTAGAGCTCTATGTACCCTGTCCAGCAGCAGTTTGTCTTCTGATATATCTGGGAAAAGGGATTTAAAGAGCCCCTGCGTAAACCTCTCCAGGGCCTCCGGGGAGATCGTCTCAGGGATATTTCTCAGTCTTAAATTGTTCCATCTTGAGCGTTTTTCCAAATCTTCTTGGGCCTCAGTTAGGAATTCAGTTTGTGATTCTAGGCCCCTTATCTCATGCTCTGTAGTATTTTGGGCTGAGATGATCTCATCTACAGTAGCAGCTGCCTGTTGTCGACCATTTGCCTTGCGAGTTCTGAATGGTAACCTCTAGCATGTCGCGAGGTTCCAGCGGCCAGATTAATGGCCCATGGGTTTAACACAGTGGGGGCCCCTCTGTGTGAATCCTACCTGGCTTCACCTGTCTGTAAGAGATGTGCAGAAGAGATAGACTGAATCAGTCACTCTACCTGCGCGCCTCTAACAGGTGATAAGGCAGGGCTTTTATTTTAATCACACAGTATTGTAGCAGGGGATCTCCGGAGCTGAACCACATTGATTTCAGCTCTTTGACCCCCTACTTCCCGAAATACAGGCCTCGGTATGGGGTGACGGTATCCCCGCAATGTAAAAATCCTCTGCGTCATATTACCTGGGGATTTGAATCCTGCAGGGGGATACCGGCAACCCATACTGGGGCTTGTATCTCGGGAACTTGTGGGTCCAGAGACTGAAATCAACGCGGTTCAGCTCAGAAGACCCCCTGCTCCAACACACTAGTATCAGTATTTTTGGAGGCGCACAGGTAGAGTGACTGATTCAGTCTCTCTCTTACTGCGCGTCTCTTACAGACAGGTGAAGCCCGGTAGGACTCGCACAACGCGAGTCCCATTCAAACGCAGGGACCCCTGCTTTGTTAATCCGATGGGCAATTAAATCTGATGGGGACCATCTCGCGGGGTATTTGAAGAATTGGCCACGGTTTTGTCCCTTGATTCGGTAGACAACAGCCAGCTGCAGCTGTACCTTGTTTTCTAGGCAGTAAGTTCTCTTTCCCCGACTCGGGATTTCCTTTCTTATTTCAGGCATTGCTTTCTGCTCTTCTCCCACCACTAGCTGCCTGATGTTTTGTAATAAGTCCAGTAAATCACTTTTGGTGGTGAGCAAAGCTCTCTTCCGCTTCTGATTCAGGTTCCGCATGCATCCTCGTGGCGCTACGATTTGTTGTCTCAGCCTGCTCTTGCTGGTCCCATTTTCTAAATTATTTAGCTACTTCTCTCGTTGGCTGTTTATTGTTTTTTGTGCTGATCACATGGTGCCAGGGTATGAAGTAGGAGTCCGCTCCCGTTTTCCGGTAGAACCGAGGACTTTAAAGCTTGGAAATTTGCTTTTTTTCTGCCCAGGATCAGCGGAGCTCCTCTCCTAGGTGGCCATCTTGGACCCATCACCCACGGTCTGAAGCTTAATCGCGAAGGCACGAATGCTGTCATAAAATTCTGCAACAACTTTGTTGTGCAAAAGTGTCTTCTTGTTGAGACAGTTCAGGTGTTTCATAATAACCACCATAAAAGCAAGATACTCTTGACAAAGGGCCATAGCCCAAAACATCGAGTATATTCACGCAAGTGCGTCAGCTATATAAGTTTTTCTATTTTTGTTTTTAGTGTTTTCATGTAATTATTTGTATATGTAACTTTATATGTATATATACATTTTAATACAATATATATTTGTCAAAGGCTGGTGCCCTTCCTTTCTTTATATTACCAATATTGATACCTTCCCCATATTTCCTTTTTTTCATGTATTTTTGTTTCCCTAGGGGGCATTGAGACTTTACCAGTCGTTTTAAAGCACATATATCAATTCTATTTACATATGTACTTTATACACATATACTTAGATTTTTTTCAAGCTGAGAATTCAAATATGCCTTTGGTCTTAAATACCAACAGGTGAGTGCGCTCATTTGATTAAGTCAATCATGTTGCTTGCCTTAACGGTCTCACTTACTTGATGAGCATGTCTAAAAAATGATTGCTGCTTCTTCAATGACTGTTGTAATTCAGAAACTTTGTATTCACATAACGTTCCAGTATATTTATTGTATTTCTCACGATGGTTAGTGTTCTGAGCGTTGTAGTCTTTCGCAAACAACTAGCTGTTACAAATCAAACAAGTTGGTTTTCCATTCACTTCACAGAGAAATAGGAATTTCTTATTATTTCCTGAACCACATGCCATTCTATCTTTTTTCTTTTCTTCAATAAAGACAACTTCTCACTTAGTTCAAAACTATCCTTGTAAGACCATCAAAAATAACCCAACATGGCACCTGATTTTCATGTCAGAAGCATCCCTCCCTCTATGATTTCTTGACAGTAGGTGACTGTAGATCCACCCATTCTCTAGCGGCATTTCACGTTTGCTATCTATCTATCTATCTATCTATCTATCTATCTATCTTTCAGACACCCTCAACTGGCAATAATGGTATATCCAATTATTAAAGTTTGTGATACTGGTACTGTATGCCAATTTTGGCTGTAATTGCCTGCCTATTGCACAAACTCAAAGCACACACCAACCTCTGTTCATTTTTAATTGCTTTTAAGTTTGTTTCTTCGTTTTATTTAGAACCTGTATAGTTAATGTATATTTAAAGCTGCAGATCAAGCAATATCCTACAGTACATGTGTATTTTTTTAAATAAATCAGTTCGGTACTTTCAGAAAATACTTATTTTTAAACAACTTTGAATGACATTTTTATTTTTTAAAACTTATATTTTTATTGATTTTTTTTATGTGTAGAAGGCCAGTGCATCAGAATAAACCAGTCCATTGAGTATATGAGTCTGCGCTAGGACCACTCCAAATATGCGGGTATATAATAAAATGTAATTGCCCTAATAGGGATGGGGGACTAGTACCTAGTGCTATTAAGCACCAATACACAGTACAAAGATTGTCCCATACAGTGAAAGATAAGGGTATGGAAAGCCACAGGTACAACTCACTGTTAACTTCCAGGATCCATGGGAGCGGTCCAAAGCAGCAATCAACGGCGTGCAATCCACCAGACAGGACAACAGGAGCAGATGAAAAAAAGGCAGTGCACTGCCTAAGAAGCAGGAAGAGGCTCACGGTAGCAAAAAAACCACTTTATTCTATTGAGGGATCAGACATAGCCCCCCACAGCAGCAGCAGGTAACACACCTACGCGTTTCGGGCCGTATGCCCTTTATCAAGGTGTACCTGATTGATTTTTTTTACAAATTATAATTAGGGGGGAAGGGGTACAAATAATAAAGGGGGAAGGGGTACAGTACATTTCCAAACTTTTTTCATACATGGTAGAAACAGTAATAATTTAGCATAGATACCGTGACATCTTAATTCTATACTCGCTACATCCACTCAGTGCTCCCTTTAGTAATCAAGGCCATTCACATCCCTGTAAGTCACCCATGGTTCCCAGATCATCAAGAACCTATTGTGTCTGTCCATAGTCATTATATAGTTTATCTTAGGCCCGTTTTATAGTTGGTGTGCGCGCCCATGCACGCGCTCCTGTGCGAACGTTCGTGCACATGACACACACTTTTTGTGTGTACAGTCCGTGCTGTTCTGAGCGACAGGCTTGGAAGCTGTTACTGTGTGTGTCGCTGGGTAGCTGTCTGTGTGTATGTGTGTCACTTGGAAGCTTTCAGTGTGTGTGTGTGTGTTTGTTTGTGGGGGTGTGTGTGTGTGTGTGTGTGTGTGTCTGTGTGCGTCACTGGGTAGTTGTCTCTGTGTGTGTGAATAAATAATGTGAATAATAATAATGTGAATAAATAATGTGTGTGTGTGTGAATAAATAAACAGACGTGAGAATAAATAATTTATTAATACACACATACAAACACATACATACACACACACATACATACATATACACACACACACATATATACATACATTGCAGCTTCACTCTGAGCGGTGGTAGCCAATTATAAGTGCCGCGCACACGGCGGAGCAAGTGCGCCCACTATAGTATGGGCCTTACTTTTGACTGCTGTTAATCTCAGAGGCTCGTTTTGCTTCCAGTGCCTGGCTATTACTGCTTTGACTAAGGTTAAAATATGTATTATCAGCTTGTCCATATTCCACTCTATTTCCTCTATTAGCCTCAGAATTAATACTGTTTTTCTATTCCATGGATAATCTAATTCCGTGACTCTCTTTATTAGCTTCCTTAGTTTTCTCCAGAGTATAGTTATCTTGCGGTGGGCCTACCAGATATGTTTGAAAGTGCCTATTTGGTCACAGTTTCTCCAGCAGAGGGGAGAGGTGGCTGGGAAAAATGAGTGAAGCCTGGCTGGTGTGTAATACCAAGAAAGTTTGTAAGAAAAAATAAAATACCCTGCTCAAATAACATCATTCTGGCCCAAAACATAGAGAGGTGTATGCCATGAAGTGAGTAAGTCCTTATAAAAGGTATTAAGCCTTGATCCCTGAAAATTGAGAGTGAATGAGAGTCTCACCACAGACAATGTCATTGGGGGCTAGTGGGGCATAAT
Source organism: Ascaphus truei (assembly GCA_036426205.1). Taxonomy (NCBI): domain Eukaryota; kingdom Metazoa; phylum Chordata; class Amphibia; order Anura; family Ascaphidae; genus Ascaphus; species Ascaphus truei. Next base: position 110,175,248 of record CM071569.1, read on the forward strand.
AGCCCAGTACTCACGGACACCTCTTGTAGTGGATGATGTGCTGCTGCTGATAGATCCAGAGAAAAACAAAAGAAGAGAGCACCATCGATGACTGGAGTCAGGAGGGGATCCAAATAACAATTT